>CM062808.1:490382823-490890323 GCA_031772625.1 Pinus tabuliformis | reverse complement strand
TTGATATCTTCAAAAGACTATCCATCCTCTTCAAAACACTCCTTTGTTAGTGTTCCTTTTCCCAAGGTTAAATCCTTTGCATAGGGTTCCTCCTTCTTAACATCCTTCAGTAGATGTCCTTCTTCCCTACTGTCTGTCTCAACAGTTTCCATGGCTATCTCTACTGTGCCTATCATCATAGTGAATTGATGATCCTTTACTATGTTTTTAGCTAACATAGTCTCTTCCTCAAGTTTGCCTTCAGTCCCTTGTTGTTTATCTCCTCTGAAGATATCTTCAAATGGTTGTTTTTCTCCTGCAATATCTGCCATCATACACAAACTATCAGTTTTAAAAATATAAGACCCTATGGTCTCACTTGATGGTTCAACCATCATATCTCCTTGTTGTTCTAAATCATTCATATGATTCAAAAATTCTTCGATGGTCTCTTCTTCAATCTCCTCAAGTCCTTCACTTAGTTGCTTGACATCTTCACTTAGTTTCAGTCTTCAAGTCTTCATCTTTACTATCTCCCAGAAATTCCCCTTGTTCTGGTTCACAAATGGATTGTTCCATTTCTAACTCAACTTACTTGAGTTTTCCCTTCAACCACTTGACTTTCTTTTGCTGCAACCTTCTCCGCATCTCATGTCATTCTACTGGCTTCTTCTTCAAGACCCAACCTCGTCTCTGGCTTTCCTCAAGCATTCTCCTTAATGCATTGAGTTGTTCTTTTAATTCAGCAACCTCTTTGTCAATTTCCTCTTGACTCATCTTCTTTCCATTTGCCTTGGCATCCTTCTTCTCATATATTCTGTTGTGGCTTCTCTCTGAACCTCTGCTATGACTATCAGTAGTCATCTTCTTCTCTTCTTTCTTCATGAGCTCTTTTGCAACAAGCCTCTACAACAGCTAGTCCTCCTAGCTGCAATCTTACCTCACTAAGCTCTCCTCACTCAGTCTTTTGGTAAGCATAGGTCCTCTGTCTGGAACCTCCCCTTGAGCAACACCTTTGCTCCTTCTAGGCTTCTGCAATATCTCACTTCCTCTTGAGAACACTTCAGTTGTCCTCTCTGTCCAATATCTTTTTGGATTCTTCAGGTTCACTACCACTTCTTCTTCAGAGTATTCTCCTTACTCTGTCTTCAAGAACTCACCCGGTTCTTCTCTCACAACTTCTCTTGCTGTCACTTATGCATTAGTATAAAAACACACATTCTTAATTTAAAATAGATCACATTACCTTACCTCCAAGATCTCAGCATGATCTTGTTTCACCCATTCTTCTGCACATTGAATGGATTGTCCTCTGTTTTTTCCCCAAGTCCTCTTTCCTTTAGAACTTACATTAAGCAATATTGCTTTTTCTTTCCTTTAAGGAATTCTCTATTCCTGTTTACTCCAAGCCTCTGCTGGAATGCTACAATCTTCTAGAACTTCAAAGTTTCCATTACAGATTATAAATCTGCTCTGATTTCAAACTTGATTTGATACCAATCTGCTCTGATACAAACTTCTGCTCTGATACCACTAATGGTGCAAGGCTCTGGGTAACACCCGCACATACCCACAGTATGCATTCAACACAATAACGCATCTACAACTATCCCAAGTGTCTGACTCTACAATGGAGTCAAACCTTCAGACCATAAATGGTCAAGTGGCCCTCTTATACAGTTCCTTTGTATAGTAGCTTCAATCACCCCTCTTAAAACCTTCTATTGGGACTCTATCCACTCTTATAATCTTCCTATAAGACTTTAACAAAGCCTTCCATTAAATCTCTCTTATCAAGACTTAAAAACCCTTCTTAACCTTTGGCTAAGCCTCTAGTCACACACACACACACACACACATATATATATATAGATATATAACTAGTCCTCTCGACCTTGGTTAATATATATATTAACACAGAAATACTCTATTGGCACTCTTCCTTAGAAAATCCCTGTATAAAGGGAAAATGCTCAAAACACAACTTTCTCCGCCACTACACGGGTTATGCACAGACCCCGAGGTTATACCTCAATCACAATCGGTTATCGACTTATTCAACGGTCACACATATATGCTCGTATCCCCCTCCTCTTCCGATATGTGACTATCAGAGTGTTAACATATAACTTTAATGCAACATAAGTTTACACAGGAACCCCACTCCAAATACATATATCGGACTTCAAAGGTTATACAATTGCCACTATAACCCTGTTGGGTCCACTGTTTAGTCACCACTCCTCCGATAGGCCCGAACTTCGATTGTCGATTGGCTTTATTGCTATTGGTGTTCGGCGTTCCACTGTCCACTGTCAATTGGATTCTCTGATTTACAATCAGCGATTTAATCGCAGCTGTCGATCCCGGTTCTTGATCTGACGGTTGACGATTAATCGCAGGGTTACAATCGCATTGTTATAGGGCTGGTTCAGTCATTGATCTACGAGATCTAACAGTTGTTGAGCGTCATTATTCACTTCTACGGCTATCTCTTTACTTAGAATTTTATGCTATTTTTAGTGGTTTCTCTGTGGTTTTCTCCAGGCTTCGCCTTTCTCCTCCATTGCTTAACTCGCTAGATATCCAGAGTTTATCCTCACTTCCTTAATTGGATTCAAAGACCCCTTTTTTTATTCTTCTGAATCATGTTACACCTTTGCGTCTCCTTCAGGATTCCGCCTAGAATCTCCTGCAACAGAGCCTACAATTCAAGTAATTCATTCATGAAAACATTCTTCAATACTCTCACTCAGTCATAAATAAACTCTGAATATATATTAATGCCAAAAGCAAAGATTACATTTGAGACTCCTCGGTCTCACTCACACACATACAAGCCTGATTCCTACTATTCGTGGCCTCCTCCTATTGAACGCGCAGGTTCACTTATTTATAAGAATGTGTTGGATTGGATCATTGGAGGATCCGGTCACCCCTCTAACAAAATCCCTAAAGCTCTTTGCATGCATACATATGTGGCAGATAAGTCTCCTTGAGAATTTATCCATTCCATCTTTTCCTCTCTTTTAAGACAGAAAAAGTCTTCTTATCAGCTTCCCATTTAATGCCTAAAAGCTCTCTCTTGTTCCTAGAATCATGGAACTGTTTAAGAGTTGGATTTGACTTCTACCACTCATGTTCTCATTTATTTATTTTTGAGAGCATTTACATATTCTCCCATTATCTAATTAAATCACACTTAAAGGCCTAAATATTGCCTTAACTTGATACTTAGGAAAACTATTTCCTAAAATGCATGACCCCCTATGTCTATTATTTACAATGACTTTCCTTGGGCTGAATGCTCCTGCATCAATCCTTTAAGAGTTGGAAAACTTGTTGATGATGCTCGATGTGATGTTCCATTGTTTGAACCTTAGAATTTTCTCTTAAATATGATGTGATGGATGGTGGATGATATCCATAAAGTGCCATAAATGGGGCCATTTTTGCTGCAGTATGGAAGGAAGTGTTATACCACCATTCAACCATAGGCAACCATTTGATCCATTGTGTCTGTTTATCAGATACAAAGCAACGAAGATATCCTTCTAAACATTTGTTTACTATCTCAATTTGCCATCAGATTGAGGATGATAAGATGAGTTATGAGCTAACTGAGTACCGAGACAAGAAAATAATTTTGTCCAAAAATTTCCAGTGAAAATGGGACCTCTGTCGCTTACAATAATCTTTGGGTTTCCATGTAGCTTTTGAATTGCTTCCATAAATGCAGTAGAAATTGTACTGGCTTTAAATGGATGTGATAATGCACAAAAGTGTGCATACTTGGTAAGTCTGTCAACTACCACCATGATGACACTCTTTCCTTCGGACTTGGGTAAACCTGTGATGAAATCCATTGGAACCTCCTCCCAACATTGGCTTAGAATGGATAAAGGTTGTAATAGACCAGGGTCTTAATTGTTTCAACTTTATTTTTTTGGCAAACCAAACATTCCGCCACAAACTTTTGAATATCTGATTTAAGACCATCCCAAAAAAATTCCTTCTTAACCTTGTGGTAAGTTTTTAAAAATCCTGAGTGCCCTCCTAAGGGAGAAGTGTGCAATTCCATAAGAATCTTTTGTTTGAGTTGGGAATTCTTACATAGGTATAAGCAATCTTTGTACCATAATGAATCATTTTTCCAGCTAAAAGTATCAGATGTGCTGGGATCTTGTTGTATCTTTAGAATGAGTGCCCACACTTCTTCATCATTCTTCCATTCCTCCCTTGCTTCGTTTATCCAATCTGGTTGGATAATAGAAATGGCACACAACAATGCTTCCACATCCTCATCCTTTCTTGAAAGTGCATCTACCAAAATATTTTGTTCTAAAAAGTATTTAAGACTATCATGATCCGTTTTTACCTTGAAGTGTCTTCCCATTAGGTAGGGTCGCCATTTCTTAAGTGCATGTAGTATTGCCAACATTTCCTTCTCATAAATAGTTTTGTGTAAATACTTTCCCTTGATTGGGCGACTTTCGAAAGCAATGGATCTTTCATCTTGCATTAAAACAGCACCAATTCCATTTCCTGAAGCATCACATTCCATAATAAAGGTTTTTGTGAAGTCCGGCGTAGCTAAGACCGGTGCTTGGCACATTGCCTCTTTAAGATGTTTGAAGGCCTTTGTTGCTTCTGGAGTCCATAAAAATGCATCTTTCTTTAATAATGTTGTTAGAGCTGCTGCTATTCTCCCATAATTCTTTAAAAACTTGCGATAATACCCTGTCAACCCAAGAATTCCTCACATATGCTTTATGGATGTGGGGATTTTCTATTCCATAATGGCTTTAATTTTGCTAGGGTCTCCCTTAACACCTTCATGAGATACAATATGACCCAGATATTCCACCTCTTATACTCCAAAGAAACATTTGGAGCTTTTTGCATATAATTGTTTCTCCTCCAATAGTTTGAGCACACTATCAACATGTTCAACATGATCCTTCCAAGACTTGTTGTAGATTAGTATATCATCAAAAAATACTAACACAAATTTTCTAAGGAAGGGTTTGAAAATTGAATTCATCAAACCTTGTAATGTAGAAGGTGCATTGGTAAGGCCAAAAGGCATGACCAAAAATTCATAATGACCCTCATGAGTTCTAAATGTTGTTTTCGAAATGCCTTCAGTCTTCATTCTAATTTGATGATATCCTGAATGAAGATCCAACTTGGTGAAGTAAATTGATCCATGCAATTCATCCAATAATTCATCAATGACAGAAATGGGAAATTTATCTTTAATAGTGAGCTTGTTGAGCTCCCTATAATCCGGACACATGCGCCATGATCCATCCTTCTTGTGCACCAACACTACTGGAGCAGAGAAAGGACTTTGACTAGGTTGAATTATACCAGCCTCTAGCATTTCTACAACCATACATTCAATTTCATTCTTTTGGGAATAGGGATATCTGTACGGCCTAATGTTTGGAGGAACACTTCATAGAATCAAATGAATAGCATGATCATGATCACAAATAGGTGGGAGACCTTTGGGAGTCTCAAATACCTTGGAATGATTGTCCAAGACTTTTTGGAGATCTGGAGAAATATATGATTTTGACGTGAGAACCTCTAGCGAACATAATTGTGCAATTACACCTCGTTGTTCCTTCTTTAGAAGCTTTGTCATACCGTTAGAGCTGGTTATCTTTCCCAGTTTCCCTGCAATACCCCTTAATTCAACTTCCTTTCCTTCTGCACAAAATTTCATGAAAACTTCTTGAAAATTAAAAGCCATTGTAGCCATTGGACTCCTAGTACAACATCAGCACCACCCATTGGAATGGAAAGGATTGGGCTATTCAATACATATTCTCCCTTGGATAGCTTGATATTATGGCACTTTCCAGAGCAATTTATGGTTCCTCCACTTGCAACCATCACTTGACACTCTGGTGCTGGATATAAGAAGCAATTTAATTCCTTTTCTATCTTACAATGAATAAAATTATGGGTACTTCCCGAATCAATCAACACTATTACCTTTTTCTTCTTGATATGTCCTTTTATCTTGATAGTTTGAGGAGTGGTAATTCCGGCCAATGCATTACAAGATATGGTCGGATTAAATTTCTTCTTTATCTAGGGTTTGTTCCTAGAGTATATCCTCTTCTTTTGACATTTCTTGTTCCTTTTCTTCAACCTCTTCACAATCTACGTAGAATAATTTCTTCTCATCACACTTATGACCTTTAGTGTATTTGCTATCACAACTATAACAAAGCCCTTTTGCTCTCTTTTCTTCCAATTGTTGTGGTGTCAACCTTGTAGGTTGTGGAAGGCTAGGGGCAACAACACTTCCATCTTTATAGTTGTGAGTGGTAGGTTTCTTGGTTGCCATAATTTTGCTTTCCATTTTTCGTGCTAACCTGAATGCCTTCTCTAATGAATCAGGTTCCCAAAGGTGAACCTCATGTTGGATATTATCCTTTAAAGTCCCTATGAACACATCAATCCTATGATACTCTGGGATATTTTTTACCCTTATGTTCAATTTTTGGAAGTCCTCAATGTGCTCCATCATTGAACCCTTTTGTTTGAGATTTATCAATTGGCTAAAAAAGGTGTTGCTTTTTGTATCCTCATAATGTGCTATCATTTCTTCTGTAAAAATTGCCCAATTGACAATTTGTTTATGAGAGCAAAGCCATCAATACCTTACAAACTGATTTTGTTCCAAATATAAAGTTGCAATACGTACCTTTTGTGTGTTTTTCACAATATGGAGATCAAAAAATTGCTCCATCTGTAGTATCCATGTTTCGAGATCCTTTCCATCAAACTTCCTCATATCAATTTTTGGAACATGGTGGGTCTTCAATCCAACATTAGAGTCTATGAGATCATGATTAACATTTCTTTTGTTCTTATCATGAGTTTCCTTTACTACCCTTTCACCATTAGTGACCATTTCCTATAGCAACTTATTCAAATTTATCTTCAATTCTTCCATCTTATCGTCCATGCCATTCATCTTAGCTTCCACGCCATCCATATTAACTTGCATGCCATTCATATTAGCTTCCACGCCATTCATCTTGGCTTCATTTACCTTTAGTGAGAGTGAAATTTGTTGTACTTGGCCTTGTAATTTTGATATATCATGTTGCATTTCTTCCTCTTCTTCACGAGTAATGCTAGAGCTTTCAGGTTGCTTACTAGGTGTTTCCATTTTCTTTCTTCGGGGCATTAATTAATGCTAATAATTCTTCACTATTCCCTTTGAATTCCTTCAAACTAATTTTTCAAACCAATCTTATGCAAAATTTAAAAAAAAATACACACCTTTTTTTTCTCTTCGTAAGAGCTCGATATTGAATCTTTTGTATCTCTGTAACTGTAGACCTCGAATATCTGATATCGCGTCCTGCGATAGCCCTTTGAGTCCTCTTTCTAACCCCACAAGTCTGATCAATATTGGATTCTCCAAGGAAGAGTTATGCCAAATCTCCCACGGTGACCTGATTATAGAATAGTTCAGTAGAGCGAACTTGTACGACGTGCCACGTGTCACTGTTTTGACCTTAGTACCTGAAACTGATACACATAAAAATACACGCCATCCTCTTTCTGAAAATTCTTACTAAATTTAAATCTGATGCTTAAAACAAAAGTTATGACGATTTTCCCCAGGTCACCTGTTTGGAATGTAATTCGGGAGTCTGCAAAAACCCTAACTTCCTCAGATCATATCTCCGCAAATATAGCGCGACAAGCTCTGAAATTTGGATCCGAAGTTCAAAACTATTTCGGCTCAAATGGTTTTTTTTTGTAGCTTCTGAAACATCACAAAAGTAAACAAATAAAAAATAAATTATAGCGAAAATGCCACGATGACCTGTTTCGAGCAGCGAAACCCTAGAATCCAAAGCTCTTAAACCAAATGTTAGGAAACCAGCTCACAAAAAGATAGAAAATATAGATCAGCGCCTTAGAATTCAGCCTCTTCGATGGGGGCAACCTCCTTTACATTACACAAATGAACAATTATTGGATGACACAAATGACTAAACCTCCCTTCAATATATAGGAGTCTAAGGGGTCACAATATAATCAAGCCGACATAAAAGTAATAACATAAGGGCACAAAAATAACAATACTGGGTTTCTATGGGGCATACTAATAAAAATATGGGGACAATAGAGGCACAATAATAACAATAAGGGATATAATGACATAGTAATGGGGGAATCACTAGTATTATAGGGGCCTAACTCAATGCAACAAGTTGCATTTTAAAATCGTGATTGCTTTTCATCATTTTACCACCAAATCTTGCTTTGTTTGTTATAGATTTCTTGTTTTGTCATGTGTTTGTTGACGTTTTAGCTAGATTTTCATCTTCCAAGTGTTCATTTACTGTCGCATGCAAGAATCCTTTCGCATTCATGTAACCATTCGTCTTCCACCATGCATGTGACAACAACTATAAAACTTTGCAAGCCCTTCTTTGTCTCATCATAGCATCGATTTATGCTTTTGGTACTTTTTTTTGGGCCCTTTTCAGACAAAGCGCACTTCCTAAGCTTGAATCTCCTTCAATCTCGAAAAGTGCGCCATGTCTAACCCAGTTTTCCTCATAGGAACATGGGCGGATCACAAAGACACGAAGCTTTCACCTTCAGCCCTCAAAGTTCTACAATGCGCCTGCTTGAGGGTGCATGGACGCATTGAGAAGGCATGAAGCCTCATTACTCAGCCCTTTGACATGCAACAATGCACCCTCCTTTTTCTTGAGTGCATAGGCGCACTTTGAAGACACAAAGATCCACTTTCCTTTTCCTTTGATTGTTGTGACAATGCACCCTCCTTGTCCCCCAGGGAGCATGGGTGCATAGGGAAGACCTGATGGTATTTTATCCCATTCCCTTGACCCTTCAGGGTGCTACAATATGCCCTAGCCAATTTTTTCCTCTTTCTTGAGCGCATTAGCGCACTACGAAGCCCCGAATGACCATGCATATCTCTTTGTGCTTCGAGAGTGTGCCCTGCTAGTCTGCATGTGTGCTTTTGATTGCATGCAAGTTATTATTCGTTGTTGTTCATAGTTTTTTATGCTCTATAATCCTTGATGGATCGTTAAGCATGATTTACAATTTTTGTTGAATAGCTAGTTATTTTAAGTTGATCTTGTCGCTATGAGTGTGATTCCACAAACAGGTGTCTGTGCTACAAGTGTTACCATTGTATCGTCATCTATTGGAGACATGTCATTGCACAAAGTAGCCTCTAAAGAAATTTCAAAAGCAAGTGTTGGTGAGCAGCTTGAAGTTGCAAATTTTAATGTTACCATATGTGCGGACACATAATGTTTTATCGACAAGATGACAGAGGTTACCTAGAGCAAGATCTATGACACGTTCATGAAAAAAACATTCCCTAAGGAATTAGAAAATGTACATGCATATATAAACATACGGAATTTTAGGATACACAGGATCGCGTGCAGATATCCAGTCATACCATGTGTTGAAGCTATTGAATGGATAATTAAACATATGAAAGACTCACACCTTGTGCTATGTAGTGAGAGTGGTAGTCACCTCACCACTTATTATGGTGAGTATATGTAGACATACTATAATATTCTCAAGTCCAATGAGTATGATAACAATAGTTTCTATATAAAATGGGGTAACCTTGACACGATTGACGTTATCAAACAATGGTGTCCAGAGCCTACTAATTTTTGCAATCGCCCATCAACAATTTATCCGATGAAGATCTTAAGAGAAGTGTATCAGTACTTGATGGTTATGTATTGTCAGATGTTTGGGCTAAAGAACCCTGAGGTTTTCTAAGAGAATTGGATATATACGCTCAATCTGGTAATGAACCTTGGAAGAGATTTTAATTGGGTGAATATGTTATCATATAAGTTGCAGTGACAGGTGGGGCAGTTAAAAGCATCTTTGCAAGCAATTCAAATCTCTCTCATCTCTATGAGCCCCTCTTCAGGATATGCTGCCGTTGCAACAACACCCTCCAAAATTTTGGCCTACACTCAATTCCAGAGCCTTCCTGTGTCTTGTATATTGTCAACGCAAACATTGAAACTCATTCCATGTGTTTTC
Source organism: Pinus tabuliformis (assembly GCA_031772625.1). Taxonomy (NCBI): domain Eukaryota; kingdom Viridiplantae; phylum Streptophyta; class Pinopsida; order Pinales; family Pinaceae; genus Pinus; species Pinus tabuliformis. The sequence goes on along the minus strand of CM062808.1, from coordinate 490,880,246 downwards.
TTGAAATATCTCGGTCCCCTTTTGCGAGATAGGAAAAATGTCGTCTTTTCGCATGTTAGTTGTCACATAATGTTTATAAGCATGTCTTGGTCGTTTAAAGGGGTCATCTTTGTGCAAATGATTTGGTCTAACCTCATAAACATCTATCGCACTCATTTCTAAAGTTTTAAGCATTGTCGCACAAGTGTCATCATGGTCATCACAAACTTTATCTTTAGTGTCGCACTTGTTGTAAGTGGTTGTAAAGTTGTCACATTGAAGGAAGTTTGTTGTTCACATGTCCTAGATGATCTATGTTGTTGTGTCATCAAGTATTCTAAGTGTGATCACAGTCGAAGTTCTAGCATTGTTCACATCAGCCTCCTTTATCTCGCACTTAGTAAACTTCTAAAAAAAAAATTGACCAAGGAACCAAGCTTCATCCAACCTTCCTGAACTACACATTGCAAAATCTCAACCCTCTAGTTGTGACATTGCCTCCTGAAATTATGCAATGTATGGTTCCTACTTCCTAGGACTGTTGCACTACGTAGTTCCAATGCTTAAGCCCGAACCTTGGCTCCCATAATTATGCAATACATATTCCTAGCCTGACCTCAATAGCGCATTGTGTAATCCCTAGCCTCAAGCTCAACACTTGAGCCCCTATGTTGCGCAATTGTGCAATGGCCCACTCTCCTTTGTCTCCTCGAACAATGTAATATGTTGATTCAGTGCCCATCCTTGCAGCCTATCACATTGACTTTCAAACTTGCGCATTTTCCTCCCTCATCCCAGCATGTACCGTGCATTGTGTAGTATCAAGGCTCAAGGCTCACCCCTGACTACTTGAACTATGTAATTGTGCAATCACTGATCCCCTCTCCCGACTTGTCACCCGATTTCGACTTAGTCAATGGATCAACATTCACTATCTTAGACTAGGGTTTTTTGTTGAATTGAGGTCATCTCATCATGAGTGAATTGCAGATGCAGGTCGTTATCACAATAAACTTTGTTTTTAAAGGTTTTTACAGAAAAGGGTGACAATTTCAATGTCAACACTTTTAAATGTAATAAACAAGTAAAATACTGATAGCGGGGCTATCAATGTTTTTGTGATCTGATATACAATCTGTTGAATAAATTCGTTGACAACGGGCTCATCAGCTATTCCATTTTGACTGTTAGGCCAACCATCAGCGCCAAAACAAAATTTGAAGTTTGAAATGTTGTGATTATGGTGACCACGTCAATGTCAGTAATATCATTAAAAAGTGTCTCTATCTGGTTCGAAGGGGTAAAAAGTACTGCTTAATAAGTTTTCTCTGCCACTATGAGTGAATGTTATTATAATGATTTTAACATATGATACGAAACCTATTTGTAATCATCACCTCAACTCTGTAATCATTCACTTGCACAACTGTAATATTTCATTCTACATGTCAAGATATTTCACCATGTCCCACCAGTAATGATTGTTTTTAGTTCGGAGTTAATAACACTTGGAATTTTTGAACATGTTTTACTCACGAAAATTCAAGACCGAATCCTAGGAAGACTGTAGAGTCCAAGGATTGTCTTACCTTGACACCCTTTTTGCCTATACTTCTTCCCTTTTTCATATACTTATCACCTAAATAATGAAATAGACACCAGGTTTTGTTAAAGGTAAGCACTTATATGTCTTATTCTTCATATTTGTCTATATACCTTATTGTTTTGTTAAAGTATGCATTCGGCTACAAAATTGGCCTGTTTCTGCAGCTAATCCGGATTTCCGCAGCTGCCTCCATTGTTGATAGGGTTCAGAAGCTCCAGCTCAGCGAAGAAAGATATAGATGGATGAGGAATAATCCCCTCATGGATTCTTTACTATTTTCTCGAACCAATTCATCAAGAAGGTCACATGATAACACGGTCAACCCCAAAGTTAACTGCAAGATTATCATCGGGACAGAGTCCGAGTTTTCATGAAATCTTATCGATTTGCTTTTTCGAATAGCAAATCGATTATTTAGCGATATAGTTTGATCAAAATAAAGATGTGTAGGCTTGAAATGATCATACTATTATGCTGAAAAAGTATTATAAAATCTATGGCCACTCTGTGTTTTGGGGGCGCGACGATTTAGGTAATTTCTGAGAACAATTTGTTAAGACTTGTTTGTAAGTAATATACTTGGTTTATGTTTGCTCTATGCTGCATCGATTGGAGATTGTTGACTGATTCGTGGAGGGCCCCTATGACTAGTGCATGTCTTTAACCAATCACACATAGATTTCTTTAATTACTTAATCGTAGATGCTATGTTTTGTGTGTTGAAATGCAATATGATGAATTCACCATTGAATTGTTGTATGCATAAGCAATCTCCTTTGCTTTCTATCTAGCTTAACTCTGTCATTTTATTTGCTTTTTATCTAGTACAATGTGTTCATTTTCTTTTGCTTTTTACTTAGTGTGGTTCAACTGTTTTATTTCATAGCATAGCTGCTTTCCAGAATGTTTTGTTTAGATGAAGTTGAATAAGTAAAAGAGTGAGAGTCTTTTCCTTGGCAATCAAATTCAAACATTATTCATTTATAAATTGATATAATAGATCTCTCTTGCACTTAGTAATTTAGATTTGGCTGCAACATAAAAAATCAAGTTAAAAATCCAAAACAATCTAACAAAAGTAAAGTCTAGAATCACTCTCATACCATCCATAAAATGATTCAATAGAGAATAATTCCTAAGAGAACTAGCTAACAAATTTAGGGATCAATACACTAATATAATCAACAATACCATCTCCACACTAATTCTAAGTTTAGACTCTAATAGGAACATAATAACATAAAATAACTTCTAGCACATATAGTGCACCTGTGCTTCATCAATATACCTGCCTTGGTCGATAATTTATGATTGACAATTTAAGGACATTAAATTGGCCAAACATTTTGGCGTTGTTTCCGAGGAAGTACAAATAGAAGTTAAGGAAAAAAATCATTAATTCAAAACATGATATGCGTAGGGATAGAGACTCTAGAGGTATATTTGTAGGGCGAGGAAGAAGTCTAATTCCCACAAATCCACTCACTTCACCACGATTTCGAGATTCCACACCACCTACTCAAACCCAAATCCCATTTGGAGGTCGACAAAGACTTCCTGAAGTCTCAAGATCAGAAATCCAATCCAGAACTTCACCTACTTCATCTACTGAAGTTGTAATTGAAGAAAATCATATATCCCCAACTACAGGAGTAATTTTTCTATCCTCCACTGGTGAACAAATTTTGGGAGAAGAATTAGAAGTTCCTAGTGAAGAAGGGGAACATGAAACTTATTTTGAACAACCATTGATAGAAGAACCAGAAGAATTAGAAGAACCCTATATTAGTTCTGAGGAATCTATCATGGCTGAAGAAGGGGAAGGAGAGGTACACAATGTCAATGGTGAGGAAAATAGGATTGGAGGAGGTAGAGGTAGAGGTAGAGGAGGAGGTGGAGATAGGAACAGAGGAGGGGGTAGAGGTAGAGGAAACCAAGATCCTTTTGGATTTCCTATTCTTGATGAAGATACAACCCTCACAATGAAAAATATATCACCCTCAATTCTTCCTAATTTCCACGGAAAAAGAAATGAAGACCCAGAGACATTTCTCTTCGAATTTGAGGTATTATGCAGATCATATGACTATCTGCATGATGCTCAAAAACTGAAATTGTTCCCTGCTACCTTAAAGGATTCAACATTAAAATGGTTCATGAGTCTAGGAGTGCATTCTATAACAACATGGGGACAAATGAAAGAGGCTTTCTTAGGAAAATATAGAGATTATTGTATGCCTAGCAACCTTAAAGATGAAGTCTTCAAAATGACACAAAAGGAAGATGAAAATCTTGAAGATTTAGTAGAAAGATTTGTCTACAATGTTAAAAGAGAAAAAATGGACAATTTGGATGAGGAAACTTTAAAATCCCTCCTGCTCAAAGCTATTAAAGATGAATGGATCGATCTCCTTAACCTAACCGGGAAAGGAGATATTTCTCAATTACCATTTGCAGATATTTGTGATTTATGTGTACATATCTCAAGGGGTAAAGCACGTGTTTGAAGGAGTCCTAGAGACCCTCTCTTATCAAGAATTAATTAAACTGCAATTGGGACAATCAGCAAGGTAGAATTAGGAAGTTTGCTTGATACCTTTAAGACAGATATTTTGGGGAGTGTAAGTGAGCAAATAGACACCCTTAAAATAAAAAACAAGCAAAAGTATTAAAATGATGCATTATCTATTTTCTGTCCTAGATGTCGAAAGAAAAATGCTCTAAGAGAGTGTCCCTTAGATTCAAAATCCATAGAAACTTGTGTCATATGTGCAGATAATCATGATACTAAGGAATTTCCTTCTTTACTAGGTCTCAAGGTTGTATTTAATGATGAAGGAATACCAGAACAAGTAGAACCTCTTTACTTTATAGCCAAGAGACCATGGCAAAACCCCCAACCAAATCAACCACAAGGGTTCAGACCACAACAATTTGCTCAGTCTTCACAAAATAATTGGAATCCATCTTGGCATCCTTGGGCTCAGCCATAGTCACAATCCTGGAATCAAGGATGGAAAAATCCTTATGGGGCCTATGCTCAATCAACAATATTCACCATCCTATCTTCCACCACAATTTCTATCCCAATCTAATCAAATTCCCCAAGCTAATCAATTACCTCAAATCCAAGTTCAAAATCAAAATCCACAACTCTCCCTACCATTTCCACAAAAACCAAATCAACTACTCGCTCAACCACTTCTGAATCCTAACAATAAAATACCACAACAACCTGTGTACAACATGGAAGGGCAGAATCCTCAAACTTATGTAATAACTCCACTAGATCTAAATAATGTCCAATTAAGGTCTGGAAGAGTGTTACAAAGAAATCCCCCTGTTGTCATTCAGGAAACAAGACCAAATCTTCAAAAACACAAAAATCAATCGGAAGAAGGAGAGACCTCTCTCCCTCAAAAAGAGAATGAACAAACAGAAAATGTTCCAATAAATACTCCTATCATAGAACAACCCTCGGTATCAATTAGACCACCTTTCCCTGAATGGTTGAAAATCGATGAAGGAGTAGAAAAACAAATTATCTTGCCTGATTATAATATGATGGATGAATTAAGAAATGTCTGTATTAAGATTCCTTTATTACAAGCCATAAAATAAATACTGACTTTTGCAAAAACAATTAAGGAACTAAGTAATCAAAGATTAGGAAGAAAAGAAAAAAAAAAAAAGACATAAAAAAGATTCAGTTAGTCGAAAAAATTGCAGACATTATGATGGGGAAGACGACAATTCAAAAATATTTAGATCCAGGAAGCCCCATTGTAAAAATTCACATCAATGGAATCGAAATACCAAACACATTGATTGATCTAGGAGCAGCCATAAATATAATGAGTAAACAAGTTATGGACACACTTAGCCTTCCTGACCTTCAATACACACCAATCTTATTACAATTAGCAGATAGGTTTGTGATTAAACCTGATGGTGTGTTGGAAGATGTTTGTGTATCCTTGGATTCTTGGGAAAATCATGTTGATTTCATGGTCCTAACAACCAAGAATAATTTAGGAGGACATCCATTAATCTTAGGAAGACCTTGGTTAGCCACAACTGATGCTTTCATTGGGTGTAGATCAGGTGACAAGTTTATCTGGGATGGAAATTCTACAAAAAAAATTACATTATACCCTCTTGCAAGAACAACAATAGGAACAAAGAATGAAGAATGGATAGATGATGAAGATGATATACAACATGTTTTTACTACTGAACAAGTAATAGAGGAAGACCAAATTTTAAACCTACTGGAAAATAATGAATCTTCCTCACATTATGATTGTAGTCGAAATGAGTATCTCTCATCTAAACAAGTATCATTGCTCTCCATGGAAAAATTTGGGAATTTTTTTATAGAAATCTTTTCAGGTAAAAATTTGAATGTTAATGAATAATTGGAAGAATTACAAAAGGATCAATTGGTAGAAGTTTTACAGAAACATTCTTCTGCTTTTGCATGGGAATACAATGATATGAGAGGGATTGATCCTAAAACCTGCATATACCATATCTACATTGAACAGAGTGCAAGACCAGTTAGACAACCTCAATGAAGAATGAACCCAAATTTAAAAGAAATTGTTAAGGAGGAATTGCAAAAGTTGTTAAATGTAAATTTCATCTATCCGATATCCGACAGTCAGTGGGTTTCACCCCTAGTAATCGTTCCAAAGAAAAATAGAAAATGGAGAGTATGCATCGATTACAGGGAATTGAATAAAGCAACATTAAAAGACCACTTTCCACTACCTTTCATAGATCAGGTCTTAGACACATTAGCAGGGAAAAAGTATTTTTCCTTTTTGGACAGGTTCAGTGGATATAACCAGATTCAGGTAGCCCCTGAAGATCAAGATAAAACCACATTCACTTGTCCATGGGGGACTTACGCTTACCGAGTACTTCCCTTTGGATTATGCAATGCTCCAACAACATTCCAAAGAGCAGTCCTCAGAATTTTCTCTGATCTTATTCACGATTGTGTGGAAGTGTACATGGATGATTTCACAGTTTATGGGAATTATTTCAATGAAGCACTGGAAAATTTAGAAAAAGTATTAATAATATGTAAAGAAACAAATCTCTCGTTAAGCCATGAAAAATGTTTCATGATGTTTAACGAAGGAATTGTTTTAGGTCACCATATTTCAGGAGATGGAATTAAGGTGGACTCATCTAAAGTTGAGGTCATTTCTAAATTATCAGTGCCAAATTGCCAACGAGATGTTAGAAGTTTTCTTGGTTTTACTGGATATTATAGAAGATTTATAGAAAACTTCACAAAAATTGCATCTCCACTTTTTAAATTACTTACCAAGGATTGTGAATTCAATTGGGATTCTGAATGTCAAGCTGCCTTTGAAACTTTGAAAAAGAGAATTTCTGAAGCACCTATCTTAAAAGGACCTAATTGGAAATTACCTTTCCATATCTCAACGGATGCTTCAGATTCAGCCTTAGGAGCTGTGTTAGGACAAAAGGATCTTACTCCTTATGCAATATATTATACTAGTAAAAATTTAACTCCTGCAAAGTTAAATTACACTGTAACTTAGAAGGAGTTTTTAGTTGTAGTTCATGCCATTAACAAGTTCAGACATTACATAACTCGCTATGAAACTTTTGTTCACACAAACCACTCTACCATTGGATACCTAATGAATAAACCACTCACTAATGGAAGAATAACCAAATGGCTTTTATTGTTACAAGAATTCAACATCACCATTCTAGATAGGCCCAGAAAACATAACACTATTGCTGACTTTTTATCTAGAATTAAAAATGATAATAATGATCAACCTGTAGAGGATAAATTTCCTGGTGAATATCTTTTTGCAGTATCTACTAAATCACCTTGGTATGCAGATATTGCTAACTATTTAGCTATAGGAAAAATGTCATTTCATTTGTCTCCCAGAGAAAAGAGAAGAATAGTCCACAATAGCAAGTCTTATTCATGGATAAATGAAGAGTTATACAAAAAAGTTGCAGATCTTATCATCAGAAGGTGTGTTTGAGAGGATGAAATACCATAAATACTTAAAGCCTGCCATGATGAGCCATGTGGAGGACATTTTTCTGACAAGAGAACTGCTTATAAAATCTTGCTTTTAGGATATTATTGGCCTTCCATTTTTAGGGACACCAAGGAATATGTTAAAAGATGTGACAGTTTTCAGAGAATGGGCAAGCCCACTCTTTCAAATGAAATGCCATTACAACCAGAGGTACTCATTGAACTATTTGAAAAGTGGGCACTAGGTTTTGTTGGACCAATCAACCAACCTTCAAAGCAAAAGAGGTATATTCTGGTATGTATTGATTATTGTTGGCATTATGATACATATGTTGTACTTGATGGCAACCCACTCATCTCAGATGATAAATTATAGTGCAACAAAGTTCACGCACTTTCATGAAGATAAAAGTTTCTTTCATGAAGATAAAAGTTTCCTTCATGTAGAGTAAAGTTCACGCACTTTTATGCAGAGAAAAGTTTATTTCATGTAGAGAAAAAGTTCACGCACTTTCATGCAGAGAAAAGTTCCTTTCATGAAGAGAAAATTTCACGCACTTTCATGGTTGGCTCATGGTATTAGTCCGACAGTTTTTGATCCTATGGTTTTGGTCCGTGGTATTGCATCCAAAAGTGTCGATCTCACGCACTTTCATGGTTGGTTCATGGTATTAGTCCTATAGTTTTTGATCCTATGGTTTTGGTTCGTGGTATTGCATCCAAAAGTGTTGATCTCACGCACTTTCATGGTTGGTTCATGGTATTAGTCCAACAGTTTTTTGATCCTATGGTTTTGGACCGTGGTATTGTGGAAGGCCTAAGACTATAAAAGAGGAAGGAGATAATTTGGCAAAGAATCATCGAATGAATTGAATATCTAATAAGTGCTAGATCTGAAATATTTGTGATTGGGTTATGGTGCAGATCTGGATCTGAATGAAGGAGGAACCTTAGCGCATAAAGAAGGATAAGTTCTTTTGATGGGTCATAATCTTTATGCTTGAATAATAGTATCTTTGCATGATTTTGATCTGTTATATGAGGCGCATGCTTGATCTATAAATCTGACAATCTAGGTTAATTAGTGTCTGAATATTTGAAAGAAGGAATTATCCTTTATAGATCTGCACGCAGGTTTCAGGTTGTTGAAGTAGCGTATATCTTTAAATTATGATCTAGCTGCCTCTGTCTATTGCTGCAGTATTCTGGGTTCAGAATTTGGTGTGTGGTTACTGTTACTGTGTTCTGGGTATAGCTGTCAGAGAAGTGTTTACTTGATTCAGTGCTAATTGGGAAAACGAGATTGTTTGATGCAGATATACTTGATGATTGATTGATGTTCATGGATCCAGTCTGAAAATTTATGAAACGTGGTCCCTGGAAGAAAGAGAAGGTTGTAGCCTTCAGTAGGCCAGCACCTACGTACTAGTATCTTGGCTAGTACAAGAGCTAAGGGGGTTGTAGCTCCCTTCCAGGAGAAGCTGGAGAACGATAGACGGTTGTAGCTCTCTGCAGGTTGTAGCCTGCGTACTGGTAAAGGACTGCACCAGTACAAAATCATTGTAAAAGGAGTTTCTAATTGAAAAAAGATAGAGACATATTGCAGCAGGTGGTTTTCACCCACATTGGGTTTCCACCTTATATCTGGTGTTCTTTTGTGTGACTATTTTCTTTTCTTGTTCCTGCTCATTATTTTATGATACTGACATACAAAGTAATGATAAATATTTGAAGAATTATTCAAAGTATAAATAAGGAAGATAGATTGATAAGAATTTGATAATACTGATTCACCCCCCCCCCCCCTCTCAGTATTATTTCCAACAATTATATCACTAAATGGGTAGAAGCTAAAGCACTTCCTTTTGCTATTGAAAATGTTGTAGTTTCATTTCTTTTTGAGGATATTTTCACTCATTTTGGTGTTCCAAGAGAAATTGTAACAGATCAAGGAACACAGTTTACATCCAGATTAGCGCAGAAGCTTGTGGAGAAGTACAAAAGCAAACATTAGAAGTCTACTCCATACCATCCACAAGCCAATGGACAAGTTGAGTCTATAAATAAGGTGATTGAAGCAATCCTTACCAAGACTGTACACTTACACAGAAAGGACTGGGTAGAGAAGCTTCCAGAAGCTTTATGGGCCTATAGAACTACATGGAGAAATACTACAGGACATACTCCTTATGAACTTGTTTATGGGAAGCGGGTCTTACTTCCAATAGAATTCAAGATCCAAACTTATAAAACAACAGTCCAGTTAGATCTTGACTTATCAAAAGCACAGAAGCAAAGGATGAGACAATTTAATGAGCTTGATGAAATAAGACAAGAAGCCCTCCAAAGAACTAGCCTAGTTCAACAACAGAGATCTAGATGGCATGATAAGTACATTAAAGAAAGAAAATTTCATCCAGGAGATTGGGCATTACTCTTTGATTCGAAGTTCAAAAATTTTCAAGGAAAATTCCAAACCCACTGGCTTGGACCTTATGAAGTTGAAAGTGTCTTTGACAATGGTGCAGTTAGAATCAGGACTATTGATGAAGAGAAAATCCTCTTTTAGTAAATGGACATCGACTCAGACTTTACCAGAAGCCATTGACAAAAGAAGAATTTGTCAAAATATTCCAAGATAATTCAGAACTGAAGATGGTCAAGAAGAGTTCTTCTTCTTTTCCACCTTAGAAATTTTACTCAGTTTTATGTAAAAAAAAATAAATAAATAAATAAATATATATATATATATATATATATATATATATATATATATATACATATACATATACATATACATATACATATACACATATAATAATAATAATAAAATAAAGTTATAAGCATGAAAACCAACATGTTGTTGGCATGTTTATACAAAAAATTTGAAGTGAAAAGCAATTTCTGTTGGCACTTTAAATTTTCTTTTCAAAAAAAATATATAATAATAAAGTTTTTTTTCTCAGCTGCAAAATCAATAACTTTTTGCAGCTTGGACAAGTTTCTGCAGCCTAATAAGACTTTTGAAGCCTACTTAACAGGAGCACTTGATGATTCGAATTGAAGGATAATTGACAGCGCAAAGTACCTGCAAGAGATCTCAAAACAACAAATAAGTTTAGCAAAGTTAATCAAAGGTATATGCTACTTTAATTTAGCAATAGGGATTGATATATTGCATATATGACTAATAGGACATAGTACTACTAAAAATTAAACGAAATCATTGCAATTTAAGTGCGATGGTCGATTATTAAAAACATCATAATCCACCACTTAAAAACCATGTCACGTCCTCATTCTAAATCTGTTGAAGTAATCACTAAATCATTATTTTAAATGCGCCCCAACGGTCAAATTCATTTCCACAGCCTTCATTATAATCCACTTGTTCTTACATATCTCTGAACTCGCATAGACTCTCTGTCTCTCTGCCACTAAACGAAACCCTACCACACCATTCTCTTGTCAAAATAACCAGTCCTTGGACGAAGCATCTTCCATAATGGGTGTTATTGTCTGAATCGAGCCAGCAGGGAAGAAATTCTTAGAAGGATATCCTCAGACCAATGAGCAATTGCAAAAAAAAAAAAAAAGTGGTTGCAATTCATAGAAAAATTCTACGGTTTTCACAGGGAAGTGACGAAGACTTTTGCACGCTCATTTGATGGAACAGAGGCCGAAATAAGAGACAGTAAAATCACCATAACATATTCCTGTTGAGATTGCAACAAGATGATGGAGCTTAGTGAAAAGAGTCGCCTTCACTAAGTGGGCCCGCAGGCTATTTTTGGCGCAAGTCTATTTTTAGACTATGTCTATTTTTAGACATATGGATCATGTCTATGTTTATGGATGATTGATCAAGTTGGGAAAAATAGATGGACTTCTATTTTTGATGAAAGTGTGAGTGATCAAGTCTATTTTTAGACTGGCTGTCAAAAATAGAAAAGTCAAATATTATTATCTCACAATAATATTTGGACTATAAACTTAATCTTATTCTCTTGGAGCACTTCAGTTTGAGCTACGGAAGTGGCACATGCAGCTGTCAGAAGGAAATTCGTTTTTCTTATGAGTCAGTTGAGTTGTTGCATGCATGACTTCAGTTAGAACTCAAGTGAGTTGAGTTTAGTGGACTGGAGGTACAGTTGATGGAGTTGTGTTCAGTTTAACTTAGTTAAACTGGTTGTAGTTAGTCTAACTGCAGATAGACTAATGATGAGTTGTTAAACTAATTATTAACTCATAATACAACTAAAGAATACATCAGTTAACTCAGTTGCATGTCAGTGCATGTTCAGTTCAACAGGAACAGGTGGTAGAGAATCAGATTGCTATCAGTTGTGACTATAGTTGTGCACCAGATCTTGCACAATCAAAGGATTGAGTATGCCAATGAGTTTGCTCACGTCCAACAAAGAGGAGTGACTATTTTGCAGGTGAAAAACGAGTTTGGGAAGCCATTCTCATCAGTTCTTGAGCAGGTATTGAGCAGTGGAGGCAGGCAAGCAGTGGAAGAGATTTGGAGATCAGATCTGAGCTGTATTGTGTGTAACAGAGGTGGAGATACTTGTGAGAAGTATTATGCTGTGTAATGTTACATGACTCAATCATTAATATACAGATAGTGTGGGGTTTTTAGCGAGATGCTTTCCCCGTGATACATACTGTGTTAATGTGTGAATGCTCTTGATGTTTTATTGTTATTGATGCTGCTATATTCTTGATCAACGTAGAGGAGCTTATGTATTGTGTATGTTTTCCGCATTAGTACATGATCAGGATAATCTCCATTGAATATGTGTTAAATTATTCAAAATTTCTACAATTCCATGATCGCAAAAGCAACTGAATTGCCTAGAAGCAGAGAGAAACGATCCAAAAATAGGGGAATCAATGGAGAAGATTAGAAGGTCTTCCTGGAGAATCCAAATATGGACACCACCGTCTTCAAGAAAGGTATTCCCAGAATAGCCCTTAAGAGTAAATGGAGGAATTTACTACTTGTACTTCAAAAATTCATCACTTGTGAAGGTCGGTTTGGATACATGTATTTCTACCATGTTAAGATACTGATGCATTTTCTGGAAGAACACCAGATGAATCTTCCTTATTACCTCTTGCATAGTCTTAAGAAAACGTCCATAAACGTTCAAAAGAAAATTCAATGCATAGATAATACTATGTATCATCATGGATTGATGAAGATCTTGGTTGAGTTCCACCATCAGAGTGTAGAGGATAACTGGGAAAATTTTCTGATAAGGAACCATTTTGAAGAAAGATCTCCTGAACAAGCCAGTAGAAATAGAACCCTCAGGGGAAGAAAGAGAACAATGGAAGCAATAAAAGAACAAGAACCCCAAACTCAACCGGAATTATCAGAAGATGAACTACCCATAGTGGATATTTTATAGAAAATGAAAAAGGGAAATTTTAGAAGAAAGAAAGCTAGCAAAAGAACAGAAGAGTTACCACAAACCAGGACCCTTCTTCAAGGAGAAAAGCCAAAAGCCAAAAGAAGGGGAGCACAGGGATTACAAACCCCGGGACTAAGGAGAAGTACCAGGTTGAACAAAATTCAACAAGCAGCCTTAGAAGCTATGGAATACATTGATCTTGAGGAAGACGAGCCAACTGAAAACCCTGAGGGTTCCCCAGGAGAATCACCAAAACTATCACCGAGAGTGTCATCACCACCTTGCAATTCGCCTCCCTGGAGACCAATGCACAGTACAGGTGTTGATCCTGTTCAACAAGAGATTTATGACCACATAGAGTCATTAGAAAGAAAAGAAACAACTAAAGAGTCAATCCAAAGTCCTGGAGAAGGGAGCAATCAGTTCAATGAACCACAAGAACCTTCAGCATCAAATGTTTTAAAGCAAGAGATTTACGAGCTGGAAACATTGAATAGATATCTTAAGAATGAAAATTAGAAATTGAAAGCACAGAGTGAGATTCAAATTGCAAAGAGTGACAACCTCATCCTTCATTTGAGTTTGTGGTACAAAAAGAACAAAAAGCTGAAGAAGGAAAACAAGGCAATGCAAAGAGAAATTATCAACCTAAAATATAAAATCCCCATGAGAAAACCAAGGGTGCTAGTGGTTGCCAGAAATAAGAAGAAAATGAATCTAGGAGACGATGATTAGAAGGCACAAGTGACTAATAATGATGAATTGTATGAGGACATACAAAACCTCCAACATGGGGGAATGTAGAGTCCAAGGACTATCTTACCTTGACACCCTTTTTGCATATACTTCTTCCCCTTTTCCTATACTTATCACCTAAATAATGCAATAGACACCACGTTTTGTTAAAGGTAAGCACTTATATGTATTCTTCTTCATATTTGTCTATATACCTTATTGTTTTGTTAAAGTATGCATTCAGTTACGGAATTGGCTTGTTTTTGCAAATAATCTGGATTTTCGCAGTTGCCTCCATTGTTGACAGGGTTCAAAAGCTCCAGCTCAATGAAGAAAGATATAGATGAATGAGGAATAATCCCCTCGTGGATTATTTCCTATTCCCTTGAACCAATTCATGAAGAAGGTTGCATGATAACACAGTCAACCCCAAAGTCAACTACAATATTATCGTCGGGATAGAGTCTAAGTTTTCATGAAATCTTACGATTTTCTTTTCCGAACAGCAAATCGATTATTTAGCAATATAGTTTGATCAAAATAAAGATATGTAGGCTTGAAATGCTCGTACTGTTATGCCAAAAAGTATTATAAAAGCTATGACCGCTCTGTGTTTTGGGGGGGGGGGGGGGGGGGGGGGGGGCGCTGATTTATGTAATTTCTGAGAATAGTTTGTTAAGACTTGTTTGCAAGTAATAGACTTGGTTTTATGTTTGCTCTATGCTGCGTTGATTGGATATTGTTGACTTATTCGTGGAGAGCCCCTACAAACAGTACAGGTCTTTAACCAATCACACATATATTTCTTTAATTACTTAATTGTAGATGCTATGTTTTGTGTGTTGAAATGCAATATGATGAATTCACCATTGAATCGATGTATGCATAAGCAATCTCCTCTGCTTTCTACCTAGCTTAACTCTGTCATTTTATTTTCTTTTTACCTGGTATAGTGTGTTCATTTTCTTTTGCTTTTTACTTAGTGTGATTCAACTTTTTTATTTCATAACATAGCTACTTTCCAGAATGTTTTGTTTATATGAAGTTGAATAAGTAAAAGAGTGAGAGCCTTTTCCTTGGAAATCAAATTCAAACATTATTCATTTATAAATTGATAGAATATATCTCTCCTGCACATAGTAATTTAGATTTAGCTGCAGCATAAAAATTCAAGTTAAAAATCCAAAACAATCTAACAAAAGAAAAGTCTAGAATCATTCTCATACCATCCATAAACTGATCTAATAGAGAATAATTCCTGAGAGAACTAGCTAACCACTTTAGGGATCAATACACTAATATAATCAACAATACCATCTCCACACTAATTCTAAGTTTAGACTCTAATAGGAACATAAAAACATAAAATAACTTCTAGCACATATAGTGCACTTGTGCTTCATCAGTATACATGCCCTGGTCGATAATTTATGATTGACAATTTAAGGACATTAAATTGGCCAAAAAAAGACCACACAGTGTAATGGGAAAAGGTGGTAAAGAAAATCTTTATGAGCCCAAAGCACCAGATTTGCAGACATATACGCCGATATCCAACAATTGTTTCAACAAGTTGGTTGGAGTGAGTTTTTCCACCGTTGCACCGATTACCATGATGTAATGGCTCGATCTTTTTCTCAAGGGTTTGATGGAAATCACGTTGAGGTTGGAGGTCTATCTTTTACATTTTCAGAGCAATCATTTGTTGAGGCCACAACCTTAGCAGTAGATGGAGAAAGATTTTTTCACAGTCACGTGTTGGTAGGGATCGGTGTCCCTTTCTTTTTCAAAGAGGAGTTCAAGGGTTAGAAATTGAGGGCTAGAGTTCAGAAGGAATGGTTACAGGACAAATGGCACGTCCCTCTTCGCCTTTGTTAGCAACATTTCGTGTTATGAAACCAGCTCAAGAAAAGATAGAAAAGAAAGATCAACGCCTTAGAATTCATCCTCTTCGAGGGTGCAACCTCCTTTACATTACATAAATGAACAATTCTTGGATGATATAAATGACAAAACCTCCTTTCTATATATAGGAGTCTAAGGAGTCACAATATAATCCAGCCGACCTAACAATAATAATATAAAGCCACAAAAATAACAATAGAGGGATTCTAAGGGGCACAGAAATAACAATATGGGGTAATAGGGGCACAACAATATAAATAATGGGTATAACTACAATAGTAATGGGGTAATCACTAGTATTATAGGGACCCAACATGCCCCTCTCCTTCAAAAAAGTGTTGTCCTCAACGCTTGAGTAGTTCTGGATACTTCTGCATAAAATTCTCATCCTCCCATGTGGAATCTTCAGCGGATAAGTTCTTCCACTTGATAAGATACTCTGAAATTGATCGATTTCGTAGCTGTCGAGTTCTTGTTTCTGTGACTGCTTCCGGTTCCAATATAATTTTTCCTTCCTCGTCAAGTTCTGGCAATATTGTTTGAACTGGGAGCTTGTCGCCTATAACCTTCTTTAAACATGAAACATGGAAAACTGGGTGCAATCGAGAAGCTGCAGGAAGCTCCAATTTGTATGCCATAGTACCAATCTTTTGCAACACCTTGTACGGACCATAATACTTTGGTGATAATTTATTATCCTTCTTAGCTTGCTTTAGGGACATTTGCTTATATGGTTGTAGCCGTAGGAATACCCAATCACCTACATCAAAACTTTTTTCACTGCGATGTTGATCTGCCTGTTGTTTCATTCTATTTTGTGCCAACACGAGGTTATCCTTTAAGAGTTGGAGGACTTGTTGTTGATGTTCGATGTGATGTTCCACTGCCTGAACCTTAGAATTTTCTCTTAAATATGATGTGATTGATGGTGGTTGGTACCCATAAAGTGCCATAAATGGGGTCATTTTTGTTGCTTTATGGAAGGAAGTGTTATACCACCATTCAGCCAGAGGCAACCATTTGACCCATTGTGTCTGTTTATCAGATACAAAGCAACGAAGATATCCTTCCAAACATTTGTTTACTATCTCAGTTTGCCCATCAGATTGAGGATGATAAGATGAGCTATGAGCTAACTGAGTACCAAGACAAGAAAATAATTATGTCCAAAAATTTCCAGTGAAAATGGGATCTCTGTCACTTACAATAATCTTTGGGTTTCCATGTAGCTTTTGAATTGTTTCCATAAATGCAGTAGAAACTGTACTGGCTTTAAATGGATGTGATAATGCACAAAAGTGTGCATACTTGGTAAGTCTGTCAACTACCACCATGATGACACTCTTTCCCTCAGACTTGGGTAAACCTGTGATAAAATCCATTGAAACCTCCTCCCAACGTTGGCTTGGAATGGATAAAGGTTGTAATAGACCCGGTGTCTTAATTGTTTCAACTTTATTTTGTTGGCAAACCAAACATTCCGCCACAAACTTTTGAATATCTGATTTAAGGCCATCCCAAAAAAATTCCTTCTTAACCCTGTGGTAAGTTTTTAAAAATCCTGAGTGCCCTCCTAAGGGAGAAGTGTGCAATTCCATAAGAATCTTTTGTTTTAGCTGGGAATTCTTACAGAGGTATAAGCGATCTTTGTACCATAACGAATCATTTTGCCAGCTAAATGTATCAGAAGTACTGGAATCTTGTTGTAGCTTTCGAATAAGTGCCCACACTTCTTCGTCATTCTTCCATTCCTCCTTTGCTTCGTTTATCCAATCTGGTTGGATAATAGAAATGGCACACAACAATGCTTCCACATCCTCATCCTTTCTTGAGAGTGCATCTGCCACCACATTTTGCTTCCCTTTTTTGTAGATGATTTCAAAGTCATAACCCAACATCTTTGTGACCCACTTTTGTTGCTCTTCAGAGGATAATCTTTGTTCTAAAAAGTATTTAAGGCTATCATGATCCGTTTTTACCTTGAAGTGTCTTCCCATTAGGTAGGGTCGCCATTTCTTAAGTGCATGGAGTATTGCCAACATTTCCTTCTCATAAATAGCTTTGCTTAAAAACTTTCCCTTGATTGGACGACTTTCAAAAGCAATGGGTCTTTCATCTTGCATTAGAACAGCACCAATTCCATTTCCTGAAGCATCACATTCCACAATAAAGGTTTTTGTGAAGTCCGGTGTAGCTAAGACCGGTGCTTGGCACATTGCCTCTTTAAGATGTTTAAAGGCCTTTGTTGCTTCCGGAGTCCATGAAAATGAATCTTTCTTCAATAATGTTGTTAGAGGTGCTGCTATTCTCCCATAATTCTTAACGAACTTGCGATAATACCCTGTCAACCCAAGAAATCCTCGCAGATGCTTTATGGATGTGGGGATTTTCCATTCCTTAATGGCTTTAATTTTGCTAGGGTCTACCTTAACTCCTTCATGAGATACAATATTCCACCTCCTGGACTCCAAAGAAACATTTGGATCTTTTTGCATATAATTGTTTCTCCTCCAATAGTTGTAGCACCTTGTCAACATGTTCAACATGATCCTTCCAAGACTTGTTGTAGATTAGTATATCATCAAAAAATACTAACACAAATTTTCTAAGGAATGGTTTGAAAATTGAATTCATCAAACCTTGAAATGTTGAAGGTGCATTGGTAAGGCCAAAAGGCATGACCAAAAATTCATAATGACCCTCATGAGTTCTAAATGCCGTTTTCGGAATGTCTTCAATCTTCATTCTGATTTGATGATATCCCGAACGAAGATCCAACTTGGTGAAGTAAATTGATCCATGCAATTCATCCAGTAATTCATCAATGACAGGAATGGGGAACTTATCTTTAATAGTGAGCTTGTTGAGCTCCCTATAATCTGGACACATGCGCCATGATCCATCCTTCTTGTGCACCAATACTACTGGAGCTGAGAAAGAACTTTGACTCGGTTGAATTATACCAACCTCTAGCATTTCTGCAACCATACGTTCAATTTCACTTTTTTGGACATATGGATATCTGTACGGCCTGATGTTTGGAGGAACACTTCCTGGAATCAGATGAATAGCATGATCATGATCACGCATAGGTGGGAGACCTTTGGGAGTCTCAAATACCTTGGAATGATTGTCCAGGACTTTTTGGAGATCTGGAGAAATAGATGATTCCAATGTGGAAACATCTAGCGAACATAATTGTGCAATTACACCTCTTTGCTCCTTTTTTAGAAGCTTTGTCATGCCATTAGAGCTGATTATCTTTCCTGGTTTCCCTGCAATACCCCTTAATTCAACTTCCTTTCCTTCCACAGAAAATTTCATGAAAAGTTCTTGAAAATTAAAAGCTATTGTACCCAAGGATTGTAGCCATTGGACTCCTAGTACAACATCAGCACCTCCCATTGGAATGGAAAGCATTGGGCTAGTCAATACATATTCTCCCATGGATAGCTTGATATTATGGCACTTTCCAGAACAATTTATTGTTCCTCCATTTGCAATCATCACTTGACACTCTGGTGCTGGATATAGGAAGCAATTCAATTCTTTTGCTACCCTACAATGAATAAAATTGTGGGTGCTTCCTGAATCAATCAACACTATTACCTTTTTCTTCTTGATTTGTCCTTCTATCTTGATGGTTTGAGGAGTGGTAATTCCCACCAATGCATTACAAGATATGGTCGGATTTATTTGTTCTTCATCTAGGCTTTGTTCCTGGAATATATCCTCTTCTTTTGACCTTTCTTGCTCCTTTTCTTCTTCCTCTTCACAATCTATGTAGAATAATTTCTTCTCAGCACACTTATGACCTTTTGTGTATTTGCTATCACAATTGTAACAAAGCCCTTTTGCTCTTTTTTCTTCCAATTGTTGTGGTGTCAACCTTGTAGGTTGTGGAAGACTATGGGCAACAACACTTCCGTCTTTATAGTTGTGAATGGTATGCTTCCTAGTTGCCATAATTTTGCTTTCCATTTTTCTTGCTAACCTGAATGCCTTCTCTAATGAATCAGGTTCCCAAAGGCGCACATCATGTTGGATATTATCCTTTAAAGACCCTATGAACACATCAATCCTATGCTCCTCTGGAATATCTTTTACCCTTATGTTCAATTTTTGGAACTCCTCAATGTGCTCCATTATTAAACCCTTTTGTTTGAGACTTATCAATTGGCTAAAAAAAGTGTTGTTTTTTGTATCCTCATAATGTGCTATCAATTCTTCCGTAAAAATTGCCCAAGTGATAAATTGTTTACGAGAGCAAAGCCATTGATACCATACAAACTGATTTGTTTCCAAATATAAAGTTGCCATACGTACCTTTTGTGTGTTTTGCACATTATTGAGATCGAAGAACTGCTCCATCTGTAATATCCATGTGGCGGGATCCTTGCCATCAAACTTCCTCATATCGATTTTTGGAATATGGTGGGTCTTCGATCCAACATTAGAGTCTATGGAATCATGATTAACATTTCTTTTGTTCACATCATGAGTTTCCTTTACAACCTTTTCACCATTAGTAAGTATTTCTTGTAGAAAATTTGTCAAATCTGTCTTCAAATCTGCCATGTCTGTCTTCAAATCTGTCCTCAAATCTCTCTTCAGATCATCCATCTTAGCTTCCATTCCCTTTATCTTAGATTCCACACCATTTATCTTAGCATCCGTTAGCTTTTGTGAGCGTGACATTTGTTGCACTTGTTCTTGTAATTTTGATATATCATGTAGCATTTCTTCCTCTTCTTCATGAGTCATGCTAGAGCTTTCAGGTTCCTTACTAGGTGTTTGCATTTTCTTTCCTCGGGGCATCAGTTACCGATAATAATGCTTTACTATGCCCTTTGAATTCCTTCAAACCAAGCTTATGCAAAAATTAAAAAAAAAAACTACACACCTTTTTTTTACTTTGTAGAAGCCTGATATTGAATCTGATGTATCTCTGTAATTTCGAATCATCCAGTTCTAAAACTGTGATCTGTAGTAGCCTTCTATGTCCTCTTTCCAATGCCACTAGTCTGATCCAAATTGGATTCTCCAAGAAAGAGTTATGCACAATCTCCCGCAGTGACCTGATTATAGACTAGTTCAGTAGAGCGAACTTGTATGAAGTGCCACGTGTCACTGTTCCAACCTTTGACTCTGAAAAATATATACAAGAAAACTACAGTCCGTCCTCTTTCTGTACCTTCTTACGAAATTTCAATCCGATGCTCAGAAAGAAAGTTATGATGATTTTCCCCAGGTCACCTGTTTTGAATGTAATTCAGGAGTTTGCAAAAAGACCAACTTCCTCAGATCATATCTCCGAAAATATCACGCAAAATGCTCTGAAATTTGGACCCAAGGTTCAGCGCGATGTCTTCTCAAATGGGTTTTTTTTGCGACTTCTGAAACATCACAGAAAAAAAAGTTATAGCGAAAATGCCACGATGACCTGTTTGGAGCAGCGAAACCCTAGAATCCAAAGCTCTGATACCAAATGTTATGAAACCAGCTCAAGAAAAGATAGAAAAGAAAGATCAACGCCTTAGAATTCAGCCTCTTCGAGGGGGAAACCTCCTTTACATTACATAAATGAACAATTCTTGGATGATACAAATGACAAAACCTCCTTTCTATATATAGGAGTCTAAGGAGTCACAATATAATCCAGCCGACCTAACAATAATAATATAAAGCCACAAAAATAACAATAGAGGGATTCTAAGGGGCACAGAAATAACAATATGGGGGTAATAGGGGCACAACAATATAAATAAGGGGTATAACTACAATAGTAATGGGGTAATCACTAGTATTATAGGGACCCAACACCCAACATTTCGCCTGCGAAGGGAGATTCAATTGGGTAAACCTATATCACTTCTACTTCCTTGCACATCTAGCTAGTCAAATTAGAACTAATCCCATTTTTATCTACTAGAGAGTCTTAGGCATATGGAAAATAGGTTTAGGGCTCGAACAGACCCCTCATCCCATTTCATATATCACAAGGCCCTGATCAAACTTCTAATTGAAAACCAGCTAGCCAGGGCAGGGAGGACTTGGAACCACTTCTTGTTTTGGGGAGGTTTCCAACCTCAACCCCTTAAAAGGTGAAGAGGAAGACCAAAGACTACTAAAAAGGGGAAAAATACCCAAGGACAAGCCCCTATTGAGCCAACTCCTAAGTAGAAAAACTCAAAGGTCCCATCTACATCCTATGCCCTTAAAATACCCAAAGTCTACCAGAGAAAAAGTGCCAGGCTCAGTAAGCCAGACCCTACATCTCCTGTAAACCTACTTGTTGATATTGGTCCTCCCCAGGTTGTCAGTCCACCTGTTGAAGCCTCCCCTATAAACACAGCTAAACCAAAAATTGTTAAAGGCAAGGAGGTCGAGATTGAGACCCAAGAGGAGGAAACATTGTTTGAAGTTTTTAAAGGTGGAAAAAGACCCCATACAAGGCCAACAAACAAACTAAGATATAAAATTAAACTCAGAAATAACCCAGAGTTGGCCAAAGAGGTGATTGATGTTGACAATGTGCCACTGAAGGACCTTATCATCAACAGGAAGAAGGTTGTAGGCTCTAAGAAGAGCAAAGACAAAGAAACTAAAAGGAAGGGTCCTATGGAGACAAGGCAGAGAAAGAAACAAAGACTGGAGAAGGTGGATGTACTTCTCAGGGCAGCTAGTACCCTCAGCTAGGAGGCTTGGGGAAGAAAACTTGAAATTTTGACTATCTATTTCACAAACCAGGGGTTTTTGTTTTATCGCTGATAATCGGCCTAATAGTTTTTTGCATACAACAGAACAATCGGGAAGTTGACTTTCCCACCATCAACATTTTTGCTAAACTGTCAGCTATTTTGAAACGAAAATGTATCTCCGCTAATAGAAGATGATTCAAGGACGAGAGCCTACATTCAGTCTGTCAGTGATTTTGAAGCAAACATGGAGTGCTGAGATCTTCATTGTCAGCGAAATTCAAATAGGCGAAAATGTTGACATTCCCACTGTCAACGATTTTGAAATAGGTAGAAAAGAAATTATGGCACTTAGTCTGTCAGCAAAAGCTACAATTCAGAAAACCAAGGAAGCTAACAATAGTGGAATCAACGATTTTCACCAGAAGGTTCGAATGAAAGAAATGATAAAAGAAAGGTAGTTTTGACGGAAACTTGATCCTGTTTTGCAAAGGGGCCTGTTTTGCCAACTAGGATGTTGTGTTATCAGTTAGGGACCTATTTCTATTTCCGAGGAAGATAGTTTGAAAAATATTTCACTTAACTTATATATCAACATATTTTTGAGTAGCTATTTTTAGGAAAAAACTAAATGTATTTGAGGTTTTATTCACATGCATGAACTTGAAGATATTTAGATATTTTTTAGATTATTTTAATTAATCTTAAGACTATTATTTTGTAATCAATTGACGTAAGGTCTATAAAGACAGTTTATGAAGAATGAAGAAGGGTTGGATTTTACTGAAAACATTTGTAGTCTAGTATATTTGAGTAGTCTTAAATATATTACAGGTTTTGATGAGAATTTTATAGGAAATTCATGTGTTGTAGTTCCCTATAAGTTGTCTCTTTGTTATAAAAACTTTCCTTCATGTTTGAAAAATGTTAGTATCTAAGATTGGGATTCATTGATGCTCCTTTCTCGTATTTATCAACCATTAGTATTTGTTACCTCAATCAGCTATAAATCCTGTCTCATTTCAGTTCTTTTCTTCCAAACTCTCAATTTGTCAAAGGATTTGCTGCTATCATGTTTTTTGTATCTTGCTCATTAGATCTGTAGCATTATTTGTTAGAACTGGGCTCCATGCCCAATGGTGTGTTTTGCAAACAACCCAACCAAATTTTATCTTATGAACTAAATTTGGCCACATAACTCAATTGCTACTATAATGACCTAGAGTAGTTGAGTTTTATGGAGAGATCTCTCTCTGGGTTGAAGGGACAACTTTCAACCTAAAATAGGTTTGAGGTTACCTTAGGGTTTTTCCCGTAGACAGGGTTTTCCCTAAGTGACAACACATGTACCTTATCATGCCATGGAAAGATGATGAAGAAGAAGGTGAAGAAGGGGAACATGTTGAAAGACCTCTTTGTAGTTGAGTATTCAAACTGATCAACTAAGGGAAAGCAAAGGGGAACCATTTTGTAATCACAACTAAAGACTTGAGATCATTGAAGACTCCTTACTATCAAGTCATATGGAGGTGGATAAAATAACACTCTCAAACAGACACATAGAAATGAGAAGCAAGAGTGGCTTGACATTTCCATATCATCAAGAAGTCCATGTCAGCAGTGTCATGTCATGTCATGCCATGAGTTGTGGATGATGTAAATTATCTATTCAAAATGTATTGTAAAGTGAAATTCCAAAGGACACATTCAGAATATGAAGAGTCATCTAAAGTCGAAGAGTCATGAGGGTAGTCAAGGAGTCACAAGGAAGTTGAAGCATCACTTCATTAGTTATATATACACCCTCATTATATGAGCAAAGGATTTTTGACCCTGACTCCTCTCGCATGGCATTAGAGAGACAAACTAGTTCTTTTGAGGAGCAGGGAGTGGCTCCAATTTTCTGCTGTTGGAGATAGTGGTGTTCATTATATACATGTGCCTTGGAATTTTTACTTAATATAAGAAGCCTCATGGCCAAGATGTTCTTCATGCATGGATTATGAATATTTTTAAGACTATTATGTGGGTGTTTGTAATTCATGTTTGCTTTCATCTGTGCTAGAGTAGTTGAACTATTTTAGTACTTATCATATTGAGAATGTGTTGTAATGGTTACTATTGTTGTCACATCCTTGTGGACTATTCCACTAGATATTAAATAGATCTCTCTTGATGATTGATTGTATTGACCATTGCATCTTTGTGGACTACTCTGTCGAATCTTAGATTAATCCTTCTTGGTTACGTGTGTCTCTACTAGGGTGGTACTATTACCTATCTCTAGAGGCTCACTTTGTTCTCCCCCTCTGCAGTAGAAGAATCTTGACACACTTACAATTGAACATCCACCAAGCACACTCACTTGCTTTTCGAAGGCACATTTGCATTCCTCTCTCTTGCTGACAGTTAGAGCCAAGGAAAATATTTAAGAAACTGACAATTGTGCCATATTTTGGATGGGGCTCCTATCCCAAATGGTGTGAGGTCTAATTAGGACTACATATCGGGGAGACCCCTTGAATGTTGGTGAGTCCAACACTGTCAATAGGATAGTATATTACTTTTCTAACTAGTGGCTCGTTTCTCTCACAAGCCTCGTAATTCCTCCTAGTATGCCTTACATTGGGTGTCTCACAAAGCTCACATCCTTGTCGACACAAAGAGGCATTGCATTCTCTCATGTCTGATTGCAACCAAGGCATTCCAATGGTGGTCAAACTGTATGACCGGATGGGACTCCTACACCAAATGGCATGAGGTCTAGTTGGGACTTCACATCAGGGAGATCCCCTTGAAATGTTGGCGAAATCCAACAACGTCAACACATATGGAGCTAAAAGGAGGGCCAGATGACAAATTGAGCCTGTAAAGTCTGTTTGAATATTTTACCTTCAATGGCTTCATCCCAAATCATAATCCCGAGGTTTTTTACAAAGCCTTTATATCTTTCAATCCCCGTGGATATTTTACATCTCTTATCGCGATTTAAATTCGATGGTAACGGTACATCAACCATCCTTAGGTATGTTGTTGATTTTTTTTTATTTTGCTTCTTGAATGATATTAATTTAGAAGAAATCATTGCACGGTTGGTTACCCTTACATTGGATGGTTGTGCGAAGTAATGGTGTTTTTATTTACCCATTTAAACTATCACATATTTTGATCACTTGGTTAACGAGTTGTATCGAGTTTTTGATAACTATAAGTATCAAGATGTTATTGACGAAATTGATCAACTTATAATGGAATTGACTGGATGTCTTGAGCATTTCGTTGGTCGGTTATTTCATCTTTGTTATCAATTTTTGGATGAGGATGTGGATTGGAAGTTCTTGGATGATAAGTTTTTATTCTTAGTCTGGATGTCAAGGAAATATTTCAAATTAGATGCCCCTGATCAGGAAAAATTTCAATTTCCGAAAGAAGAACCGGGTATACTTTTTGTCCCATGTCCTCCTCCCTTTGATGTTTTGTATGTTGAGCCTAAACCAATCTTTGAATCAGGAGATCATCTTGTAGAGGAATAACTCATATTTCTTTCACATCTCTCACCTGTTGGTGATTCATCCGACCTCACCAATCATCCATCTACAGATCTTGATATTCCTCCTAATCCTCCACCCATTAATCAAGATGAACCCTTGGATGATCAAGACCCCGATGATTTTCTTCTTTCTGAATTGTATGGTCATGGTCATTCAAGTAATCTGGATAAAAATTTGTTTCTACATGAAGATTTGGATTTGGAGATTTTTCAAAAGGAGTTAGATACGATTATTGAAGATTTCCTTTCAGATATATCTCCTCTCGATCAAGAAGATGATATGCTTATCATTGAATATTTTTGCACTCATCTTGAACCTTTACCTTCTTTTGATCAACAACTGACTTCATTGTCTCATAATTCAGAGTCAAGTCAGGTGAGTAGGGCACTTCATCTAAGGTTGATGGTTGTGATAGGTCCCTATCACCATGGCGGTATTTGTGATCTTGTTCAACTTTTGATTTTCTTGCACAAATTTTGCATTGAAGTTAGCATATGGCATGATGATGCCTCCCTAAGGGATGCTTCTTGTATTCACTTAAATTTTTTCGATCCTCGAGGGAGGAGATTAAATTTGATTATCGATCTTCCACCCTTTCATCCCTTTTCAATCAAATATCAAATCTGTAATGTAGACACAAAGAAAAATCTTATTGAATCTTTTCAATCATCCATCCAACAATCCTACATGCAAGATAACTTGGATCATGGTCAGCTTGAGAATATCATGTATGACATTGATTTGTGTTTCTATAATCTTTCTTGTATACCTTTCCCTCGAGGTTTTTTCCATGACCCTTTTGCAGATTTATTGGAAGAATCCTTTTAGTTTGCGCCCATGTCTCGTAGCTTGTATTTTCAAATTCTTTTTTGAGTCTTGTATGGTCATAATTCCAATGATTATTGTTGTTGTGGAGCTCCCCATGTGGTAGAATATTTGAGAGTAATGCACTCTTGGGATTACACTTCTGTTTTCACACGTCAGTGTAGATGTTTGCACGATTCCTCTTATTCACTGCACTACCTTTTGTTGTGGTTTTACATGATCATATCTTTATGTCTAAAGGTCGGGAGCAGGTTCCATGGTTGCACTTGAAGTTCCACTTTACATTATCTAACCTTGTTCTCTTTACTTTAGGACAGGTTAGGTTGCATATAGTTAGATGCAATGCATTATCTTTTACTTGTCATGTTTCGGTTTTATTTCTTTGGTTTCATCAATCCCTGAATAAGTCGGTTTGAGCTTTGAGATGGCTTGGATAATCTTTTGCGAAAGGAAAATTGCAGCAACATGCATCCATTAGCTTATCTTCCACCCTTTTACTTGATTGGTTTACATCCTTCAAGTTAGTGATTTTCTGATGGAGAATACGATCCTTCAATTGGGAAGTTGTAAGCAAACCATGAAACCCATATCTATTTAGCATTCTCGTTCTCATACTCGGTCTTGTTATGAATGGTGTGTTATTGCTTATCTATCTATGGAGAATAATATGGTGGGGGGGGGCGGGGTGGGGTGGTTAGCGATTAAAGCATCAGATGTCTAAAACTTTTCTTTGAAGAAACAACCTCTTATGCTCTCAATAAGTCGGGGTCCATCTTCCTCCCATTGAAAAATAATAAGTGTCTATGCATAGTCCTATGAAATAAAAGAAAATAAAAGGGTGAAAGAAGAGAAAGGATTCCTATGCAGGGAGGTGAAGCAAGCGACTTCATCAGGATATTGTCCAAGCTCACTGGCAGGGAAGCAACGTTTGTGTTCATGAAGCGACTTTGTCAAGGTATTGTCTAGGCCTGCTGGCAGCGGAGCAACGCTAGAGATGTAAAACTCACACTCTGATTGTTTTATTTTACAGTATTATATTACCCTTACTTACTTTGACATGATATTGATATGTCTGGTTTAATGTTTGTGTTACACCGAGTAGCGGAATTGGGAAAGACTACAACTTTAATCGGGTAGGGTGGAGAGTTGAAGGTAACTCGTTGATTGAATCAATACTTCCCTGATAAATCATACTTTGCACTTACAATGAAACCATTTCAGAGAAGTTCGGGTTCTCCTAGTGTGTCACCAACATTGTCGTTGATACATGATCCTCCAAAACTTTTTCCTATGTCAATTTTAGAGCCTACGCTAATTGTCATTTCAAGCCCCCATGTGTAGTCATATGGCTTGATTTGATATTTGTGTGTTTTCTCCTAATGTCACATCTTCCTAAGTCAATGTTTCCTAAGTATCATCGTTTAACTATTAGAAGTGTTTAAATTAGTAAGTTATGGCTAGCTGAACTTGTGGTCTTTTCTAGACTTAGAAACTTGTATTGCACCCATGCACACACTCAAAAAGTGCACAAAAGCGGAAAAAAGAAAGCAAAAGCATGAAAATCTCTCACAAAAGAAAAAAGCGCACTTAAAGTTAACAAAGGCTTCCGCTTGAAGAAAGCACACTTCTTTGGGCCGAAGGAATGCGCCCTACTTAGGCGCACTCCTTCAAGTTGAGCAAATCCACCCTGCTTGGGCACACTCTTGTCTAGTCAATTTAGTGTCCTAAATTGCTCTACATAAATTATCAATCTGGGTATCGTAAACTGATGAAGTGTGATGCACCATATGTGCTTAGTTAACCCTTTTTCTTACTTCGTTGTTTTATAGTTTATGTTGTCTTTTGGGGGTTTTGTTTCTTATGCTTAAGGAAATTAATCTAAGAAAGAAAAGCTATGCTTCTAGGTGAAATCTCTAAAGGTTAATGGACAATTAAATCTAATGACTTCTAATGTTAGAACCTAATTTCTAAAGGAGAAAATGAAACAAATCAAAGCTTTGAACAGTTAGATTAATCTAAGCCGGCAAAATGTCTATGAAATGAAAGCAAAAATGATAAAACTTGAAACTGCTTTTAAACTAATGAAAGGCAAGTCAATAATCTCACCTATAATCATAACATTTCGCCAACAACTAACTTGCAAATTAGTTATCAACTAAAGGCTCCAGAAATGTCATCATATAGCACGAGAGAATGACATTAAACTATCTAACTTTACACTAATGAAAAGCAAGCCAATAATCCCATCCATAATCATAATGTTTCGCCAATTTCGCCAACAACTAACTTGCAAATTAGTTATCAAAAAAAGGCTCTGGAAATATCATCATATAGCATGAGAGAATGACATTAAACTATCTAACTTTACACTAATGAAATGCAAGCCAATAATCCCATCCATAATCATAATATTTCGCCAACAACTAACTTGCAAATTAATTATCAACTAAAAGCTCTGGAAATATCATCATATAGCATGAGAGAATGATATTAAACTGCCTAACTTTACACTAATGAAAAGCAAGCCAATAATCCCATCCATAATCATAATATTTCGCCAACAACTAACTTCCAAATTAGCTATCAACTAAAGGCTCTGGAAATATCATCATATAGCATGAGAGAATGATCTAATAAGCAAATACAAGAACATGTAAAGAAAAACTAATCTACTTTGTGCTCTAATGCTCCAATCACCAACCGGAAAATAGGAGGACTACTTTCTTGGACTATTTTGTTAAGCATAGATTACACAGTTAGATAAATCTGCAATCAACCGGTTGAACACACTTGCATGAATTAAAATTGCATGAATGGAAAATCTAAACTATCAAACTTTAAAGCAATAAAATGACATACTTGAAATGAAATCAAAGCAAAACTACTAAATAAAATCTACTCTACCTTACATTCTAATATGCTCCATGACATCTACTTCACATCTCCTTCCATGTTGAGAACATAAATTACAAAGTACAACAAAGCTCTCCAAAGCTTTCCAAAGCCATCAAGGAAGAACTACAAACTCCAAGTTAAAGAGCTACCAAAAAGCTACAAGCTTAATAACTAACAAATGAAAGAGAGAGATCTCCTATCTATACAAAAATATGAGAAGTCATCTCATTAATGAGAGTCCATGAGTCTCTCCCTCTACCTCTAGAATCCTAATCAAAATAGGAACTGATAAGACACATGTCTTTTTAGAGTTTCAATACAAATAGGAGATGTGACACATATCCTCATGATCCCATGATTCTCTCCACTCAAATTCTAATTTGGCCTTAGGGTGCCACATAAAGGTCTTCTAGAAGCCTCCTTTTGACCTACACATGTCAACAATCTCAAACCACTTGTTAGGTATAAGCATATGCACATTATTTTCTAATTTTTAACCACAAATCCACTTAAAAAGGCTAAGAATTAATAAAGTTTGGAAAAACACAAATGTGGCTCAATGATAATGAAAGTGAGATGAATGTAGTGACATGGTAGTGAAATGGAGGTGAAATGGAGGTGATATAATGGACATTATAGTGAAAGTATAATGGAAATGAATGAAAATTTCAAGACCCAACAACTCCTTCGTGTCGAAGACGTGCGCCTATCTAGCTACATGCATGAACCAACTTGTCCATGAGGGTGAACTCCTATAAAATAGGAACCACATTGACTTCCTCTTAACTAATCCCTTCATCCAACGACAAGTGACACTCATGCACAAATCTATTTTGCATGTTGATTTATTTAAAATAACTCAGTTAATCATTCCTTCACCATCATTTCATTTGAGCGCACAACTGGCGAAACATCAATTCCTTCATCAACGAGTGCAACAAGTAAGTTGCATGATCAAATCTTGATTGATTTTCATCATTTAATTGCTAAATCTTGCTTTGTTTGCTATTTATTTCTTGTTTTGCAGTGTGTTTTCATATGTTTTAGTTGGGTCTTCATCGTGCAGGTGTTCATTTACTATCGCATGCAAGAATCCTTTCACATCCCTGTAACCTTTCATCTTCCACCATCCATGCGATAACAACTATAAATCTTTGCAAGAACTTCTCTGTCTCATCTTACCATCAATTTTTTCTTTCAGTACTTATTTCTGGGCCCTTTTTAGATAGAGCGCACTTCCTGAGCTCGAAGCTCCTTTAGTCTCGAAAAAATGTGCCTTATTTAACCCAGTTTTCCTCATAGGCGCATGGGTGCATCATGAAGGCACAAAGATTTCACCTTCAACCCTTCAGAGTGCTACAAAGCGCCCCCTTTGCCTTGGGGCGCATGGACGCATCACGAAGGCACAAAGCCTCATCACTGAGCCCTTCGACTTGTGACAGTGCACCCTCCTTTGTCTTGAGCGCATAGGCACACTTTGAAGACATGAAGCTCCACTTTCCTTATCCTTCGTATGTTCAGAGTGCGACAATGTGCCCTCCTTATCTCCTAGGGCGCATGGGCGCATAGGGAAGACCTAAAGGCCTTTACTCCCATTCCTTCGACCCTTAAGGGTGCTACAGTGCGCCCTGGCCAATTTTTAACCCCTTTCTTGAGTGCATTAGCACACTACGAATCCTCGAATGACCATGCATGTCTCTTCGTTCTTCAAGAGAGCAACCTCCTAGTTTGCATGTGTGTTTTTGCTTTCATGCAAGTTATTTTTGGTTGTCATTCATAGTTTTTTATGCTTTATCATATGTGATGACTCTTTAAGCGTGAATTACAAGTTTTGTTGCATAGTTAGTTGTTTTAAGTTGATATTGTCGCTATGAGTGTGATTCCACAAACAAGTATTTGTGCTACAAGTGTTACCATTGTATCATCATATGTTGGAGACACATCGTCGCGCAAAGTAGCCTCTAAAGAAATTTTAGAAGCAAGTGTTGGTGAGCCACTTGAAGTTGCAAAGTCTAATGTTCCCATATATGCAGACGCTCAATGTTTGATCGACAACATGACAGAGGTTACCTGAAGCAAGACCTACAACACGTTCATGCAGGAAACATTCTGTGAGGACCTAGAAGATGCACATGCATATATAAACATTAATAAGTCCAGGATACACATGATCACCTATATATATCTAGTCATGCCATGTGTTGAAGCTATTGATTAGATAATTACACATCTGGATGAGTCACACCATGTGCTACGTAGTGAGAGTGGCAGTCACCTTGCCACTTATTATGGTGAGGATATTTAGACATACTATAATATGCTCAAGCATAATGAGTATTCAAACGATATTCTTCACAAAATGGGGTAACCTCAACACGACTGACGTTATCAAACAATGGTGTCGAGAACCTGCCAAGTTTTGCAATCACCCATCATCAGTTTATCCGACGAATATCTTAAGATAGGTGTATCAGTACTTGATGGCCATGCATTGTCAGATGTTTGGGCTTAAGAACGATGAGATTTTCCAAGAGAATTGGATATATATGCTCATTCTGGTGGTGAACCATGGAATAGCTTCTAATTAGGCAGATATGTTATCATTTGAGTTGTAGCGACAGGTGGGGCAGGTCAAAGCATCTTTGCAAGCAAATCAAGCTCCAAAGTTTTACATGTATGCGTATCTCCTAGATGGTATTTGTGCATGATATGAATTCTCGAAGCTATATTGGAACTGTACTCCTAAAGAGAAGTTCCTAGTGTATGTCCACTATAAGGTGTTATCAGAAAGAATTTTCAGAGGCACATATGAAAGATTGGTCGAACACTTATTTGCAATCATCTTTTACTTAATATTTGAGACTGATTCACTATGAATGAAAAATCAAGAAAAGGAGTCACCCTGAGATATTGCAGTCTGGTTTGCAGCTCCAGAGGGAACATACATCATATGCTTCAGATGTCAAACACACCCTCATCTTATGCCACAATATGTGACAAACAAGGTGGTCATGCAGGAGGTGGCAAATTAGGTAGACAAAGGACTGTAGGGAACCCTTCATAGGAGGAAGAAAGCCCCTTGGCCTACTTTTCCATTAAGAATCAACTTATATGAATTAAAGAGTCACAAGGCATTAACAATCGAAACTGGAGAGCTGAGCTGCCTACACTTCATCACCAAATATTTTCATGCCTATGATCCTAGACGAATTGTCAGGTAGCATTATGAAAGGATCGAGCATAATACAAAGTATTCATCAATATGCGGACCAGAGGGTGAAAAGATAAAGAACTGGTACACCACCAAAATGAAGATACATCCAACCATGGATATTAGTTCACCTCCCAATTCACCAGCTCAGGACTTACAGGAGCAGGAACAAGAAAAGGAGGAGGAAGAAACAATGCCTCAAGTAGAGAAGTTAGCTCCTAAGAAAAGGATCAGGTACTCATTAGGAGAAAGTAGTAGGAAATGGAAGTCTGATCCCTTAAATACAGGAGCTACATAAACAGATCCAGAGAGGAGAGAAGAAGGAGAAAAAGAAGAGGAGGAGGAGGAGGAGAACATGAAGCAGGATGAGTGGCTTGAAAAGAAACTATTAGAAGAAGAAGAGAAGAGACAGGAAGATGAATAACAACATAGGCAATTTCAGGAGGAGGAAGTAGCATGGAGGCTGAAGAAGATCAATTGACTCGAGATCTAGAGGAGGAGAAGACAAAGGAAGAAGACACCATCCATCCCATGGATGATGAGCGTAGTACTTCCAGAATAATTGCTGATAGGGGGAAATCTTCCATTCGGAAAAATGGGAATTACACCTCCTCCAATAGGATGAGTCATGGATATTTGTAGCATAACTCTTGATCAGTTGAAGAAGAGGATCATGCAGCAAAGGCATAGTTACTTTCCCAATGATCCTCAAACGTAGTCTCAGTAGCGATAGAAAAGGTGATTGCCTCCAACACTAGAAGAAATCTGAGGGCAATTATGGGAGCGAATGTTGCATTTGCTATAGCAGAACATGATAACTTAGAGTATTTGCTAAATGAGAACACTAAGCTGAGAAGAGAACTTGATGCGATGAAGCAACAAGTAGAGCATCTTTCAACGAAGAACCATTGATTGTTATCATGGAAATCCAATACCAAAAAATGGCATTCAACCATGCTAAATGAATCGGGACCAATGGAGGATACCATGGAATGACTATACGATGAGATGATACTTATACAATAGGTCATGGCTCCTCTCATTGGCATTCAAAAGAATGCACATGAAGTGGTGAAGCTCCTGAAGATAGCAACCAAAGCAGTTGACCAGATGGAGGAGTGGACTACCAAATAAGCTCTTCACAGAAATAGATAGAGTGCAATTGAGACTCCACCTACAAAATTACTCATGTTTCGGAGCACATTCGGTTAACACTATGGCTACATATAACCGGTTGCATAATGGGTTTGAGTCTCTTACAAAGAAGCATAGGATGCCTACTATCGGATCCCTTGAAGCAATTAGAGGCAGGGAGGTCATCTTTCAGGAGATTAGAGATTACATTAAACAAATCAAGCAGGTAACAAAACAGGAAGGCTTGGAGGTGATTAAAGATGTTATTCAATAGTATTCCTTTGCACCAGTCAAAATGCACATGAAGCTTTCATGGCTATGGAATAATGTCCAATCAAGCTCCAAGAATATACTATCAGAGGCATTAGAGGTAAGGGAACGCTACAAAGGAGACTTGCCATACTGGACCAAAGTCGTTGCAAAGGAGTTCAGAACCTGACACTCTTATATCATAGATGAACTCCATGAAGAAGTACATGATCTATCCATTCGATGAGTTTTGTCTTTGAGCAACTTTGTCTTATTAGGGCACTGTCTCATGTGTAAATTGTCTTATGCAATAAATGTTATGTAATGAAGTCCAAGGGACACATTTGGAATATGAAAAACCACACATTGGAATGTAATGAGTCATTTAGAATATGAATAATTATAGAAGCCAAAGAGTCGTGAGAAGCTTAAGAGTCATTGTATTTGTTGTAAATAGCTCCTCATAACTCAAGCTACAGGATTTGGGCTAGGATTTTGGAGGCTTAGCTCTGGCTTCTCTTGTACCACATAGGAGATAAATTATTCTTTGGAGAAGTAATTTGTGGCTTTGTGTTCCACTATTGGATACAATGTTTCATCCACGTAACAGTGTACTTGGAATCTTATGCTTATAATCAAAATATCATTGAGCCAACATTCCTTCTTGCATGTATCATGTATATAGTTGGACTATTCTGGTTATGTGTACAGTATATGTTGTTTTATTCACATACTAAGTGAATGAACTATTTTGTTTCTTAGCTATGTTATTTGTTGAATGGATGTTGTATGTTTCAACTATTGTATTTTACTATGTGGACTAATCTGCAGGGACTCAACAAATCTTTCTCATCTCCTTGGGCCCCCCTTTAGGACAATACTATTACTTTTCTAATCGGCAGCTCGTTTCTCTCACCAACCGTGTAAGTCTTCGTAGTATACCTTACATTGGGTGTCTCACAAAGCTCACATCCTTGCCGACCCATAGAGGCATTGCATTCTCTTATGTCCGATTGCAACCAAGGCATTCTAACGGTGATCAGACCATATGATCGGATGGGACTCCTACACCAAACAACGTGATGTCTAGTTGGGACTTCACATCGGGGAGATCCCCTTGAAATGTTGATGGAATCCAACAGCATCAACAATGCCCCAAATGGATATTGTTAGCAAAATTTGCACCCCCGGGAAGTTGATATACCAACTAACCACCTTGGTGCTTGCACAACTTTTTGTATTTCATCTTCTAGGGTTTTGGTTTTGCACCTCTATTGTTGTTTATTTATGTTAAACGACCATTTCAACCTCTTGTAATAGCTTTTATGAGTGCACGTAGCCAACATCTCTCTTTGTTCAAAGATAACTACCACCATTCTAGCCAATTTGTGTTCCACAATATTATGTTATTTCATTGATTTATAGAAGTTGGGTTTTCACCATATCATCATGTTTTTTTTATTGTATTTCATTGTGTGTGTTTCATTTCCTTTATTGCCTTTCATTTCATTCCTTGTACAACATGAATCACTTTTCTTTATTTCTTTTAATTATTGTTTGAATTAGAGAGGCTATAGGAATTTATATGATATGTTGCCATTAATATAATATCTAGACACTTTATACTTTTGTGTCAATCTATTGATGTTGATATATCATGTTAACTAGAGGCGTTGCTATGAATTTATTAGGTCTATTACAAACAACCTAGCTACAATTTTCAATGCTTTAATGTGAATTAAATGGGTTGATGAAATCTTGATATCATACGATACTTGAAGGTAACAAAGAAAAATAAATAGCTACCTATGGGCCTCCAGGTTGTCTATTTTGTGCCTCATTCTACATCTACATTAGAAACATTTTTGCCCCCAAGCCAAAATATTCATGAGAAAAGTTCATGCTTTTGATGATCAATGTGACCTATGTTTTATCTAATGATATATTATTCACATAAGTTGAAATGTGACGTATGATTAATCTTTGAGTGATTTATAGTTATTATTGTTACATTTGTTGTTTATGGAGACTAAGTGCAAGAAATCAAATTACCAAGATAAGGTTGATCTCCCTCATTCAAGACTTTAAAAAAACTTGATGGATGTTGATATTTTCAAGGGATCACATCCCTTCATCTTCTCTAGAAGTTGCTAACACTTAGGGGTAGCATTCAATGGACCCAAGCAAATAAATCTAGTTGATTGAGGTGATTTGAATTATCTAAGAGGAAAAGCAACCCCATAAAACATATTTCATAAGTTTAGGAGATTTTGGAACAACTTTCATCAATCAGAGGATTGACTAGAAGGCTTACATAGAACTTCTTTTCAAGTACAAGAAGAAGAATAGATGCTAGGATAGTCTCCTTTGGAGGATTGTTATTTGTATTTTTTCTACTCTTTAATGGTATACTCAAACGTGACAATAATGGATATTTTTCATTCAAGTTTCTTGCTACAAATAGTGTTTTTTATCTTGATGGATTCACCCTATCGTTTGCTTCAAAGATTGGGGCACTTTGAAGCTCCAATGAAGGTTGAATCTCCACTACATATAGAATAGATGGCTATAGTATTATTTTCTTTTAATGTTCATAATTTTTCCTTTTACATTTCCATTATTTTTCTCATTATTCATTTTATTTGATTTATGTACTTTCATTTCCTACATTCCATTGCTTTAATGTATTTCCTTTATTGCTTTTACTTGACATTGTTTAACACTTGAAGTACATCTAATGAGTCTAATATGACCGCTAATGTTGTATGTATTGACTGATCAGTAGTAGTTGAAGGATCATAGGTTCATTGAATGATGTGAATTTTTTATTAACTCTTCAACCAATGGAAAGTGATTATAGACCTCCATCTTTCCTTGCACATTAATAGGGGAGATAAGAGTGGAGGTCATGAACTCAATGGTGCGAACAATCAATGGGAATGAGTTATCAATGCTGATCATTTTATTGGTTGATTAATTTTACTTTATAGGCATAGATGTTTACTCTTAGTTATGCTTTATTCGTATATTCCCCCAACATATATCCTTATGTTACATTGTCTCAAAATACTAGAGGAAGGTATGAAAGCATAGACTAGATTAAGGCAATTAATGAAATGCCTTCCTATATATCAAAATCTAGATTCCAATATTAAATTTACAACTCACCCTTCCCCATGAATCATGGTACATCTTTAAAAATAAAATCTTTAACCTTTCAACATCAAAATGGAATGCATAAAAATCTTTTCCATAAAATTAGAATCGAGGTTGACAAGGGTTCTAATGTTTTTTTTAAACCAATGTTAATTGTCCACAAATATGACCAAACTGTAATAAAATTACTAAATTCAACATATATGAGTTTTGTTTTCCCATGTGTTTTTGAAGGATATTTAATTTTGGTATATTTATTCCCTTGACAAACTTGCCTGTTGGATTTACTTCTAATCTCCTCAGACTTTTGATGGTTGCATTTACCAATCTCTTAAATATTATTGAGTTTGCACGTGGCCAAAGGGGCCAACATAGGAGGAGATCCCATCACAGCAGGCCATTGGCATTGAGTATGACACGAGTCAAAAACCAAAGAGAAAATCATAGCAAAGCCCATGTATACAAACTAAGTTATTTACCTAGACATAATTTGTTCATGCTCAATTATCATTCCTTCATTTTCAATTAAGAATTGGAAAACATTAGAATGATGTCCATCTTAGCTCTATTTTATGACATTCAAATATAGTGAAACATTCATGAATTATAAAAAAGTACAAAATAATGAGAAACTTTGTATATTGAACACAAAGACCATTGTTGAAGAATTGGGACTTGAGTATAACTTGCCTCATGAATAGTTAGTCTATCTATCATAGAAATCCAACCAGATGTAATTGTAATTTCGAAGTAGATGTTACTCTCTTATGATAGATCACAACATTCATATTGAATGTTACTGTTCTTGATCCAGACTTATACAAGAATGCAACAGAATACAAATATAAACATAAATACAGAGATGCAACAAAAATAAAAC
Organism: Pinus tabuliformis; assembly: GCA_031772625.1. Classification (NCBI taxonomy): domain Eukaryota; kingdom Viridiplantae; phylum Streptophyta; class Pinopsida; order Pinales; family Pinaceae; genus Pinus; species Pinus tabuliformis. The sequence goes on along the minus strand of CM062808.1, from coordinate 490,841,956 downwards.
TTCATTTTATTAATATAAAAGAACTGAAATATGCTTACATACAGAATGGAAATAAACTAGCTTGGGCGATGGTAGCTTATCTCTGATAAGAGATGTGGCAACTACATGCCTATGAACTTTGTGTTACAATGAGGCTCGAAAGCTTATTTATTATTGAGAAACAATAGAAAACCATAAACATCCAAAAACCTAACCCTAGGAGATGAATCACCAAAGTTATGGGCCCCGTTGGGGTAAATTGGTACATCAACTTCCTGGGGTCGTAACTTTGGCATATGCTCTCCTTTTGACGTGCACGACACCTGGTTAGAAATATTTATCTAAGGATTATAACTTTTGACCGTTTTCTAAAAAAACGTCCTTTAGGGCTTCAAAACAACTCTGCAAGTTCAGGACCTGAAAAAACTGCCAAAAATAGTAAACTGTGCTACAATTAAGGGAACTAAAAGACTGAAAGAAACAATGGTGGGGGTCCAAGTGGAATAGGCGAGTGGCCACCAATATCCACTTGGATTTGTTCTCCTCTCACATATCTTTATTGGGGGTTATGGTTACTCTAAGTTCCATAAAGTGAGTTTATGCTTTCCAGATGCTCAGTGCAACAGATTATATGATCCTTATTTAAAGAACTAACGGTAAGATTTATAGTTTTCTTTGAAAATACAGGCATAGGAAAGTTTCAAGAGTTTCAAACTATGATATTTGAAGAAAGGAGCTTTGTGCTCAACAAACCCTTCATATGATTTAAACTGGAAAAGATCAAGATTGAAAGGCTTAGTGCTTAAGTGATTGCTTGTAATGATTTTTATATGGTCTTGAGTCAAAATTGTAATAATCCATAGTTAGTAATCATAAAATCCTCTATTGTTAGTTGTATAAGTGTGAAATGCATTTTGTCCTAATGCTCTAAACAAAAGGCATTGATATTCTTTTGAGCCTCTTTAGGAGGTACCATTGTAATAAGAACATTATGGTTGTGTTATGTACTTGGAGGGTGAACTTGACTCAACTCCAAACTGAGCAATGTATTCATATGGATCCATGTTGGTCAAACTTATTTTTGGGAAACAATGCTTATATAAATCTAAATCTTCAATGTGATTTCTTTCGAAAAAACATTTTATACATAAATCTAAAATTGTTCATTTAGTTAAGATGTCGCATCATGAGAGGCTCATCTATGTCATCAAATTCATGTAGAAATTGCACTTGGCCTCATTCGATGGTTCTATTCAGAGTTTTTGCTTTAATTCAAACCCGAATATCTTGTTACTTGTTGTTAGACCATAATTCCATGTAAAATATTAATTAAATATGCTTAGACCCAAACCACTAGTCTTTGACAAGTTTGCATTAAGTACTTACCAAGATTTGTAATTGAGTATGATTATCTTATTTGCTACATTCTTAGATACTAGAGCCTTTTTATATTGAAAATTTACTTGAATCTTAATCACACTCTAACTTGAATTTGAGAGGTTAAAGAAAAATAAATACTTTGCTTCATATTCTTTTAATTAATAACTCTATAATATATTTTTTCAGGGTGTTGATTTGTTCTCGAGATCACGTTATTATGCGAAATACTCCTTTTAACTTAAACAAAAGAGATCCATCAATCCTTCATATTTATATTATTTTATATATATTTACATTCATGTTAATATTTTTTTTCAATTTTTTTAATCTTATTTTATTATCTTTTTGTATTATTATGTATTTTTTCAATATACGTTAAAACTAGAAGCTAATTTGAACCATTATATGAATATTAGCGTAAATCCTTATGAACCCTATTATTTTTTATAATTTAATAGGTTAATAGATAGAAAAACACTTCATGTGACAATACCTAAGTTTTTTAAACCTCTTAGTGCAAACACACTAAAGATGAAGACGGATGTGTGTTAATACTCTTACTCTTCGGTTTGCCAAGTTGGCTTTGGTTCTAGTCACGTGACGTTAGCGAGCACCATGAAATGACCTTTTTCTTAGGTTTCATTTTGTAGCCTTTAAATCAGAATTCATTAAATTAAATTTAATTGTTTTGCAAGACCATAATTTATACAAATTAGTAGATGGAAACAAAGTTCCATTTTATAGAATAGTCGTACTTTCATGACAAAGTGACTTGGAAATAAGTACATTAGAATGTTGTGGATAGTTATGGTTTTATTCACTCTATGTTTCTAAAAGGGAAAAAAACAAAAAGAGTAATTAATGTGAAATGAAATTTTAACATAAATATATGGTTTAGTTGTTTTTTTACGTGGAAGATGTATGTATTTCATTGGTTAATTGGGCATGTATTTAAAAAATGTTATTTGGAAAAAAATATTTTTAGAATCTATCATATCATATACCATTTTGACTTTATACTTAATAAATTTTAAAATATGAGGATTTTTGTTTTATTTACTTAAGTTAAATATATAAATTTTACTTAACCTTTTTCTCTTATTAAATCTTTAACTATTTATAAATTTTATATTATCTATTGATTTCCCATAGAAAAAAATCATAATATAACATATATATAGTTATAAATGTATATATTAATTATATTGAAATATATTAGAATTTATATTAATAATTTAAAAAAACTTATAATATTTTTTTTAATTATAGTAGTTAAATAAGTTTAATATTTTTAATGTTTAACAACCTGAATTCACTATTTAATATTTAAATTTGGCACTTAAATACATTACTTTATGTATATAAAATAATTATATTACTTTGTGTATTTATGTATATAAAATAAGTACTTATAGTCCTTTTAGATATTAGTGTTACACATGCCAATTGTTTAGGATATATAATAATAATAATTGAAAATGAATATTTTTATTAAAATGATAAAATTGATGTGTTAAAAGTGATTATATAATATCGAATCCAAGAAGCTCCAATGTTACAATATTACACCCCTAATTAAAACTAACAAAATAATTTACAAATTACATTTATCGACTCAAGTCACTATACGTCACAATCCAATGATTGAATCTCGCGAATCCATTGTTACACCCCCTCCTAACGATATATATATATATATATATATGTATGTATGTATATGGATGAAGAGATCTATCTATAAGAATTGTTGGTACCAATAATATTTATTCTTCTTAATAATTTATGTTCATGCAACCTATAAAACAAAAACAAAAAAAATATAATTTAAATGATTAGGAAGTGATTTAGATGTCTCAAAAGAAAAATATTCCTACCGTTATAAAATATGTAACCATAGAGTTTGGTGTTAAGTATGAAACTAATAAAATGTTTCGTTCCCCACCAGATTTAATTTGTATGAATAGTATAGTGATAGAATGAGAAATGTAAATGTGGATGTGATAGAGCTGTATGAATTTAATGAATGAAAGCCTGCAATTTCTATTGTCCATTGCGTGTAACAACCTAGCGATGGCGACAAGAGCACAAATTAAAATATTGTTCCACCCTGGCACACCCTCTGACAAGGACATTTATAACCTAACATGGATGACGACAGGGATGGTACTCAAGGCTTTGTGAATCACGAGGCTATCCACAATAACATATTAAACTGGATAGCCAATCAAATTAATAAAAAATAGTTAAATTATTTAAAAATAATAATAAATTTAGATTTCTAATGTTGAACTTTGGAAATTTTGTAATTTTTTTGGTCAAACCCAAAGTAATATGGGTTTGACCAAAAACCCAATGCATAGTCTTGCTAGGCAGCAAGGACAATAATAATCATAAGTTAAATCACATGTAAAACGTGATACTTAAACTATCTATATTATTAATACTAGCCTAGATCTGCCTTAACTCCGAATCTACGAAGCATTGAGAGGGATCAAATCTCTTTTCAATTTAAAAGAGGTTTGCATCTCAATATATTTGATCCCTCTTGGTAGATCCAAAGTTAAGATGGATATAGTCTGTGCCACAGGAAAAGAGTTGGGAATCCTGGTGGGATGACAAACATGAGCATTTCAAGTATTTAGGCTTGCGGGGACAGATTTGGGAAATCTTGTTATCACTTAGATTTTTACTTTACCAATATGGATTTGTTTAGCACTTAAACATTGCATATTGCAACAAAAGTGTTATGGTATATGGACTATCCTGGTTTGTCATTGCAATTGTTTTAGGGGTATTGAAGACTGTAGCGAGGGGAGGCAAAGGTTTAGTGCAGATTATTAACTCATTTTTTGGCTTCTAAAGGGGCTCTATTTATTGGTTTCGTTTATGTTTTCATTATTTTCATAGTTGCAGCTTACTTGTAGTCGACTTGTTTGCATGTTTCCTTGCATTCATGCCTACTGGACAAACCTTGTTGTGGACTGTACAAGCTTGCAGGCCTCTTTTACTTGATTATTACTTTCCACATTCCCCACTTCTCCTTTCAGCATTCCTTTGCACCTCTTGGTGCAATTGCTAGTTTACTTTAATTTAGTTACATTTAAATTAAGAGACATGCACTAGCTACTATATAGCCCTTGTTTTTATAGGGTTATTTTCTGATTTATAAACTGCCATGGATATTCCATTGGATAGTTCATCATAACAAATTTGATACAATTATACTTAAAAATCCAAAATCTATGCTATTATAGTTTTCTTTCTTTTTAGATTTATAGATTTGTAGATTACTATTAATAATGTATCCATGCATATTGAAATTATGCATAAAATAGAGAATAATGAAATAAAAGCTCATACACACATTTGACATAAGATATGACTTAGGAAACCCTTTCGGAGAAAAACCCAGATGGAAGGTGAGGCTACTTTGCTCTCTTTCTTTGAATAGAAAATGTATGCAAGTACAAAGAAGTATGGCCTATGGCCTGTGGGCTACTATAATGCACAAATCCTCTTTGTGTGTTCTATCTCCTATCCCTCTTGGTTTTTTTTGCTCAGCTATGGAACAAATCCACTTGAAGGAATGGAACCCCTTTTCTTCCTAGTGGCCTGGTTATAACACAACCCGATAGCCTACTAGCGGTACGTTTGACTACCTCAAATCCTAACCAAAGTTACAATATAGACTCTTTTAGAGTCTTCTTCATCATAATCACATGGCTAGCCCCCATTTCATGAATTATGAGGGTTGATGTGGCATCCTCTCAAATTATGGTGGTGAAAACAAGAAGGTCAACTTCTAAGTGACTTTTGAGTGGCATAACTTTCGCATATAGACTTTGTTTGACGCGATTCTTGCACCGTTGGAAAGGTATTTGATTGTATAATAGGAAAAAAATGTGTTGCACTAAAGCAACAAAGTTTTACCCCCAAAAATGTCATTTGATGCCTCAAAACGCTCCTGGAAGGTTTTAGACCCTAATTTGCCAAACTAGGTCCCACCCGTAAAAAGGGTCATGTGACCTGATTCCTTCACTTTTTACACTCTGAAAGCATCGATATGGATAACAAACAATATAATGATCCAACCCAGATCATTTTTATTTTGTTACTGTTACTTTTATTTTTATTTTGACCGAATTAAAATGTTTACATTACATTACATTTATCTTTTTTATTTAATTTTAATATATATATGTGTGTGTATGTGTGTGTGTGTGAGAGAGAGAGAGAGAGAGAGAGAGAGAGAGAGAGAGAGAGAGATTATGTAATTTGACTTAGTCAAAATATTAAACAAGACATTATGATACAACATCTCTACCATATTGGGCTAGAGAGCACATCTCGACATAATGATGTGAGCTAAGCATAGACAAAAACAACCCCTTTCCTAGTGATATTTTCTTTATTCTTTGATTTTTTCTTCATTTCCTTTTAACTTAATTTTGGGTGGAATTTCAAAGTTATAAATTCATCATGTCAAAAATGTTGCCCTATCAATTTAAAAATATAATACGTTGATATACATTCACTATTTTGGAACAAGACTTCCACATTTTTAATTTAATTATCAATAATAAGTAGGTGGATGGCCAAGATTTAACCTCCATAAAATATTCTTCATCATAGTCGGGAATATAGGGTTGAGATTTATCTCAAACCTTCATTTTTTGCATTTTCCCCTTTCCATTTTCAATTCGTGATAAATGTAATTAGTCACATTCTGCCTTCTTCGCCACTTGTCCCTATGGTCTCTCGATCATGTTGCATGTTCACCTTTCTCTTCCCTTTCAATTCAATCAAAATAAATTTAACCATGTTATGCCTTCTCACCAACTATCTTCACCACTTGTCACTACCATATTTATTAGGGTTTGTGCTACATACACTCTTTCCTCTTACCCACCTAGATAGTGCACATGAGACTAGCTGGCTCATTGACGTTACTTAACATATCCCATTTCAAATTTGCTTCATCAATATTTGATTGTTTTCTCAATTGCGGTTGGATTGTTGTTTCCATTCATTGTCTTCAATGTTGCTGGATTGTTGTCTCCATTATCGTTGAATTGCTATCCCAATTGCCTTAATAGTTGAAGGATTACTGCTCAACTGAACATAGCTAGACTGGATTGTTGCTCAATTGCACATAACTTGATTGGATTGCCACTATGCTATATGTAGTTGGATTGAATCACTACTTGATTACATGCAACTACTCACTACTTGATTGCTTCAAGACTTAGTAAGTAGGTGTTTGTAATAATTTTGCAATTTTTTTTGATAAGTATTTACAATATTTTTATGAATTTTCTTTACAAATACATATATTATAAATAAAAGTAAATAGAAAGCATAATATAAAAGACAAAAGAACTTTGATTTCTCTTATTAATCTTGTACTTAGATTATATATGTCCCAGCTTTTACACCGAGACTACTTCTACAACATCATTAAAACATTGCTTTAACCTACTTTTAAGATATCACCAAAACATTGATTATCACCACCACATTAATAAAATAGTTGATATAAGCCCATCAAAACCATTTTCCACTTTTCATGTATTAATCAACCACTTTATTTTTTTTCGAAATTTTAATCAACCAATTATAATAATTTAAAAATATTTAAAACTTTAAAAACTATTCATCATAAAAAGTCTATACAAAACGAGATAAACTCATAGCACATAGGTCAGGGGACTTCCACACATGATTTAGGAGATTGGTTAATTAGACAAAATGATATCGGAAAGCTTTTGGCGCGACCACAATTTGTAATCTATTTTTATAAAATCCTCATTTGAATTCAAGTTTCATTTTGGGTCTGCTTACCAGCTCTCAACCCTTACATAAATCGCACACATGCACACTCTCGAAGCTGCAGAAAGGCTGATTGATGGTCGATTGATTTTGGCTAGGGTTTAACCTGCTGTTCGGGTTTTGGTTACAGTTATTCGTTAATTAAATCATGTTCTCACCGGCTCCCACTAAATTGACTGCTGCACGTACCAGAGAAAGTCCTCCGAACCATGGAGGGCCGTCTTCTCCAGCGACTCCAATTTACATTTCTCGCCATTCTGCAACTCCTATGCCCCACAGGCCCGCCACCGGCACGCCCGTCCCTTGGTCTTCTCACCTTTCTACTGCTTCCAGGTTTGTTTTTTCCGCCTTTCTTTTGTCTCCAAGTATTCCGGTGTGGACTTACATTTATGCAAGGTTCGATTTCCATTGCTTCATTTTTACATTGCAACCTCGAACACTTAAAAGCCTCGGGAGTTCCCGATCCAATAGTGAAATTACCTGCCAGGGTTTGAATTTATTGTACTAAGATGCCTAACTACTTGGTAATTATTTATAAAGACACGTCACCTTTATAAATAATTATATACAGTGAATTTTGTAGGTGTTCACAAATAAGAAATTTTAAGATATAAGCTGTTTATATAAATGTAGTTATACGCCAATCCAGCAGCATTAGAAGCTTAAATTAAACTAAGCAGTCCAAAGTACCTTTGCACCACTTATGGAATTTACTTCATCTGCCCATTTGTTTCTTCTCTTCTTTGTATTATGAAATGCATTTGATGGAAGCCATTCCACCCCATAGGCCAGTTGACCTTGTGGATGTATTCATTAAATTCAAGTTCTCTCTCTCTCTTTTATATATATATATATATATATATAAAATCCATTTTTTTCACTGCAACTGCAAGGAAATGTCTTCCAACAAGACTTACATGTTTTTGACCCCAATGGCAACTCTAAACACAGGACCATGATCAGAGTAACCCCAGATCGAACCCACTGCCTCACTCGAAGCTGATCAATTGAGAAATCTTCTAAAGTAAAGAATCTGTCCAGTCTTTTGGCTATCCTCTCCAAGCCAATCCTCTTATTCAGCCAACTTCCAAGTAGGGCGTAATTGAGCTGGAGCTATGTCTATTAAAAATTTAAATCTACCTCATCAAACCTTCTAATAAAAATATCCTCGAATAGGTTGCTGCCTGCTCCCAGTTCTTATGGGACCACATAGACTGATATGTTTAGCATAGAGTACGTATAGATGTTGGTTGGTCATAAGGGATTTTACTTCTGAGGCTGACTGCTCGAATTGGATGGGTTGAGGGAGCCAATAAATAATAAAGCATAGCATAGTAATTGCGGAGTGAACTATAGCTCTTCCGAGCAGTGAGTGATGGGCCCTACCTTCCTTTATAGAGAAGCAGAGTGAAAGGTCTATAGCCAGACAGCAGAAAACTACAGAAAAGGTCTATAGGGCCATTCATTTTTGACTACGCTGGTAGTCCGCATTATGTATTGACAACACAGTTCAGCGGAGAAAGTGTCATAAGTTGAACATTAATTACTCATCTCGAGAAATAATTCCCTTTCTTGACTATGGTAGAGTCCAGACTTAATGACAACATGGTCAAGCGAGGAAAGTGGCAGAAGTTAAACACCAATTACGCATCTTGAGAAGGCATTCCTTTTCATGACTGTGGTATGTTAAATTTGGCAGCTAGAGAGAAATTCCCTAGCACTCTTTGTATCCTTTGGTTAAGCAAAGGAATTATTATTATTACAAGAGGACTCTTATAATAAAATTTGATTTCTTCTCAAGTCAGCTTCTATTGGAGGGAAAATTGAAAATTTGATTTTAAATTGACTTTGTCAGCCTGCCTTATTCGATTTGTCAAATTATTATAAATAGGTTGATCTCCCAGGTACATTGATGCAATGGATGGTTCTGAGATTTCAGATGGGTTCGAGTTCTTCTCTTTGATGGTTTAGAATTCTAGCTCGCATTCATTACAGGACAAGAGCTCACATGGTCATATATACTACAAAACCCGACTTCGCACCAAAATGAATTAGTAGTCTTGCACCTCAGGTCTTCATTCGCATTGGTCCTAGACTATATTCTCCTCGCTTTGCCTCAAGATTTCTCACGTAGCAACTACAGGCCTATATATAATTCTCTCGCATTGGTACAAAACGCTCAGTCATGCCCTAATTCTCTGCAATGATATTGACACTAATTCTATGTGATGTATTATATTGAATCTCAGTTCAATTCTCTGTAATTAGATGTGAGACTAATCTTGTATTCTAGTATGATTCCTCTGCGTAATGTATTGGTATGGATCTCTGTTCGAATATGGTTTCCTCGGCATATTATAGTCTCAACATAACAGATCTCAGCTCAGTCATATGTGATCCCTTGACGCAGTAGTCCTGACACTGCAATACATGGTTTCGTCTCCAATATAGTCACGACTTTGTCTCTAGCTTCACTAATATGTTGTAAGGTATAGCTCAACATTGTAGTTTATATAAGTTATGTGTGGCATCCCTGTGCAACATGATATACAGTATACAATGTGTAAGGTAGACACTATGTAGTATTGGTATGGCATCTATCTAAAGTCACATATGATGTATGGTATGGAATTATATCACTCCAGTAACATGTATGATATGGTTTGTAGTAAGCAGTATGCATGATATTGTATGTAGAACCACTCCAAGATCAAGTCACAAGGCTTCTATGATCAAATTCATCTTTCTTGAGTCAACACTAGTCAAACTACTTGCTTTCCTTTGGATCTCGGCTACCCTTCAGATTTCAGCCTCTTAGATCAGACCTGCAACTCTCGGCCTCTTCAAAAACCTTAGTTGCAGCACGTGTGAGGGTATCTCCACCAATTTTTGTACCTTGATTCCCTTTGCTTGGATAGTAATACTTCCTTCTGCAATTCGACTTGATGGATACATTGTCTTTTTCCTTAATTCAGCCTCTAGGATGACTGTGCTAGCCTCAACTTCTTTTGCAACAGATGGCACCAATTCTCCTCGCACATGTAAAGTATATTGGCCCAAAACATATCAGAACTAACTTGATTATGATCCTCCTTTCTTTGCTTGGTGATGAGCTTATTCTTTGGTGTTTCTCACACTTCTTTCACTATCTTGGATGCTTGATTGAATGGTCTTCAAGTGATGCCGAGTTCTTCTATATATAGTGGTCTGTCCATGTATAATAGGCCGACTTGCACTTGTGACTAGGCTGACATCTCCTTCTAGAATAATCTTTAGCTCTTTTGGAAGGCCGACTTGAACACATGCTTGTGACAAGGTCTTGGAGGGTTAATGACTCAAACAATTTCTCTTTTTACAATATGTAACATGTCTTCAATACATGACATTGACTTACTAGACTTTATGACTTAATGACCAAACCTAATAGCTCACAATGGGAGCTTTAACTATAAAATAAAATTCCTTGAGCATGAAACCCATGACTCAAGCATAACATAAATAATTTTATTTTTCTTCTTTGCATCAATTACATAAAATCATGATTACACATGTCATTATGAAGACCGAACCTAGTTACATATTTCAACACTCCCTCTTAACTAGGGAGGTATTCTCATAAGAAGAGTCAGATTGGTAACCCATTTGTTTAGCATCATATAATCTAGCATTGTCACATAGCAAGGCCTTGACTAATGGCTCTATCTCTACACAAGATTAGAGATCAATGTTGGCGAGACCAATGATGTATAGACACCTTCATAATTGTCTCTCTCGAAACATACCCTACCCGGGTTCTCTCAGAGTATGTTCCACCTGAACTATTCTTATCTTGGATTTCCAGTGCTCAAAGAATATCGGTCTTCTATGACTACTCTTATCTTGGATGCCCTAACACATCTTCAAAGAGTATCGAATGCCAGATGCTTACCTAATCCTCCATTCTATCTTCCTCTTTCCATTCTTCTTTCGCTTGGGACAATCTCTTCGATAGTGTCCATATTCGTGACATTCAAAGCATTGAATCTTTGACATGTCTTTCTTGGGATGTTGCTGGTGACTAGATCTCTCAAACTTTCCGAACTTCCCTTTTCTTTTAAACCTGGCAGCAAATGCTTGCTCTTTGGATCCAACTGCAATATCTTCCTTGGCCTTTAATTGGGCTTCTTCCACTTTGCATATTGCCCATAGATCATTGAGTGAGGATGCCTCCTTCTTGGCCCATATGCTTGCTGTAAAGTTTCCCACTCCTCAAGTAATGCATTCAGCACTATCGTAGTCATCTCTTGATCATACATGATTTCTCCTCATTCTTGCAACTGATCTCTTATTTCAGAGACCCTCATGAAATATGAAGTTATACCTTCTTCTTTGCTGATCTTCATTTTGTATAATTCATTCCTCAGAGAGATCCCTTCTCTTGCAGTGCTGACGGAGAATAAATCTATTCATAGATCTCTTTGGCTATTTCAAGCTTGGCTACATAAGGAATCAGAGAGTCCTTGATAGATTCTATGAGAATCTTTTGAGCTCTCACTTCGTTCTTGTTATGCTTAGCTAGTTCTTGACTATCAGAAGGAGCAACAATTTTCTTTTGTACATAATCAATAACTTCTTGTTCTTTCAAAGTGAGATCAATCCTCTTCTTCCAACCAAGGAAGTTGGCAACTCCAACTAACTTATTGCTTTCCTTGCAAGAAGACATCCTTTTCGAGATTAGATTTACTCAAATCAATAAGATACTTACTTGATGTAGTGATCCTTGAAGATTGACTTTAGATGGCTGCCTTTAAGGAGCTTGAGAAAGCTTGACTACACTTGACTGCTAGGGAACCTGAGATCTGCTTGCCTTATCCTTGAGGATCTGCTGTTCAACTGAAGTAAGAGGATTCTTGATAACTTCCTCTTATAGATCCCTCACTTTGATAGATCTTGGAGTTTCAGAATGTGGATCTGAATTCTGAATCTTGCTTTGCCTTCAACTTCAGCTACCTTGCCTCTTCCTGAATGTTCTATATCAACCCTTTCTTGATTTGCTACCAACCCTCTGATACCATGTTGAGAAATCCAAGGGCTTGAGAAGTTAATGATTTCTCTATCTTGATAACTACTTGTGAAGTAAATTTGCCTTTAGATTTATTCAAACAAGATCTTTTATATGTTAGAGATTATTAACTTCATCAACCAGCTATCATGCATGATAAATAAAAGAACAATAACACAAGATATAGGCAGCAGCCAGGGCAAAAACCTCTCCAAATCTGAGAGGAAAAACCCACGGTAATTCTTCTTATGATATCTTCACTTGACAAAATTTCCAAGACCAATACAAGACCCTTCTTACCAATGTGACTCCAAGATCAAGGCTAGATCATTTTGCTACTGCAATTCTTTGACCTGCTGTCCCATGGATCAGATCTGCTCTCATGGATGGATGATCTGACTGCCTTCTTCCTTCCTCTTCTCCTTCCAAGTCTCCTTTGTCCAAAATAATCCACTAGCCTAGTAGATCTCTTCAACGCTTGCTTTCAACAAGATGATCTGCTCTCTTCAAGAAGACTGTTTAGAAACCCTAGCAGCAGATCTGAAGATGACACTTTTCTTCCCACGTGTGGGTGATCCACTTGGTCTAGAAACCTTCTCCTTGCTTCACTAGGCTAGTAGATTTCTTCTAGGCATACAACCGAATCCTTTAGGCTTCAAATCAGCTCTAATCATGAAGATGTCATGGGACTGTAACACAACCCTAATGGTGATCAGTACCTTCGCACGTGTGGAGGGTTTAGGGCTCTTCTAGCCCTCCTAAACCCTTGCTTCAGCAATCGTTCTTCTTCCCATGAATCTGCCTTTAAGATAGACCCAAGACCGAGATTTTTCCTTGATGATGAGGGCAGATTAAGTGATGCCCTACCCTCGCACGTGTGACAGACTTCTGCGGCTATGGACAGGCTTCTCTGCGGTTGAGGACAGACTTCTTCTGTAGCTCCCTTACTTCGCACTCTTGGACAGACTTCTTCGCATGGAGTGAGACCCAATTGATCTTGTGATGATGATCCGAATAGATGAGGAGAGGCCTTATATTTATAGCGTATGAGGGTTGTTCATTAGGCCGACATAACATGCCTCTAAGCCGACGTGAATGTGATATAAAGCCGACGTGAACACTCAAATATAAATATATATTTATGCCGAAAATACATTGCATCTTCCATATTCGTTTGGAGGGGTTAATTGCTAGCCTTTTGATCTTGACTTGGAAGGAGTCTTGCACCATGATTCTGCCCTTGATCTTGGAGTCATACATTGTACATCTTTAAGTGTAAACATTTACATCAATGACACAAACCTATCACCTAGCCTGGAGCTCATAATGAGAGCTACTAAAACAAATACATTTTTGAACATGAAACCCATGACTCAAATTCACAATATTTTTGCTAGATACAATATACATCATTTAATTGGAATGTGTCATGAAGACCGAACCTAGTTACACTTTCTTCAACACTAATGTAGGCTCAAATTAGGTAATTCAAACTCCTAATGAGTGTATAAATAGGAGAGACATGAATTCATTTTCTATCATCGCTTGGATTGGATCTTTCCCTCTCTTGAGAATTTCGCATTTCCTTCTTGGTGGACAAAATTGGAGGATGGACGAATTTTGATGTGTGGATTGCATTTTCTTATCTTGGAGCTTTTACCAAATGTATTGATGGTTGGATATATTCTCTTACATGTAAGTGCAACTTTGATGCTATTTTCTTTTACTTTGTCACATACGTTGATCATGGGATTTTCACTATTTTAGGGCTAATTGCTGCATGCATTTACTGCTTCATTGTGGAATTATGTTTCTATATAGCATATCTCTATGTATGGGCCATGTTTGTTGAACGATTTTTCCTAGAGATCGAAGTTATCTTGATAAGCCATCTTGATTTGCAAACGAAGTATAAACGCTTTAAGGTCACTCCCTTTATTTGCCCTAACGCTAAACAAAGTTGCCCTTAAAGCCTCCTTGAACTAGAAACGAGATCCATTCTCATAATTCTTCTTGACTCCATATCCCCAAAGGAATTAGGCACTGATCCATCATAAGGTGATCACCTTAGGAACCTCATTTCTTCACCTTTTCCCCTTCTCTTCTAGGTCTAGTTACGCTGGGTCACCTAGGGCATAATTTTCCCGACAAAGTAGCCATAGAAAAAGTTCGATCTCTTGGCCTCTATTGCAAGGTCTCCTCCAAATTTGAAGAAATTCCGACGGTGGGATTGTGGGATATGCCAAGTCCTAGCCTTGAGACCAAACTTTGCCTTGGTGTTCCCTAGGCTAGTATCTCATAGGATCAATTTGGCACCTCTAAGTGAAAACTCTTGTTTTGATCCTTTCCCCTTCCTTGTCTAGGTTAAGATCATTATTGGTTGCTAAACTCCCTCCCCTTAACCTTGGCTGGCTCCACTTGGTCCGTGTTGTCCCATTTCTCATCAAAGACAATTCTTCCAAGGCAACTCGGGAGTCCAAGTTTTGTAAGGATTTTAGGGATGGGAAACTTCTTTACAAGTCATATTCCCTTAATCTAGCCCTTAAATCCTCACCTCCTTCTCCTAGAAAGCTTTGCACCTTGCTTGAAAAACAAGCAAGTTCCATTATAATCCCCTTCTAGGAAAAGGATCATTAAGGTCACTTCACATCCATTTGTTGATTCATCCTCCACAAGTGACTTTCTATATATCGGGTCTCCTCCCATCGGTGAAAGTCCGTAAAGAGTAGGGAGTCTTAGCTGAGGTGATAGTGGGCTAAGTCTCCATCGTTTCCCTTCAACTAGTAGTTGTCCCTTTAGGAGTCCCTTTTAGTCCCCATGCTAGTTTGAGCGGTAATAGGCCCTAGTTGGGCTGATATGGATTATGATGTCTCATGATGATGTACTTTGTATCACAACTGATGAATTGATGAAATCTAATAGAAGAAGAAGAATTCTGGGTTTTCCCCCTTGTGGGATTTTGCCCTGGTCTTTGACCAATCATGGTGTCTTTATGTGTGCTTGCTTTTCTTCTTTTGTTCCTTTTACCGTTCCATTGCATTGCTGATGTTATCGTTCTTTCTACATAATTGCATATGATGAAATAATGTTATAATGTTGTGGGTTGAATTCAATATGTAAATGATGTAATGCAATTATCAAAAGAAAGAACAATGAAGCCCTAAGGAAAATTAACATGGCAGAGGCCAGACTTAAATAGTGTGTCCCCTCTAATGTTTCTATAACAAGGGATAACTATGTATGTAATTTCTAAAATGATTATACGGTCTACATAGCTTGTGTTGGGCCAGAGTCACCCCAACAATCATGTGGCCAAACTCCATGTGGGTCATCTTATTAATGACAATTGATATTTTTCTTGGACTCCTCTCATCAAAAGGTGTAGGATTGATCTAAAGATCATCTGATTCCGATAAGTATTCATGGAGATATGATTATATTTGTGTAATGGGACAATTCGTCAAGGTCGGCCAGCAACTAATCTTCCCCCTCTTGTGCTCCACGTTTTACTATAAAAGGAGGAAGTCTTCAAGTCATTTAAACACTCACTTCTCCTAAGATCTCTCTCCACTCGTTTGGGTTTAGTGGCTAGAGAGGTCAAGAGGGAGAAGCCCTAGATGCAGTGAAGAAAGGGTTCTATGTGCCCTAGACGCAGTTGAAGAATGTAGTCCTAGCCGCAGTCAAAGGGAGCTCAAATACGCAGCCAAAAGGAGCCCTAACAGTTGTCTAAAGGAGGCCCTAATACACAACCAAAAGGAGCCCTAATAGCTGTCTAAAGGATGCCCTAATACACAGCCCTATACACAGCCAAGTGGAGGCCCTAATCCACAACAAAGAAGGGAGATCTACCCACTGTTTAGGGGAACTTCTACATGCAACAAGGCGACCCTAATCCGTAGACATGAGGAAGCCTTAAAGGAGCCTTAGCTGCATATCTAAGGAAGGGTTAAACGTGCCCTAGACGCAGTCTATACATAGCTGAACGCGGGCCTAAACGCAATCACCTTAACACTATTTTAGGCTGCATTTATGGAGGGTTTCATGTGCCCTTAGACTGCTGTGAGAAGGGATCTGAATGGTTCCTTATATGCAGTCCCATGACTTCCCTAGCCACAGGAAAAGATAAGGTTACAACAGTTCATTAGTGGGACGATTTGGGAGGTCTACTATGTCAAGGAGGACTGTTATGATGCAACGTGGAGGGCAACAACTCATTGGAGGACAACCACAACCATTAAGAGCATTGTTACTTGGGAGCGGGAGCGGGAGCGACCATTTTCAGAAGCTCCCGGTTTGGGAGCGAATCCCGGAGCGATTTTTTAAAAATATATATATTTTTTATATTTTTTAATTTTTGATACATATATGTCAACAAAAACATGTAGAATGATGAATTAGATATAAAAAACATAAAAAAGCATAGATTGAACCATATAACAACAATCATCTAGAAGTTATAATCTTCATCAACCACGTCCGCAAGTTAGTAACATAGTAACATACAACATATTGAGTCTCATGATTCATCAATCTTAAAGTTTCAAGCTTTCAAAATTCAATATATAACATTTATCATCATTGATCACCAAAGTTGTACTTGTAAGCTAAGTGTAACCATTACAACAAATAATATCTAACATGAAATGAAATGTTATAAAATGAAATGAAATGAAACAACTTTCAACTTTCATGAAGCATCATATTCATAATTCATTACTAATGAGTTATAATTGCCAACTTCAAACTTAAATTGTCATATATTGTTTAAAAAAATATCATAATAAATATGAAAGAGTCAATAGTTATAAAAGCTACTAGAAACTAGAAAAGAGAAGTAAATCTATTATCTATTTCTTATGCTTGCAGCTTGGGCCTCTTGCCACCACGAGAAATGTCTAATTTTTTAGTCTTGTTGCAAAATCAGGATCTTTGTCATTAATATCACCCTCCAAGCATTAATATCCAGAGGTATCTTTGTCATTACCTTTGTATCTGTATAGGGATCTTTGTCATTAATATCACCCTCTAAGCATTAACATAAGATAGAAAAAGCATAGCATGTCAAGTCAAGATTTTGTTTGAGTGATGCGTACATTTTTAGAAGGGTCATGATAGAGGAGTTCGACAACCAATGTCACTAACATCAAGGTACATAGAGGGATTGGTACTCTTGATTAAATATGAGTTCCATACCCTAATACATGACAAAATTCAATGGAAACATTGCAATCCCCCAATCCTGAAATCCTGAAAAACTGATAAGTCTGCTGGATTTTGAATGAAATCTAAAATTCTACTTTCTCCATATGAAATCCAATGAGGACGAAACCACTCTCAAACATCCTGAGTCATTTCATGGTAATGTTAAAAATTTAAGTAAAAGGATGAAAATGAAAATTAAAGAAAATGTCACTTTTATCAGGGAGATGTTTACATACAAATCTCAACTCTTACACACTTCGACTCATATTGGGGTTTCTAGAACTATTTTCTATTACTTCCAAGTTGTTTCGATATTGGGGTTTCTAGAACTCTTTTCTATTACTTCCAAGCTAAGTCACCTGACACGGGGATTCGGGACACGTAGGATTCGGGATTCGTGGTGTCGGATTCGGGACACGCTGACCCCCTGGAACAGGACACGTTATATATTATATATATATATATATATATATATATATATATATATATATATATATATATATATATATATATATATATATATATATATATATATATATATATATATATATATATATTAAATATTATCATATTTCTTACACAAATTTTAATTAATGATACAAATTTATTGATTTCAAACATAGATCTTCATCTATAGCTATTAGCATGCATAGTACATACAAAATTCAAATAAATGTCAGTGGTACTGGTCACATAAATGATAAATCTATTAAAAATTTAAATCATGATTCATAATTCATAACTGAAAGACAACTTACAACTACAAGATAGTAAGATAAACACACTGACAACTGTAGTTTTCTCATTAAGTCATCAAATCAAAATGTGTTACATAGGTAGTGTTGGTGCAATGCCAATGGCAAATAGAAATAGAAAATATAAAACAACTACAGGTATACAAGCCTCAAGGCATCAATTAGCATCAGAATCAACATCACTGTCCCCATCATCATGGTCCCCACTGCTCTCCTCTACATCCTCCTCCTCCCCTGTATCCATAGTCGCCTTTGCATCTGTTGGTATGGAGGCTGACCCCTCTAAGTCATCAAATCTAACAGGCTCTAGCACTGGATCATTGAGATCCATGTTGGCCAATGCCAACTCAACAATGGTGTCCAGACCCATATCATCAGGAACAGTGTTACTTGGGAGCTGGAGCGAAAGCGGGGAGCGGGAGCGACATATTCAGAAGCTCTTGGTTTGGTGCTCTTGATTAAATACGAGTTCCATACCCTAATACATGAAAAAATTCAATGGAAACATTGCAATCCCCCAATCCTAAAATCCTGAAAAACTGATAAGTCTGCTGGATTTTGAATGAAATCTAAAATTCTACTTTCTCCATATGAAATCCAATGAGGCCGGAACCACTCTCAAACATCCTGAGTCATTTCATGGTAATGTTAAAAATTTAAGTAAAATGATGAAAATGAAGATTAAGGAGAATGTCACTTTTACTTTAAGAATTTAACATTACCATGAATAGCATATCAATACTAGGGCCTAGACTTGATTATGAAGCTGCCAAAATGCTCTACTCCTTGCTGCAACAGCACAAATCACTTACCAAATGAAAATATTAATGAGCAAACACGCCCTTTTCATACCCGCGCTGAGCTTAGCAAGTCCTGGAAACCGGACACGTGTCCTAAAATCGCGACACGCCCCTGAAAATCGCGACACGCCCTCGGACACGACGTGTCCGAAACGGACACGACGTGTCCTGTGATTTGGACACGAATCCAGACCGAATTGTGTCGGATTCACAGGGGGTTTAGGACGAATCCGGTTTCCTAGCTTCCAAGTTGTTTTGTCTAGTCGAAACAAGCGACAGACAGAGTCTCAGTTTATAGTAGATGGGAGAATGGTGAGACCTCTGAGTATTTTGCAACCCCCTCGATTCGAGATAGACAAGTACATTCGAGATCGACCCACAGATGCAGTACCATGCTTCAGTCGACCTACCCTGAGAGAGTCAGAGGGAATAGCTCTAGGCAGAGACAACATAGAGCGCCTCTCACCCGCCAGACCTCCTCCCAGACACAACACAATAGACAAAGAATGATCAACAACTTCTTCCTTTCAGCCTTGGATGTTAGGAGTAACATTCGCTCATCTACTCCCCCTAAGATCATTCAGTTGGATTTCCTGACAGCTCTGGAGGACCTGAATAGGGAGAGAGTTGGATTTCCTGACAGTTCTAGAGGACCTGAATAGGGAGAGATTGCCTTGCGTGCCTCCCTCGTCATCGACCATCATATTAGGGAGATGCTAACCCCATCTGCTTCATCTTCAGCTCCCTCCTTGCTGCTTTGGAGTTGCATAGTCTCACAACAGACATATTCCACATTTCTCATTTTTGGTCATCTCATATGACTTTATACATTCTCTATTTGTACTTTTATTTCATGTTAGTCCTATTTTAGTCATATCTTAGTCTTATTAGCTTTGGAGTTACAATGGAGTTGCATTTGCACTCCCACATGTCTTGTATTTACACTGGATGTATCCTTTAGTCCCATTGACCTACTTTTGTGGTCACCCGAGGACATTAATAAAATTATCTGATCTTATCTTATGCATTCTCTCAACTACCTTCTACCATCTCCTTCCATTGAACTTCCCAATGCTACCATTTGCTGCATGCGTGATCTTGGAGATCCATGTGGAACCAACTATTGATTTTCCCTTTGGTCTTGGCACTATATTGCAAACATCATTCTTCATGATGGAGGTGTACTTCTCCACCATGGCGTCCCACCATACTTGTTGGTCTACTGCATCTTGAATGTTGGAAGGCTCGAAATGATGTTGCACATCAATGTCACGGGGTTTGGAAACTTCTTTGGAGGTTTAGGTAGGTGCCTGTACTTGGCTTGTTGTTCCTTAGAGACCATTGCCTCCTCTAACCCATCGGGATGTGTGTTGTTGGTTTACAGGGTTCTTGATTCTCAAGGGGCTTGTAGGCATTCAGATTGATTAGCTCCCTTCACACAGATACTCCATGAATACTCTTGGCGGCGTTCTCCGTCTTAGACAAGAGTTAAACTAGTTCATGAGGGATGGCATATATAGACAGTTTATCTATGTTAATTTTGAGTTAACATGTTCTTTGCTTAGGACAGTTACTTCAGAATTCCATATTAGCCCATTTATTAATCCATTAGCAATCACATGAATTTTTATCATTTTGATAGTAACTGAAGAAAGAACATATACAATAATTGACGAAGACAAGCCAAGACAAGAGGACACAATAATATGGCTCAAGCCAGGGAAAAACCCCAAGATGGGGAAAACCCTTGATCAAATCTTCTTATTATTAATATCAATTGTTCAACAAAGAAAGACGGAGAAAATACAATCGATCACAAAGAAGTAACCTTGGCAAATCTTCCATTTTGCCTTCAAACAACGACAGTCAAATTTTGCCTCAACTAGTGATCAACAATAGAGAAAGTAGCTACAAGGAAGACTTCTATACTGAGCAGTCAAGCTTGATCAACAGGATGATATAACAGTTGTAGATCTGGAACCCAAACTTACTCTAGGGTATGAGGTTCCTCCTTAACGTACATTACAACTCTTTTATATCAACCAACAACCCAAACACATGAAAGAAACCCTTTGTTCACTTGCGTTGTACTAGGAGAAGTTGCAACTAGGTCAAAGGAGCTTTCCTAGCCCACTCGACCCACAAAACATACCTCCCAACTTGCTGTAGTAGGTGTCCTTACCTGCGGCCTTAACAGAGACCACATAACCCCTTAAAATATGCACAAAAATCCTTCTTACATCTCGTCTGAGCTGTGGCCTAAGTCTGCAAGGAAATCTGCCTCAAGATTTATCCAAAATCTTGCCCTTTAATCCTTCTCATGATCTACCGAGGACCTCAGACATCTGTGGCTAGGTCTACAAGGAATCCGTACCCTTCCAACAAAGATATGCCTCTCCCAGATCGTGCTCCTTGCCTCCTGTCTTCTTGCCTTAGAACCACACCAAAATCGTAGAGCTAATCCATGTGTGAATGCTCTTAGGATGTATCAAATGAGGTTGGAGGGCACTTCCTTTTATAGGAAATGGAGAGGGGTTCAACATGGTTAATTAATCCCAAGCCAACCTTGATGAGTTACACATGGGTGGGCATAAATTCAAAAACATATTTCTCCTTATCCAAATTTGATAATCTTTAGGTCGATTTTGGTCCTCTCGAAAAGAGGAATTTAATGCAATAATCATCTTCATCAAATGAGATTTCCAAAGTGGAATTTGGCCCTAGTTGCCAATTTTAACACTCCCTCTCAACTAGGGAGAATTCCAACTGCCAATCTGTCCATCATCATACCATTCTGTCAGCTTGAACCATCTCTGCATCTCGTATAATCTCAAAATCTCATCTCTTCCTTGCTTTGCTGAACACTGATAAGAATAATGAAGAAGAATCGATCGAGAGTGAGTCACAAGACGTTACAACTCTCCACTGACAAAAGTCAGTCCAGAGGTAGAACCTCAATCAGACTTGATCCCAAATCAAGTTGATGGACACCAAGCATCCTAGACATAGGGAGTACGATAGTACATGATGCGTCCATCGTTAATGCTATGGTCCCTATCCACTTTTCCCAACTCATTGGCCAGATGAGAGGTACTTCCCATGTGTCCCAGACTACATGGGTAGGATGATACTAAATCAATAGCAGGGAAAGAATATATCACATCTTGCTGACAACCACATGTAGGGAAGGATAAACCACATCCTACAGTCACACATCACAACCATCGTAGGGAAAGGATGAACCACATCCTACGTGTATGCAAATAAGTGAGAGTAGGGAGAGGATGAACCGTGTCCTACACGCATGCAAACCACCTAGAGTAGGGAAAGGATGAACCACGTCCTACATGCATGCAAATCATCGAGAGTAGGGAAAGGATGAACCACATCTTGCATGCATGCCAACCAACAATAGTAGGAAGGATCCTACACGTGGGGAAAGGATGAACCACATCCCACTGGCATGTCAACCACAGATCGTGATTCGTAGGGAATGAGCATTGTACATGTGGGGAAAGGATGAACCACGTTCCACTGACATGTCCACATGTGACAACAAGCATATGCCTATATGCATCATCTCTCGTTGGGGTATCCACAGGAGAAGGTGAACTACTCATCCTGTTCACATGCCATAGGAGAAGGTGAACCACTCATCCTATGCATATATCAACAACCGTAGGGGAAGGTGAACCACTCACCCTACACATGTCATCCATCATGGCATATCACAGGGGAAGGTGAACCACTCACCCTGTTCATAGTGCACCTATAGGTGAAGGTGAACCACTCACCCTATGGTCACTCATATCTCCAAGAAGTACCCCAAGTCCCCAAGAGCTCCCGGAGCTCATTGTCCAACTTAAGCGTGACCCTCATGGGAGGGTCCTTCCATGATTCCCAGCCTCTTTGTGAAGGCTATGACAGTAATATGCTCATCCAACCAACAATGATGGAGCTTGGTAGCTCAACAATGTACCATATCAAAATAAAACGGTACCCAATACTTGGAGTTGTTGTGGAACATGGATTCTCTAAATCCTACTCTGCAATATACAACAATGATGATTTCCAGCTTGTGCATAAATGGTTGCTGAAGAGTTTCCTTAAATGGTCATGCTTGTTGCTTTATACATTCTGCTTCAATAGTGCTTCCAGCGCAATAGGCCTCTGTCTTGGAAATAAAGATGGATCCCAGAAGATACAACATTAGATGCGCTCTTTCCATTCTTCACACTGACAGCCCAAATTCCTGGCATAGTGCGACAGACCATGGATAAATAGGCAGCCATAAATTGTAGCAAGGTATATATCAGAACACCAGGATCCCCACAAATTGTCTATGCTTAGGAAGTAGTGCGTCAAGGCTAGGAATTTGACTTTAAATGTCAACTCCCTCTCAATTTTGATAAATGAGAGGATTATCATCTGATAATGGCTGAACCTGTGACCATGACTTCCTCTAAATATTGGTCTGTCTGCAACCTGCTACAATTCCTGCCAATATTCCTTTGGTTTATGAGCCACAGTCATTTCCATGCAGCTTTGGAGATAAAATGTATCATCAAAGTTAAAATATTAGAGACATCCAGGGATTCTATAGCTCCCTCTGAAGTCTTACTTTAGTAAGCCTTCATCAATCTGCCCCTCTTCTTTAATATGGGACTTTATCATACTGCAATTGTATTAGTAAACTTCCAAATCAGAGAGAAAATTATCATCATGATCCTTCTTTAGCCAGGGTGAAGAAATCCTTTTATGAGATCATCCAGACAATCAGCTGCTTCATGATTGCTACCAATCCATTATACGGAGGTCCTTTTCATTCAGGCAGCACAAAATCTGGGCTTTCCAAGATTCCAACCACTGTCCCTTATGATTATAGGGGCTGCTCCAAGGGTCTGATTCAAGTTCTCTTTTAAAAAAAAGAGACTTCCTACGTTGCTTAGATTGTAACCTTCATTACCAAATTTTAACTGCTTCAAGACTTCCTTCTGATAGATCTGACAACTTCTAGATAGGACCTACTGGAGTAGCTTGCTTCAAATCTGATTATGTCAGGGTTTCTTATGTAACCCTGATTTAGAGTCCTGGCCCTTACTAGCACTGTTCTTAACATCTTCTGCAACACTCTGGAATCTAGATAGTTCAGAGAGAACCCAATACGTACCATGAATCAAATGCTGCAAAAAGATTTAGTGATGTTACAAAAGGTTATTATAATGGAAAGCTGTAAACACTAGCTGAAGCTATGCCAATAACGCTGCTCAATGGTTCATATTATCAATATCACGCTGTCAGTAACTCGGCTATACTGCTTCTGAACAATTACTACTGCTGATGTACCACTTCACTGCTTCTACTTTTGTTCAATATCACAATACTTCCATTGAAGTACAGTTCATCAAAAGCTGCACAATATACTCATCATCACAGCATATAGTATTCTTTACTGGCAAAACAACATTGATCACTTCAACAGCTCAAGTGTGAAGGGCCTAGCTCATCAACATTTGGAACAATACACAAGCTCATCACTTAGATCAGCATACATGGGTACATGTAATTTCAACTCAGTGATAAATCTATTCTTCTGTCAGAAAATGTATGACACAACTATCCAGCAACTTTTCAATATAAATGTTACTGTCAACCCAAGCATTATTCTGATGAACCAACATCAAAGTATCACTGCTCATTAGTAACAATATATTCATCAAATCCTTTTCTTTGCACAGGCCGGATAAATCATGCCCTTGCACATATGTAACTGTACTAGTGCATAGGACTTCTTGTTAGGCTTCAAGATGCTACCAAACTATATACTAGAGTGTTCCAATGCTTGCTGCTTCATTTTGGAAAATCTGTACCATAAACCAAAACATTCAGAACAAGATCAAGCAAGTCTGTCAAGCCCTTGTCAGACTTCCTTTGCTACAACCAAATACAATGATAAGCCAGACTTTGAATTAGATGCTATCAAGTAGCTGATCTGTCCACGAAGGCAGAGATGATGCAAAGTTAACTTCAGACCAAATCCTGGAATGCTCAGAAAATTCAGAGGTGCATCAATACTTCAAGGATTCACGAAAATTTCAGATCTGCCTTCTGGATGGGCTCAGATCTTGCTGTAACACAGTAAGAAAAAAGAAACACCCTTGCTGGCCAAGAATACCTTTCAAATATACCTTTGACTGCTGTTACTTCAGAACAGTTACAGGAAAGTGCCCTAAGAGGGTCAAATTCTATGCCAGCAACTTCAATCATGACAACGTTATGGAGTATGATAGATGGGCTAGAATCTTATCGCATAAGTAGAACCTCCAGACTCTGATTTATATCCTGTACATTCACTTTTGGATACACTTACGTGGGTCACCTCAGAGATGTGAGGATGCTCAGACATTCGGAAATTGGATGAACAATACAGACCTAGAGGTCTCCCCTTTTGATCTTCATTTCAAAGTCAAGGGAAGCAGCCTCTCTTCTGAAAGACCTTTTATCCTTAACTACTGTCTCTTCATACTCTCGCTTAGTAGGATCAGATCTGTGGCTTTTGATGCAAATTCGGTCTGCTTGCAAATTCAAACAGTCCGGAAAGTGCTTATTAAATTACTCTTTAGGACTTCAAGATGTTATTGCTAGCCTTTCAATGTTAGCGGCCTTACTCTGATCAGAGTGCAATAAAATGATGCACTTGAATCTTAACTTGTAATTTTTCTAGGAACTCGGCTCAAGGTAGGCTGCCCTAGGAACATGTTAGCTCAAAATTAACAATCTAGAACACTTGGGTTAACCCTTTGGGTGGGGTAAAGCCAAAGATGCTCTTCTATGTTGAGCACTTCTTGGAGCTAAGAGACAGACTCATCGTTTGACTGTGATACACCCTGTGCCATTAGATGCATGCTCTTCGCATCCCTTTAGGCCAATTCAGAGTAGGCTCTCATAGGCTTTGGGTAAAGATTGATCACCATGTTAGTAGATCGGACATGATATGCTACTACCACCTTTATGAGGTTGAGAATAAGGAACATTTTATCTTTCACTGCCTCGTTTACTGCGAGATTAGAGGGAGGTTTTATTGCTTATTCTAGCTTCTTTAAATTCTTGGATCAAAGATGTTTTTCCCTCTACATGCAAGAGACCATTCGTCTCTGTTCTTATTTTATCTAGTCGCCTCCATAGCTAGCCCCCACACAGTGCATCACTTCTTTATGAGGTTTCCTTCTGCTCAAGGCACGGAGATAGAGATGGATGGTGGCTTGGGCCCTGACTGTAGATCAGTTCGTCCTTAGAGAATTGCCCACACTTCATAAATGCTTCAACAACTTAGCTAGTCTAGACCTTGCACCAATAGTGATTGGATATCGTCCCAAATTTAGTCGTGCATTGCCTCCTCTAAACAATAGCACAACACGTCATCCACCTCTTCTTCAACGCTTCTTCTTAGTAGTCCTCTATCTTGAGCTTCCTCCATTTAGCCTCAGATGCTAGGAGAGACAAATCTTGATCCAACAAATTGTGAAACGTATTGCTTTTCCATTTTCCATATCTGGGATCTACCTATATTATACATCTCTCTCTTAGAGCAACCTCCAATTATGGCTTCTGGATATTGTCTCCACATGCTGTAGATTAAATTTGCATTCTTGCGTTTTGCTTTCAATTTTTATAGGAATTGCTTCACTACTCGCACTTTGAATTGACATCATTTTACCCAACAGTCCCTTTGACACTATTAGTGGTCATTTGTTGGACATTAAGAATATTATCTTATCTATCGTATGATTCATATCCTATCTACCCTCTCTAAATATGCTGCTAGGGTTGTCAACATGCTCCTTAGCATCCCTCAATGTCTCGGTGAACCATTGAGTTCTCTTGATAGAAGCAGGAAGGGGTTACTGTCTTCTTTTCATTTGAAGGTTGTTGTGTTGCTCCAGAAGTCATTGGTGACCTTGGCTTAACCTTTGGAGTTCCTAGTTCTTCATCCTTGGTTAATGAAATAAGCTCATGGGACTTCCTAGATGCAAATTCTTCTTCGAAATTTATATCTGTGCTTGTCATCGTCTTCCTCTACTTTGGAATATAGACTATGGAGGCCTTTGAAGTCTCATTGTAACCTACAATTAAACCCTTCCTATTGGAGTTTTCCAACTTAGTCCTCTCTTCTACTTGTACATGGATATAAATTGGATAACTAAAGATGTGGAAATGGCTCACCTATGGCTTCACACCAGTGAATGCTTCCTTTGGTGTCTTGTCCTCCAAGATCTTGTGAAGACATAGATTTTGGATGTGCACTGTTGTGTTGCATGCCTCTGCCCAAAGAAAGATTGGGAAGCCCTAGTCATGAATTATCACCTTAGCAATCACTATGATGGATTGATTATTTTGCTTTGCAACCCATTCTTTCATGGGTTATATTATCACAAAATATAGCACCTTAGTTAAAATCCTTTCACAAGGGCATAGACAATTGTAACATGGAAGTGTTACGACTGCAACCTTAGTAATCACTTCGCTTGTTTTGACAAAAGATGAAATCCAACTCAAGGGAGGCTTCCCTAGAAATTTCAGGGAATCCTACAACAAGAAACTTCAAGTCTACGGCCTCCTAGCTATTCAAACATCAAGTCTAGCTACTCAAACATACCACCACTGAATTAAGCATTCAAGGTTAAATAAGGGGGTTTAATCAAAGCAATTTCCATATTTATCTGAGTGACGTATCCAAGATATTTGTGATATTTGTCAAGTGAAAAACAGGCCAAGAGCATACTCGAAACACTATAAATAAAAGAAAAAATTGTTAATTTTTGATAACAATGGGATGTTCTACGCTTAGAGCAATTTTACTTCAATTTCTTTATTAGCCCAATATCAATATCTAGTTTAGCAATCACATCATCATGATAGTAAAATGTAGATAGAATATAAACAATAACAGTGGAAGACGATCCAAGACAAGAGGACACAAGATATGGCACCAGCTAGGGACAAACCCCAATGTGGGGAAACCCTTGATCAATTCTTCAAAAGTTTAGCACAGAGAGAGAGTACAATATACAATTTTCACTTGCGCAATCAAATTGAAATCTGATCAGTCAATCATCAGTGACAACAAGCCCTAACTAGAAAGTCAACGTTGGTCAATAGGGAAAAATTCTTGCTCCAATTCAGCTTGGTCAAACCCAGTCAACTTGGCCTCCAACAACAAGTCAAATCAATGCAAAAACAGTTCGAAAAAGTCTAGTCAAAATTGGTCAACAAAAGTCAACGTTGCAACAAACCCTAGCACAATCAACACTGGTCAAACAAAGGTCAAAGAACCTCAGATTTTGTGCCCATAATTGTGGCCTGCCGAAACAACAATCCTCCACCCAAAACCACAGTCAAAGAGGGTCAATGCTGGTCAAAACAACCTTTTGCAATTTTTGGTCAATTCTGGTCAACGCAGGGACAACAAAAGAACAATCCCTTCTTCGCACGTGTGGAGAGAGAGAAGCCTCAGAAATCCGTACCTAATCAAGAGAGATGTGTGAGTGAATGAAGTGTCCAAATGAGGAGGAGGCGCCATGTATTTATATACAAACGTTGAGGATGAATAGAAGTGATTGTTGTGTTGAAATTTCTAAGTTTGACACATTACAAATCCCTACTACATTATCTGGTTTATTTCACCTACTTGTTTATTCCATTAACACAAATGCAACCTTAACTCATACACAGGTCAGCAACTGAAATACTAGACAAACACACAACGAACACCGTTATTTTTGGACAATCGTCCTCGGAAAAACCCAATGCGAGAAAACCGGTGTAGCAGTTCTGAGGGTTTTATTATTATGTAGATTTCTTGAGTATAACTAGGGTGCTGAATTGGCTCACACAACAGAGATTGTTACACGACAGTAATACTTTTTGTCGGAGACAGATATTCAGCTAGTCAACCCCACGAAAATCCTTCCGATGCTTCTCCTAGGCTATGTGTCAGCCTTGATAGCCTCAGCGTAGTTCCTGAACCCTCTGTGTTAGCCTTCTAACTCTCTGCATCAGCTCTCTAGCCTTCTACGTCACCCACACATGCCCCTTAGCCTCTATGCAGTCTCTAACTGCCTTTGCGTGGCTCCTGCTGCCTTTGCCTAGCTTTGGCTACCTCTGCGTTAGCCTCTTTAGTCATTGCGTTGACCCTTAGGCACTATCTTTGCCTCTTTGCTATGTACTCACTGCCCCTTGCTGCAACAGATCACTTGTTTGAATTTTTTCAGCAAACCCCGCTCCAAAAAACCGAACTGACTGATCAATCTTGGTGTATCTCCAACTGACCCTCAAGCCTCCTCTTATAATTTTCCTGTTGAGTCTTTAACGGACAAGATTAAGTCTCTAATTAATGGCTAAGATTAGATTTGGCTTGATCCATGTTATTTAGAACATTCTCACCCCGTTTTATATTAATACCCATTAATATTTTAATTTTCCTAAGTTTAGACTTAGGAACCCTTTTAAAAATATGAATTATTTTAATATCTCTCTAACTGGGTGGAATTTCCCCAAACAATTTTTGGGTCTTGGAGATCTTATGTGCCTTAGCCTCTCCACCAATTTTCATGGCTAGAGCACATTCGGTGCTACCACAAATCAACACTCCCTCTTAACGAGGAATGTGCTCTAGTAATGCTCCACCACTGAACATCACACTGATTCTCCCGCACCGGTACCTGTGCTAATGCTTGGCCTGCTGCTCAACATCCATTGCACTGCTGCTTCCTGTACTGCTGCCCATGGCTCTGCCATTGCCACTGCTACATCTGTACTGCAGCTCCCTCTTAACATGCTGCCCATAGCGCTACCACTGCTAACTGTTGCATTGCAACTCAGTTATCGAGAAGTAAGTAACTGATCTACCCAACTACTGACATCCTTGTCAGTCCATAAGCCTCTCAATGCTGAAGCTACCTTTGTTGCTATCCTGTGCTCCCTCTGTTGCCTTTGTGCTGCTGCAAACACCTCTGTGCCTCTCGCACTGCTGCAATTGCCTCTGTGCCTCTCGCACTGTTGCAAACACCTTTGTGCTTCTCGCACTGCTGCAACCCCCACTGCGTTGCTATAGACCTCTGCACTCTAGCACTGCCTTGTTGTTCCATCACATCTTGCTTCTATCGACATTCGTCATCCTGCTACTGTCATTCGAGGCTCTCGTAGCCGAATATGATCCAAGAGTTTGGGCACTTCAAGGATCCTACCCTTCATTTTCTGTAGTCCTCCTGACTACAACTCGATGTCACCCCACCTCTTTTCTAGAGGTGCATAAGCACTCATGGCATAGTCGTCATCAGTCTCGACTTCTTTCTTCGCCAGCCGACGCTGAGTCAGAAGCCTCCCCTTTGTTCTTCTTCCTGGGACACTGGGATGCATAATGACCCAACTCCCTACAATGGAAGCACTTCACATTGGAGATATCCTTCTTTTTCCTCTTCCCCTGCTATCCCGTAGATGCCAAAGACCCATCTTCCTCCTCCTCTTTCTTGATTCGACTTCCTTTCCCACTACTCCCCGCCTTGGTCATCTATCTGATCTCTTCTTGGCAAAAAAACTGCCCACATCTCTTCCCATCCTAGAAGAGTAGCTCTGCCCAAAATGCCTTGGACAAATGTCTCCCACTCCTCAGAGGCTGCATTTAGGGCGGTCTTCACCATGAACTCCTGATCCGGCGCCCCTATGGAAATAAGTTGGTCTCAAATTTCCTGCACTCTGAGGAGGTATAGATCTATCTGCTTCGCCTTGGTCATCTGTTTGATCTCTTCTTGGCGAAAAACTGCCCACATCTCTTCCCATCCTGGAAGAGTAGCTCTGCCCAAAATGCCTTGGACAAATGTCTCCCACTCCTCGGAGACTGCACTCAGGGCGGTCCTTACCATGAACTCCTGATTCGGCGTGGCCCCTATGGAAATAAGTTGGTCTTGAATCCCCTGCAATCTGAGGAGGTATAGATCTATCTGCTCCCCCTTTTGCATTTGACACGACCACAACTGTTTCTCCAATAGCATCTTCCTTTGCACAGAGGTGCCCTGATACAATGTCGTCAAAGTATCCCACATCTCCTTTGTCGTGTTTTTTTCGGAAATATGTGATATGACATGATCCTTGACCCTATCAAGGATTATGCACTTTGCCCTTGCCATTGCATCCTCATACTTCTCATTATCCGCTGGGTCGACTAAGATAGCCATGGTTCTCAAGGCGAAGCCCTTGATGCGATGTCTATCCAGGACTGCCAGGATCCTGGCGTTCCAGATGAAAAAGTTGGAAGCCCCATCCAACCTATCTTGAACCCTCAGTCCTTTCACGACCATCTTCGCTCCTCTTTTGGACTCCCTCTGAGTCTCAACTTCCCTCTTGGAAGTTCTCTCCTAGACTCCCTCTGAGTCTCGATTTTCCTCCTGGAAATCCTCTTGACAACTGTCAAACCGCTCCTCTCCAATCCTCCTTGCAACTGCAACTCGAATCTTGATTTCTTGGCTAGAAATCTGTCAAGGTAACGACTCCCTCTACCTTGGTTCTGTCTCGTTAGGTATTGTTCTGCTTCAATAGAACCAATACCCCACCAGCTTCCCAATCCACAATCTGTCCACAGCTTCCTAGGCCCCAACAACTGAAGGAATTGAGCCTTCCATCTCTGCGCAATCTCGACAAAGGCTGAATCACTCCTCTGGCCAACTGCGTCAAGCCTACTTGGCTGAGTAGGATGATGTGGCTCTTTGTGAGCCTCTTCTGCCTATCTCTACTTCTACGCTGGTCCTCTCTCTGGCTCGAAATGATGATGCGGGCTCTCTGCGTCACTCCTCTGCTACCTTCTGCTTAGGAGTAGCTCTGTCTCTCGGGACAACTGCTACTACTGCAAATTTCTGATATTGCTAGTTCCTTTAGTCCTCCTGTGATCTGCAATGCTTTGATACCATGTTGAAATTTTAACTCTGACAAGTTAGAAATGCCTACTGCATTATCTGGTTTATTTCACCTACTTGTTTATTCCATTAACAAGTTATTTATACATATAAATACTGAAAATAAACACAAATGCAACCTTAACTCATATATAGATCAGCAAATGAAATACTAGACAAACACACAAGGGACACTGTTATTTTTGGACAATCGTCCCTAGAAAAACCCAATGCGGGAAAACTGATGTAGTAGTTCTGAGGGTTTTATTATTATGCAGATTTCTTGAGTACAACTAGGGTGCCGAACTGACTCACCCAACAGAGATTGTTACACGACAGTAATATGTTGAAGTTTCTAAGTTTACTTAGTTAGAAACCCTCCATGCACTTTATCTGATTTATTTGTACCTACTTGTTATTTTCCTTAACAAGTTATTTACAATGTAAATACTGAAAATAAACACTAGTGCATGCTCAACGTATTACAGATCAACAGCTAAAAGAAACAGAAACAAACACACCATATGACACCATTATTTTTGGACTAATGTCCCCGGAAAAACCCAATGTGGGAAAACCGGTGCAACTATCTGAGGGTTTTCTTATTAAGTAATATCAGAGTACAGTCTAGGTGCCAAAACTGGCCTACCCAACAAAGAATTTCCTTGGAAGTAATACCTCTCAGTTTCTGACAAATCTATTGGCTGAAACCCTAGATAATCTTTCCGGCGGCTACTCAACACCAATCTGCCCGAGAAACCCCAGCGTCTGCCCAATCTGGATTGCGTCAGCCTCTCCTAGCCCAGCGTTGGCCTTGCATCAGCCTATCTTGGCTTGCGTCAGCCCCAGGAGGCCCTGCATTAGCTCTCTAACCCTCTACGTCAGCTATGCTGGCCTCTCTGGTGCTCTGCGCAACACTTAACTGCCTCTGCGTGAGCACTGGCTATTCCTACGTCACTTTCTCTGGCTGCTCTGCTGCTTTCCCGACACTCTCTCTGCCTCAATGCCCCTCAGCTGCTCTGCAATCACTGATTCTATCTCTGTAAGCAAACCGCACTCTAGAGAATAGAATGACTGATCACTCTGGTGTATTCTCCAAGTGACCCTTAAGTCCCTAATCAACGACTAAGATTAGATCTAGCTTGATCCATGTCTTTTGGACCATTCTAACACAGTTTCATATTAATTCCCATTAATATTTTATTTCCCTAAGTTTAGACTTGTTAATTATTTTAATATCTCCTGGACTATTTAGAATCTGTCCAAACCCTTTCTAGGTATTGGAGATCTCATGTGCCCCAACCTCTCCACCAAATTTCGTGGCTAGAGCACATATGATGCTACCCCAAATCAACACTCCCTCTTAGCAAGGACTGTGCTCTAGCAATACTCCTCACTGAGAATTACTCTGATCATACGACATCGGTACCTATGCTGATGCTAGGCCTTCGTGCCCAACATCCTTTGCACTGCTGCATCCTGTACTGCTGCCCATGGTTCTGCCACTGCTACTCCTGCATTTGTACGACAGCTCCCTTTGCATCTGTGCTGCTGCTGGTCCTTTCTCCCAGCATCTCCTCTCATCATGTTGCATTGTGCTGCTCACTGCTGCACTGCAACTCAATTACTGAGAAGTAAGTAACCGATCTCCCAACTCTGACCTCTCTGTTGGGCTAGAGACACTGATGCTGAAGCTCCCTCTGCTGCTGACAAGTGCTCCCTCTCTGACCTTTGCACTGCTGCAACAACTCCCTGCATCTCGCACCGTTGCACACCTCTCTGTGCCATCCTGCACTGGTGCAACGCTCCTGTGCCTCTCGCACTTCTGCAGCTTGCTAGCTTCGTGCTGTCTCGGGACTCTTGCCCTGTAGCTCTCTTTGCCGCTCCATCTGCATCTGTCTCTACCCGACTCAGCCAGTCCTGCTACTCCCCTTCGGGGCTCCCGTAGCAAGGTCTAATCCAAGAGGCTGGGTATCTCGAGGATCCTGCCCCTCATCGCTTGTAGTCCGC
This sequence comes from Pinus tabuliformis, assembly GCA_031772625.1. NCBI lineage: Eukaryota > Viridiplantae > Streptophyta > Pinopsida > Pinales > Pinaceae > Pinus > Pinus tabuliformis. The sequence goes on along the minus strand of CM062808.1, from coordinate 490,808,013 downwards.
CTCACTAGAGCTTGATGTCTCCCCACTTCCGCTCAAGTGGTGCGTGGGCGCTCATGGCACAATCATCGTCTGTCAAAACTTCCTTCTCTGCGCGCGCTGGTGCTGCCTTAGTCTCAGAAGACTCTCCCTTACTCTTCTTCCTTGGACACTGGGTCGCATAATGACCCAACTCCCCACATTGGAAGCACTTGATTTTGGAGAGATATTTCTTCTTCCGCTTCTCCTGCGTTCCCTTAGATGCTAGGGCCACATCTTCCTCCTCTTGCTTGACTTTGATCCCCTTGCTGCTGCTACCCGTCTTCGACTGCCATCTGATCTCTTCCTGGCAAAGAGTTGCTCACATCTCGTCCCAAGGTGGAAGTGTCCCTCTGCCTAGTATACTCTGGACAAATACTTCCCAGTCTTCTGAGACAACATTCATGGCTCTCCTCACCATTAGCTCCTGATCTGGTGTCGCCCCTATAGTAGTCAACTGGTCTCAGATCTCATTCAGTCCTCTGAGGAAGGTGTCAATCAATTGTCCCTTCTTCATCTGATATGAACTCATCTGATTCTTAAACAACATTCTTCTCTGCACAGAAGTATGCTGGTACAACGTCTTGAGAGCCTCCCACATCTCAAATGTTGTTTCCTTCTCGGCTATGTGTGGTACTACATGATCCTTGACACCGTCAAGGATAATGCTCTTGGCCCTTGTCATTGCCTCCTCGTACCTGTCATTATCACTGGGGTCGACTGGGACAACTATTACCTTCAAGGCAAAGTTCTTGACACGATTCCTGTCAAGTACGGATAAGATTCTGGCCTTCAAGATTGCGAAGTTTGATGCTCCGTCTAGTCTATCCTCGTCTCTTACTCCATGTAGTGCCATCATGCCCCTCTACTTCCCTCATGGAAGTTCTCTGTTCGACTCCTCTGAGTCTCTACTTCCCGTTTGTAAGTTCTCTTTTGGACTCCCTCTGAGTCTTAATTTCCCTCCTGGAAATCCTTCTGCCGCTTGTCGAGATGCCCCTTACTTTGATCGTCTTGTGCAACCGCACCACTGATTCGGGTTCCTCGGCTAGAAACCCTCGGTAGCAACTCCTCTGGCATTGCTCTGTCAGGTACTGTTTTGACTACAGTACCTCACCAACTCCACTCTGTAATATTCCTGCAGCCTTCTAAACCCCAACAACTACCTATTTGTGGACTGCGTCAGCCCCTCTCTGCCTCACGCTGGCCCTGCATCACCACGGATGGGTTTGCGTCAGCCCTGGGAGGCCCTGCGTCAGCACTCTGGCCCTCTGTGTCAGCAACGCTGGCTTCTCTAAGGCTCTGCGCAGTTCCCGGTTGCCTCTGCGTGGTCCTACGTGAGCCCTGGCTGGCTCTGCGTCACTCTCCTTAGCTTCAGCGCTGCTAGAAACAGCTTCTGTCACCTCGGGACAACGGTTTTCTACTGCTATTGCTCTGCTCGACTGATGTCCTTTAGTCCTCCTGTGATCTGCAATCATGCTTTGATACCATGTTGAAGTTTCTAAGTTTACTTAGTTAGAAACATTCCATGCACTTTATCTGATTTATTCCTACATTCTTGTTATTTTCCTTAACAAGTTATTTACAATGTAAATACTGAAAATAAACACTAGTGCATGCTCAACATATTACAGATCAACAACTAAAAAAAACATAAACAAACACACCATCTGGCACCATTATTTTTGGACTAATGTCACCAGAAAAGCCTAATGTGGGAAAACCGGTGCAACTAGCTGAGGGTTTTCTTATTAAGCAATATCAAAGTATAATCTGGGTGTCGAAATTGGCCTACCCAACAAAGAATTTCCTTGGCAGTAATACCTCTCAGTGTCTGACAAATCTACTGGGTGAAACCCCGGATAATCCTTCCGGTGGCTACTTAGCACCAATCTGCCCCAGAAACCCCAGCGTCTGCTTAATCTGGAATGCATCAACCTCTCCTAGCCCAGCACTGGCCTTGCATCAGCCTATCTTGGCTTGCGTTAGCCCTAGGAGGCCCCGCGCTAGCTCTTTGACCCTCTGCATCAGCTACGCTTGCCTCTTTGGTGCTCTGCGCAGCACTTAGCTGCCTATGCGTGGCCCTGCGTGAGCACTGGCTACTCCTGCGTCACTCTCTCTGGCTGCTCTGCTGCTTTCCCGACACTATCTCTGCCTCTCTGTCTCTTTGTACTCAATGCCCCTCAGTTGCTCTCCGATCACTGATTTTCTCTCTAAGCAAATCCCGCTCTAGAGAATAGAATGACTAATCACTCTGGTGTATTCTCCAAGTGTCCCTCAAGCCTCCTCTTATACTTTCTCTGTTGACATAACAACGACTGAGATTAAGTCCTTAATCAACAACTAAGATTAGATCTGGCTTGATCCATGTCTTTTGGACCATTCTAACACAGTTTCATATTAATTCCCATTAATATTTTATTTTCTCTAAGTTTAGACTTAGGGACTCCATTAAAAATATTAATTATTTTAATATCTCCTGAACTATTTAGAATCTGTAGAAACCCTTTCCGTGTATTGGAGATCTCATGTGTCCCAACCTCTCCACCAAATTTCGTGGCTAGAGCACATTCGATGCTACCCCAAATCAACATAATAGCTCTTCTCGGAGACAGATATTCAGCTAGTCTGCCCCATGAAAATCCTTCCGACGCTTCTCCTAGGCTCTACATCAGCCCTACTAGCCTTAGCATAGCTCCTGAACCCTCTGCGTCAGCCTTCTACCTCTCTGTGTAAGCTCTTTGGCCTTTTGCGTCACCCATGCAGGCCCCTTAGCCTCTGCGTAGTCTCTAGTTGCCTCTGTGTGGCTCCTGTTGCTTTTGCGTGGCTCTGGCTGCTCTGCGTTAGCCTCTTTAGTCATTGCACTGACCCTCATACACTATCTCTGCCTCTCTGCTATGCACTCACTGCCCCTCGCTGCATCATATCACTTGTTCGAATTTTCTCAGCAAACCCCGCTCCAGAAAATCGAACTGACTGATCAATCTTGGTGTATCTAAAACTGACCCTCAAGCCTCCTCTTATACTTTTCCTGTTGAGTCTTCAACGACCGAGATTAAGTCTCTAATCAATGACTAAGATTAGATTTGGCTTGATCCATGTCATTTAGAACATTCTCACCCAGTTTTATATTAATACCCATTAATATTTTAATTTTTCTAAGTTTAGACTTAGGAACCCCATTAAAAATATTAATAATTTTAATATCTCTCTAATTGGGTGGAATTTCCCCAAACCATTTTTGGATCTTAGAAACCTTATGTGCCTTAGCCTCTCCACCAATTTTCATGGCTAGAGCACATCCGATGCTACCACAAATCAACTTGTTGGGCTTCTAAGCCTATTTTAGTTTGCTGTCTGACCTTGACAATTTATCCATAATCAAAATAAATTCATAATTCCATTTGTACATGTTAGAATGAGATGATTTTTAGATCAATCCTACACCTCTCGGAAAGAGGAATCCAATAAAAATATGAGTTGCCTCATATGAGCTGTCCAAGGTGAAGTTTGGTGCTAGTTGCCAAAATTAGCACTCCCTCTCAACTAGGGAGAACTTAACCTGCCAAATTGTCTGACAATCTGTACCATCACTATCTTTGCTTTGTTGAACCATGAAGAAAGAAAAAATGATCGAGAATGTATCATACCATTCTCCACTGGAGTTAGTCTCCAATAATAGAGTGTGTCATACCATTCTTAATCGACCCGAAGGAAGTTTCCATTGATCCCAGATCAAAATCAACACCCTAGCATAGGGATTACGGTAGTACACGATGTGTCCATTGGTAGTACTATGGTCCCTATCCTCATTTCCCTACTCATTGGCCAGATGAAAGGCACTTCCCACGAGTCCTGCACTGCATGGGTAGGATGTGCCGGCAGGAGAAGGTGAACCTCTCATTTTGCTCATATGCCATAAGAGAAGGTGAACCACTCATCCTATGCCATATGTCACCATGGAGAATCACAGGGGAAGGTGAACCACTCACCCTGTACATTGCGCACCATTAGGGGAAGGTGAACCACTCACCCTATGGTCGCTCATCGCTCCAAGAAGTACCCCAAGCGCCTTGGAGCTCCCAAAGCTCAACATCCATCTCATACGAGGACCTCATAAGAGGGTCTCTCCACAACTCCAAGTTGTTCACGGAAGGTTAAGAATTTGACCTTCACAGGGTCTTCGTAAGAATATCGATGACCTAATCATCAGTCCCAATGTGTTGGAGCCTTATTGCTCCACGTTGTACCATATCCCAGATAAAGTGGTACCTGATATCAATGTGCTTGGAGCGATCATGAAACACGAGATTCTAAAAAAGACGAATCCCACTCTTGTTGTCGCAAAAAGATCACGGTGGTATCCATCACATGTCCAAACAATTCACTAAAGAGCTTCCTCAACCAAACAACTTCACAGGAGGCCAAACTAGCAACAATGTATTCAGCCTTAGTGGTGCTCAAGGGAATCGACTCTGTTTCTTGCTCATCCATGATATCAAAGCAGAACCTAAAGAGAAGCAACATTCAGATGTGCTTTTACAATCCACCACACTGCCAACCCAGTCTGCATCAGAGTAACCGTGGAGCCTCACATTCCCAGCAGTGTATCTCAGTCCATAAGTAATTGTGCCCTGAAATCTCAAGAGATTCTTCGCAACAATCCAATGTATGTAATGAGGCTCGACCATAAACTGACTCAATGTATTCACTGCAAAACATAGGTTTGGATGAGAGTTCACCAAGAATATCAGGGCCCCCACGAGTTGACGATACTTAGAAGGATTTCCCAAATCGGGCCCAACAACACTTCCGCATAACTTCTTGAAGTTAAGTTCCATCGAAGTTGTCACGGACTTGCAGTCCACCATCCCAAATCTTTCAAGTATCTTCACAATATATTTTCCTTGAGAAAGGAAAATCTCACTTGGCTTTTGCCAGGCCTCCAACCCTAGGAAGTAATGCATCATTCCTAGGTCCTTCATCTCGAATTCAAGAGCCAACTCCCTCTTGCATTGATGAATAAGAGGGTCTGCACTAGTCAGAAAGGAATTGCCCACATAGAGTACCAAGATGAGAGGTCTATCATTTTCAACCTTAAAATAAAGGTTCGGATCAACTTCACTTCTCGTAAATCCCAGCTTCATTAGATAGCTATCGATCCTCTCATGCCAAGCTCGGGTGCTTGCTTCAACCCATAAAGGGCTTTCTTAAACCTGCATACATGTGTTTGACGATCTTGAACTACGAACCCCTCAGTTGTTCTACATAGACTTCCTCTTCAAGTGAGCCATGCAAGAAGGCAGTCTTGACATCCATCTGGTGTAGATTCCATCCTTGTGAGGTAGCAAGGGAAATAATCGAACGGATGGTGGTGTAGTGGGCAATCGGTGCAAATATCTCATTATAATCTACACCTTCCTTTTGAGAGAAGCCTCGAGCAATGAATCTGGCCTTAAACTTTTCAGCACTTCCATCAGCTCCATGCTTGATCTTGTAGAGCCATTTCGAGGTTACAATGAATTTGTCCTTGGGTCTAGGAACCACATCCTATACATCATTCTTCATAATCGACTCATACTCTTCGTTCATTGTATCCTTCCAAACTTGGTACCTTTCCATCGATGAATGCCACCTTGAATCCTTTGTCCTCCATCGTCGAGATAGATACTAGGTTCTTCTTTAGATCGGGTACATATAGTATTTCTTGTAGATGAATGGTGTTATCTTGATTTAATTGAAGAGTAACATTCCCAACTCCCTTCACGGGATAGGTGGCATTGTCTCCAAGGATAATTTCCAAATTTGTATCCTTTTCAATCATATTTGAAAGAGCTTCCTGATACTCAGTGAAGTGCCTTGAGGCACCACTATCTATCAACCAATTTCCCAAAATGTCCAGAGGAGATGTAGTAGAAAGGGCATATATAAGATAAAATTCTTTTTGCTTGTTATCAACAACATTAGATTCATCATACCTGGTGTTTCTTGATCTCTTGGGAGGGCGACCATTTCCTTGATGAGCAACGGGAGCATTCCTTTTTCCTTGGTTGTTGAATTTTCCATTCCTTTGATTGTTGTTGCCCCTGAAATTATTGTTGTTGTGGTTGTCATCATCATGAGGTGTATCCCTTCTATTAGGACACTCCCTAGCATAGTGACCAAACTTGTTGCAAATGAAGCATCTTCCCTTCCTTCCATTTTTGAAACCCGACCTTCCTTGATATTGCTTCTTTGAACCTACATTGTTCTTCTTTTTGGCATGAGCGGAGAATGCAGTAGGATCATTCCTATTTGAAGGCATATTTAATTCCATCATCCTTGTTTCTTCTTGAGAACATCGAGTCAACAATTCTTCAAAACCTAGAACCCCATCGTTGTTAAGAATAGTAGTGTTGAACATGTGCCATTCACGAGGGAGTCCTCCAAGGGCAATGAGAGTAAGCTCCCTATCAACAATAGCTTCTCCAATTGAAAGAAGATCATTTTTGATCTTTGTATTCCTCATGAAGTAGGATTGAATATCGTAATTTCTTCCCTTCTTTGTATCATTCAGCTTGATCTTGAGGAAAAAAATTTGGTTTGCATTACTAGATTTGAACATGCCAACCAACCTGTCATATATCTCCTTTGATGTGTTCAAATCGGAGATGTAAGCAACTAAATGCTTATGAATAGAATCCCTAATGATCTTCTTGGCTTTGACTTCACCCTTCTTGTACTTTGTCTTAGCAGCAACTGGTGCATTTGAAGGAGGTTCTGAAATCTTTCCTTGCACATAATCCATAACATCTTGCTCTTCTAATGTCAAATCAAGAGACATCTTCCATGCATGATAATCAAACTTATCATGAAGCTTATCATCAAACTTGAAGTAGGATGTGGAGGCCATTGAATCTTGTCTTTGATTAGTGATTGCTCCTCTTAGTGATTGCTCTTCTCACTCTTGCTTGGGTTTTGTCTTCACCTCAACTCTGATACCATGTTAATTTTTGATAACAATGGTATGTTCTATGCTTAGAGCAATTTTACTTCAATTTCTTTATTAGCCCAATATCAATATCCAGTTTAGCAATCACATCATCATGATAGTAAAATGCAGATAAAACATAAACAATAATAGTAGAAGACAATCCAAGACAAGAGGACACAAGATATGGCACCAGCCAGGGACAAACCCCAATGTAGGGAAACCCTTGATCAATTCTTCTTATAATTCTTCAAAAGTTCAGCAGAGAGAAAGTACAATATACAATTTTCACTTGCCCAATCAAAGTGAAATCTGATCAGTCAAACAACAGTAACAACAAGCCCTAACCAAAAAGTCAACGTTGGTCAACAGGGCAGAATTCTTCTTCCAATTCAGCTCGGTCAAACCCAGTCAACTTGGCCTCCAACAACAAGTCAAATCAGCCCAAACATAGTCTGAAAAGGTCCATTCAGAATTGGTCAACAAAAGTTAACGCTACAACAAACCCTAGCACAGTCAACGCTAGTCAAACAAAGGTCAAACTGCTTGGATTTTGTGCCTAGAACTGCAGCCAAAGATGGTCAGTGCTGGTCAAAACAAGCTTCCGCAATTTTCGGTTAGTTCTGGTCAACGCAAGGACAACAAAAGAATAGTTCCTTCTTCGCACGTGTGGAGAGAGAGAAGCCTCAGAAATCCTTACCCAATCAAGAGAGATGTGTGAGTGAATGAAGTGTCCAAATGGGGAGGAGGCACCATGTATTTATATGCAAACGTTGAGGATGAATAGACGAGACTGTTGGGCTTCTGAGCTTACATTAGTTTGCTGGCCGACCTTGACAATTTGTCCATAATCAAAATAAATTCATATTTCCATTTGTACATTTCGGAATGGGATGATCTTTAGATCAATCTTACACCTCTCAGGGAGAAGAATCTAATAAAAATACGAGTTGCCTCATATGAGCTGTCCAAGGTGAAGTCTGGCCCTAGTTGCCAAAATTAACAAAAATCCATGTTTGTGTAAAACTTGTGTGGAAGAATGACAATCTTCAATAGTATATCAACTTATAATGGCAAAAATAATTCATCCAATGACAATCTTCAACAATATATCAAGTTATAATAGAAAAAATAATTCAGCTCTTTAGACAAATAAGCATGCAATAAACTAGGGCTGAAAATGCAACTTAAACTAGAGTTTTATAAACAATTTTTTTTTCTGAAATATAAGGGGCACAAAACAGCCCTAACAATGAAAGACATCAAGTCCTAGAGGGATGGAAATTTAATGAAAATTTAAAGTCCTTAAAAAGGTTATTTTTGATTTTAAGGATTGACTAATGGGAGTTAAGACTAGTGACTGCTATTTTTTTTGGGGCTTATGAAGTCTAACCATGGACTCTCTTGAAAAGGATGAAGACCAGATCTTGGATAAACCTTATGGTAGTCCACTACAAACCTTAAAAGTTTTCCTCTAGGATGATAATTAGTGTAGTCCACTACAAACCCTAGAATAACCTCTTATGTCCTTTAACAAGCTTCAAATATAATTTCAAGAGAAGGTTCTCCACTAGAATCCTTCCTAGTGTTTGCAAGATAGATTCTATTTAAGAAAAATACAAGGGAAAGATGCACTTTCACCACTTGATGAATACATCCACACTTCATACATTCAATAAACAAATCCACAATCATTTAGAAAGAACACTTTCCAAGTAAATCTGATCCGTAAACTGCCGTGGAAATTCCACTGGACCGTTCATCGCAACAGATTTGATAATATTATATTAAAAATCTGAGATTCTACACTATTGCAGTTTTATTTAATTTCTAGATCCGTAGATTTCACTGTAATTAGTGCATGCATGCGAATATAAATTATGTAGAAAAGTAGAAAACGAATAAAACAATCTCACACACACATGAGACACAAGATATGCTCTTTGGGAAACCTTTTTTGGAGAAAACCTAGCTGGAAGGTGAGGCCGCTTCGCTCTCTTTCTCTGTTTGGAAATGTGGTTGCAGGTACAAAAAAGTAATGTCTGTGGCCCGTGGGTTGTTACTGTGCACAAATCCTCTTTGTGTGCTCTACCGCCTATCTCTCTTGGCTATCTTTGCTCAACTATGGAACAAAATGCTCTCGAAAGAATGGAATGCCTCTTTCTCCTAGTGGCCCGGTTAGAACATAGCCCGATAGCCTACTAGTGGTTAAGTTTGACTACATCAACTTTTAACTAGAGTTACAAAATAGACTCTTCTAGAGTCTTTTACATCACAAACACGTGGCTAGCCGCTTTTCCATGAATAATGGGGGCTGATGCTGCATTTTGCCGAACTATGGGTGTGAAAACATGAAGGTCAACTTCTGAGTGGCATAACTTTTGCATACAGAGTTCGATTGATGTGATTCTTGCGTCGTTGGAAAGCTTTATGTGTGTAGAATAGCATGAAAAGACGCGGCACTTAAGTGACAAAGTTTTACCCCCAAAAAACATCGTTTGATGCCTCAAAATGCTCTCGGAAGTTTTCAGACCCCGTTTTTCCAAATTGGGTCCCGCCGGTAAAAATGGTCCCGTGAGCTGATTCCTCTGCTTTTTCCACTCCAAATGCATCGAGATGGATGACAAACAATATAATGATCCAATTCAGATCACACCTCCCCATTTTGGGAGGGTTTTGGTCCCCAAAAGCTTTTACTAAAAGAGGTGAGGAAATTTTTCCTTCACCTTCTCTTTGGTGTACCATTTAGCTTTGCTTGGAAGTTGTCTCTTCAACCCAATCTGCCAAAGGTCTTGTTGCCCTTGTCTTGTAGTTCTGGACCTCTTTTGTATCTTGTGTCAACTTTGCTTGAGCGTCTGGTGCCAAATCTTCCACAGAAGGTAGGATCTTTTCCTCTTCCTCATCTAGCATGGGAGGCTCATAGAGTTTCAAATTCTCTACATTTACAACTGAGTAAATGTGCACCTATGGTGGTAAACTGAGTTGATAGGCATTATCACCAACCTTTTCTTGTATCTCAAAGGGACCATACCTTAGAGCCTTGATTTTCTTACCAGGCCTCTGCAGCCCTCCTTGTTCAACTGTAGCCATACTTTGTCTCCCACTTTGAATGATTTCTCTGTTCTGTGCTGATCATCCTTGGCGTTATACTTCACCTGTGACTTCTGCAGCGTTTCTTGTACCTATAGATGGATCTGCCTGATCTTCTCTATAAATTTTTTAGCTCTCAAAGCATCTCCTGTATTGTCTTCCTTCACTCCTCCTTGCTACCCATATGCAATATCTAAAGGTGAAGGTGGCAAATATCCAAAACAAGTTTCAAATGGCAACTTTCCTGTAGAAGTGTGGACTGCTCTATTATAAGAATGCTGTATATATACCAGATTTTCATCCTAGATCTTCGGATGCTTCTGGTTGTAGAAGCTGCACCAAAGTCCTATTGACTACTTCTGTTTGCCCATCTTTCTGTGGATGGAATGCTGTAGATCTCTGCAACTTTGTGTCCATCTTCTCCCACAATGTCGTCCAGAATGCACTGAGAAATCTTGTATCCTTGTCTGAAATGATGCTCCTTGGTATCCAAAGTGTACCCAGACTTGTCCAAAGAACAAGTTTGCTACTTCTTGTCCGCTGATGGTCTTTTTACATGGCATCATAACACACATCTTGCTAAACCTGTCAACCACCACGAATAAGTAGTCATGTCCCTTCCTGGTTGTCGGTAAACCTCCCACAAAGTCCATGGAAATGCTTTCCCAAGGACGAGTAGGTATAGGTAAGGGATGGTACAAATCTTGTTTCTTGTTGATAGGCTTGCTGGTACAACAAAGCATGCATCCTCTTATGAACCTAGCTACTTGTTCTTGTATCTTGGGCCAATACACATACCTCTGCAAGTTAGCCATGGTCTTCCCTACACAAAAGTGCCCTGCAACCTTGGAGGTGCGAGCCTCTATAATTAGCTGTAAATGCTCACCTTTAGGAACACATAGCTTATCCAACTTGTAGAGTAACCCATCCTGGAGATGATAGTCAGCGGTGTTGTCGCCATCATGCACATGATTTTGACTCTACAACTGTTGATACACCTCCTTGAATTCCTCATCTTTTGAATATGCCTCTTTGTATGCATCATGGGTGAATGGCTCCATGTGCACAAGAGTCACCAAAGCTGTAATATTTGATGTGGGTGGCCTTGAAAGCATATCGACCAACTTGTTTGTGCTGCCCTTCTTATACTTGATCACCAAATGAAACTGCTGTAAAAACCCCATCCACTTGTAATGCCTGGTGTGTTGTAGCTTATTCTGGGCCTGCAGTTACTGGAATGGATAGTGATCCATGTGGATTATTGTCTCCTTTCCCGTTAGGTAGTGTTTCCACCTGTTCACAGCTTGCACCATGGAATAGAGCTCCTTATCATAGGTAGGGTAATTAAGAACTGCCCCATGAAATGCTTCAGAATGGTAGCAAACGAGCCTTTCCCCTTGCATCAAGACAACTCCCATAGCATACCCACTTGCATCTGTCTCCACTTCAAATGGCCGTTGCAAGTTTGGTAATGCCAAAACTAGTGCTTCATTGATCTTCTTCTTTAACTCATTGAAAGCCTTTTGCTGCCCTTTTCTCCACTGAAAACTCTTGCCACTTGCTGTTATGGCGTGGAGCGGTGCTGCTACCATTGAAAACGAGGCTATGAATTTCCTCAGGTATTGTGTTGCTCCAGTGAAACTCCTAACCTCAGTAACATTAGTAGGCATTGACCATTTCATGATGGCCTCCATCTTGGAAGGATCTATCTTCAATTCTCCTCGACCAATCACATATTTCAAATACACCAAGGACTGCTGCGCAAACTCTAACTTCTTGAGATTTGCTAGCAGTTGGTGCTTCTTCAATGTTTCCAGCACCTATGTCAAATGTGAAATATGCTCCTCCCAGGTAGCACTATATACCAGTATATCATCTAAATAGACAATAACAAATGAATCTATAAAAGGGCGCAGTACATCATTCATTAATCTCATAAATATAGCTGGTGCATTACATAGGCCAAACGGCATAACTAACCACTCATACAAACCTTGCCTAGTTTTGAAGGCAGTCTTCCATGTATCTTCTTCTTTGACTCGAACCTGGTGATATCCAGACTTCAAGTCCAGCTTGGTGAAATACTTTGCTTGTTGCAACTGATCTAACTAATCATCTATCCTGGGCAGGGGGTATCTGTTCTTGAGTGTGATTTTATTCAACACCTTGTAATCTATACACATCCTCCAAGTCCCATCTTTCTTTGGCACAATGATTATGGGTGACCCGCATGGTGATGTATTCAGTCGAATGACACCCTGTTCCAGTAGCTGCTGCAACTGTTTCTTCACCTCACTTGCTTCTATAACAAACTGCCTCTACAACCCAATAGTTGGCAATGGGTAGTCTGGAAATAGCTGGATCTCGTGCTCCACTTCTCTCTTGGGGGTAGCCCTTTAGGCTCCCAGAACACGTCCTTGTATGCCTGTAACAACTCATCCAATTGTTGTTTTTGTTTCTTAGTACACCTCTCTAGGGATGCCTTGCCTCTTATTGACTCCTCTGCAGACTGATTTTTTCTTAAAAACAATAAAACATACTTCTCGCTGAAACTGATCAATTTCTTGGCTTGGTTGGCACTTATCGCTGAAATTTTCGACTTGCTTTTGTGCGTGTTGATGATGAACGATTTTCCATCCTTGATGAGTCGGTACTGGTTAGCTCTCCTCATGAATATTACATCACACATGTATATGTATGGACTCCCAAACACGACTCCACATACATCAAGGGGAACCACATCCAGATCTACTTCATCGGTAAATTCAACATTGATAACAAATCTAATTTTACACTATTTTTTTACCTTCAACTCTGCATCCTTATGTACCCATCCCAGTGGATATGGGTTTGGATGATCACAAACTTCCAGCCCCAACTTCTTGACTAGATCTGCTGCAATGAGATTTGCTAGCGATCTTGAGTCAAACAAAGCATCAATCTTCGTCTTCTTGACTTGTATCTTTACAAGGAAGAGTTTGGCCATTTCTTTCTCTTCCTGTTGTTGAAGGTTCTTATTATCTTTCTTCTTGTTCTTCGGGTTTAGCTCTGGATGCAACTTCCAACACTTCTCCTTTGTATGGCCATCAATGTTGCAGTGGTTGCTAGGATCTTTACACTTGTGTGCTGTGGCTGCTTTCTTTTTATCTTTCCCCTTTTTTGCTTCTTTTTCCCATCCTCAGAAGCGTCTTGTTGCTCCTTTTGCTTTGATCCACTTGATTGCGCTCTTTTCAGGCCTATGTTCTCTAGGTATTGTGCCTGTACACAAGCCTCGTCCACCGTTTTGGGCTTGAACAACATCACTTGCTCACGTAGATGGCGGTGTAGACCCCCCAAATACTTGAGGAGTACATCTGGGTTCTTTGGAGAGATACCCAACATTATAGCCATCTTTCTGAATTCTGTGGTGTACTCTTGCATGCTTTGACCTGGCTTTTGCCTGAAGTAATGCCACTGGATCCACTGGGATTCTACGTACCCAATGGGATAAAACTGTGACTTAATGAGGGTTTTGATATCCTCCCACTTACTCATAGGAGGTTCTCCCTCCAACCTCAGGGTTTTCGTGTGGCTCTCCCACTGAGTCAGTGCATGGCCCTCCAATTTTTACCGCGCGAATGAGATCTTCTGCCCTTCCTCAATCCGATGGACACTGAAATAAACTTCTAGTTGTTGCAACCAACGGTTCAGCTTCAGAGCGTCAATCTCGTCGTGGTATGGCTTGATATCGACTTTTGCTTCCACTTTAAACAGGGATTGGTTCACGACACTCGAACTGGGTTGATCTTTTCCAGGTTCTTTCTTCGGCTGGATGTCTGCATGTTAAAATTGGCAACTAGGGCCAAAGTCCATGTGGGTCATCTTATTAATGGCAGTTGATATTTTTCTTGGATCCCTCTCATTGAGAGGTGTAGGATTGATCTAAAGCTCATCCGATTCCAATAAGTATTCATGGAGATATGAATTTATTTGTGTTATGGGACAATTCGTCAAGGTCAACCAACAACCAAATAAACCCCACTTGTGCTCAACGTTTTAGTATAAATAGAGGTGCCTTGAAAGTCATTTGGACACACTCACAACTCTGCTGTGATCTCTTCCTCTCCATTTGTTTGGGTTTTAATGGAAGGAAGAATCCCTTAAGAGAATATGTTGATCTAGGAGGTTTGCCCTAGCCCTAGACGAAGAGATCTATACGTTGCCCTCATCTACATTCATGGAGAAGAATCTTCGCTGCCCAAAAAGGAGGCTCTTATCTCGTAGCAAGGATAGGGTTCAACGCTGGTATAGAGAAGCCCTAACAACCCTAACACTGTCCTAAAAGAAACCCTCAAACACAGCGAGAAGAACCTTGATCTGATCTTAATACGCTGTCATAATTGGAAGAACAATGTGGGAAGCGCAGGGCTAAGAGATGCCCTAATTGCTATTCTCTACAAGATCAAGGCACAATCATAATTGACCTAATGCTGTCCCTAAGACAATCATGAAGGCAGAATGCCCTAGCCACAGGACTAAAGGGAAAGGAGATGCCCTAGATATAGTTGCTGTCTTGGGTAAGAAGAAGCTACACTGCCTAAAGAAGATGCCACCTAAAACGCAGACTTAGAAGAGAGAGACCTAAACACTGTCATGGATCTAGCTGCCCTCTATGCTGTCTTGGTTCTAGGTAATAGTCATGTACGTTGTTATATTGAAGCTGCCCTAAACGCCGTCAAGTTGAAGTTATGGTGAAGACCTTAACACTGTTCTAGATCGTAGTCTTAGGAGGGGTCTCATGTACCTTAATTGTTGAGTGTGTAAGAGAAGATTTAAAGATAGCTGGGTTGTTTTGCTACTGGGATAGGCTGTAGGCCATAGCCAACAACATGGAGGATTAAAGTTTGACTTCGGTGCTGCACAGTGATATTTAGGTGCAGCACAATGGAATAAGGTGCGTGGGCAGCATGGGACAGTAAGGTGCTAAAGACAACATGAATGAATGAAAAGGGGTGCAACATGTTGTGATGGAAGCAACAATATGGTATACTACAATTGTATGATAGTGCATCATAGTGCACAATAACAGGGGTGCAACACAGTGATACATAGTGCAACATGATGTGATGGAAGCAACAACAGGATGCTGAGGTATTGCAACATGCATTTGGGTGCAGCATAGTGCAATGAAGAGCTCAGCAAGAGGAGACGCAGTACAGTGATGGGTATAGTCATGATTAGTAAAGCATGATGAGATGTAACATTGTGATGATGGGTGCAGCATGGTGCAACACGGTGAGGTGCAACATGGTGCAGCACGGTGAGGTGCAACATGGTGCAGCACGGTGAGGTGCAACATGATGTCGAGATGCAGCACAATGAGAGGTGAAGGAGTCACCTTGGAGAATCAGTTGAAACAACATGTCTTCAACTGATCTCATGTATCATCTTCCTAGAGATGATCTTTGCGCTTATCTAAATAAGTCAAAGTGTTGATTTTTGTTGTAAATGTACTATCTCTCTCTCTCTCTCTCTGTGCTGAACTATTGAAGAACATAAAAGAAGAATTGATCAAGGGTTTCCCCACATTGGGTTTTTCCCTTGGCTAGCGCCACATCTTGGGTCCTCTTGTCTTGGCTTGCCTTCTGTGATTTATGTTTATGTTCTATCTATAGTTTACTTAAATGCTGATGTGATCGCTAATCTAGAAAAAATATTGAGCTAATTATGAAAATTGAACTAAATTTCTCTAAGCATAGAACATACCTAAATTTAACGTGGTATCGGAGCCGAGGTGAAGACAAAGCCCAAGCAAGAGTGAAAGAGCAATCACCGAAGACAGTTGGGAAAGGACAAAGGATCAACGGATTTCTCATCCCTCTTCAAATTCACCAAGGGTGAAGTCGAGGCAAAGAATATTATCAGAATGGCGCAGTAGAAGTTTTTGATGGCCTAAAGATCACTTCAATGGGAAGTCTGGATCTAAGGGTGGAAAGAAAGACAGATGCCTTGTTTGCAATAAGTTTGACCATTATGCGAAGGAGTGTCTGAATGGCAGGAACACATCACTTGATGATGATAACAATCATTCCAGGGACATCTTCAATGATTAGAGGAATGACAGGTAATGCAGGTCATCAAGGAAATGGCCGACTCTTCAGAGAAAGCAAGGAACCCCAGGTATGAAGAATCAAATGTTGTTTATGATAAAATAAAGAAGCGTTATCTTGTATTGGCCCTCTCCTTCAGATTCTGTGGGAATCTGGCTTATTGATTATAGTGCTTCAAGGCACTTCATCGGATAGAAGGGTGCTCTCTTGAATTTGGTAAGAGATGGAAACAATCGTGGTATTATACTTGGAGATGATGCCACCTATCCTGGAAAGGGTGTAGGAAATGTTACCCCTCAATTGAATGAGGGTAACTCGATTCATTTACAGAATCTCTTTTATGTACCTGATCGCAAGAAGAACCTGGTGTCCATTTCGGCAATGGAAGTCAAAGGTTTTAGGGTGGCATTCATCGATGGAAAGGTACGTGTTTGAAAATAGAATTTTCAAAGATGCTTTTTCTCATGGGTTCAGGGTTGGCAATCTGTATCAAGTTGCATGATGGTCCATTGGGGATCATGTCAATTGACATATCTCATCTATAACATCGGAGGTCTACTTATGGGGCCCTATCTGATGTGAGTCAGATGGTGATAGGGATGCCTGAATTCAAGAAGAGCATGAAGGGACATGTCTGAGATGTACCGAATGAAAATATTACAATGGGACCATTCCCCTTATGTAGCAGGTCCATAGGTTTGGAACAACCCGAGGAGTTTGAGATTCATGATCGGGAATCTCATGTATACAGGTGGAAGAAAGCCCTCTATGGCTTGAAGCAAAACACCTCGGGCATAGTATGAGAGGATTGATAGCTGTCTAATGAAGCTGAGATTCACTAGGAGTGAAGCTGATCCAAACCTTTTCTTGAAGGTTGTGGATGATAGACCTCTCATACTGGCACCTTATGAGGACGACTTATTTCTGACAGGTGCAGAACCTCTCATTTGCAGAAGTAAGAGGGAGTTGGATTCCGGATGTGGAACCGTAAACTGCAAGTCCGTGATTATCTCGAGGATCTTAACTTTCAAGAAGTTATATTGTAGTGATGCCAAACTAGATTTGGGAAATGCCTTTGAGTTTCATAAACTCATTCACATTGATGTTCTTGGTAAACTTTCGTCCGGACATATGTTTTGCAGTTAGCATGATGAGCTCATATATGGTTGAGCCTCACTGGATTGGTGCGAAGAATCTTCTAAGATATCTTCGGGGCATAATATCTCATGAATTGAGATACACTGTCGGAAATGTGAAGCTGCATGATTATTCAAATGCTGACTAGGCAGGCAGTGTGGAGAATCACAAGAGCACTTCTGAGTGTTGGTTCTCTTTCGATTCTGCTTCAATTTCATGGATGAGCAGGAAGTAGAAGTTGGTTGCTATAAGCACCGTCGAGACTGAATACATAGCTATGAGTATGATCTCATATGAAGTTGCGTGGTTGTGGAAGCTCTTAAGTGCGCTGTTTGTACACATGATGAATACCACCATGATCTTCTGTGTCAACCAGGGGGGGATTCGATTGTTGAGGAATCTCATATTCTATGATTGCTCCAACAGATAGACATTAGATAATACCTTATCAGGGATATGGTACGACGATGAGCGGGGAGGCTCCATCGCATTGAGATTGATGTACAAGTCGCATACATTCTGTCAAAGCTCCATGGAAAGGTCAAATTTGTGACTTTCCCTAATGACTTGGAGTCATTGAGAGACCCTCTTATGAGGGTCCTGCATGTTGCATGCATTGAGCTCTGGGAGCTCCGGGGGGCTTGGGGTACTACTGGAGCAACACGCGACTAGAGGGTGACTCGCCCTCCCCTAATGGTGCGCTGTGTATAGGGTGAATGGCTCAACCTTCCCCTGTGATACCCTGAGGCGACTTGGGGACAAGATGATTGGTTCTCCTGTGGAGGCATCCTACCCATGCAGTCTGGGATTCATGGAAAGTACCTCTCATTTGATCAATGAGCAGGGAAATGGGGTTAGGGACCATAGTAGTACTATCGATGAACGCATCGTTGTATCTACCATACTCCCTATGCTAGGATGACCTCCACTGATCTGGGATTAATGTAACTGATCTAGGATCAATATGAGTGGTTTGAGACACCCTCTTGTGATATTGATCTGGGATCAATAAAACTGACTTCGAGTCAGTAGAGAATGGTATGAGACATTCTCGATCAATTCTTCTTCTTCATGGTTCAGCGGAGCAGAGCAAAGCTCATAAGAGCAGAGCATAGCTCAGCAGAGCAGGGCATTGATGGCAGAGATAGTATAGTCTGGCAGATGGATCAGCGGATGGAGTTCTCCCTAGTTGAGAGGGAGTGTTAAAATTGGAAACTAGGGCCAAACTCCATGTGGGTCATCTTATTAATGGCAGCTGATATTTTTCTTGGATCCCTCTCATCGAGAAGTGTAGGATTGATCTAAAGATCATCCGATTCCGATAAGTATTCATGGAGATATGAATTTATTTGTGTTATGGGACAATTCGTCAAGGTCGACCAACAACCAAATAAGCCCCACATGTGCTCAACGTTTTAGTATAAATAGAGGTGCCTTGAAAGTCATTTGGACACGCTCACAACTCTCTTGTAATCTTTTCCTCTCCATTTGTTTGGGTTATAATGGAAGGAAGAATCCCTAAGAGAATACGCTGATCTAGGAGGTTTACCCTAGCCCTAGACGAAGAGATCTATACGCTGCCCTCATCTACATTCATAGAGAAGAATCTTTGCTGCCCAAGAAGGAGGCTCTTATATTGTAGCAAGGATAGGGTTCAACGCTGGTATAGAGAAGCCCTAATAGCCTTAACGCTGTCCTAAAAGAAACCCTCAAACACAGCAAGAAGAACCTTGATCTGATCTTAATACGCTGTCATAATTGGAAGAACAACGTGGTAAACACAGGGTAAGAGATGCCCTAATTGCTGTTCTCTACAAGATCAAGGCACAGTCATAATTAACCTAATGCTGTCCCTAACACAGTCATGAAGTTAGAATGCCCTAGCCACAGGACTAAAGGGAAAGGAGATACCCTAGACAGAGTTATTCTCTTGGGTTAGAAGAAGCTACGCTGCCTAAAGAAGATGCCACCTAAAACATAGACTTAGAAGAGAGAGGCATAAACGCTGTCATGGATCTAGCTGCCCTCTACGCTGTCTTGGTTCTAGGTAATAGTCATGTATGCTGTTATATTGAAGCTGCCCTAAACGCAATCAAGTTGAAGTTATGGTGAAGACCTTAACACTGTTATAGACCGCAGTCTTAGGAGGGGTCTCATGTACCTTAATTGCTGAGTGTGCAAGAGAAGACTTCAAGATAGTTGGGTTGTCTTGCTGTTGGGCTAGGCTGTAGGCCATAGCCAACATCGCGGAGGATTAAAGTTTGACTTCGGTGCAACATAGTGATATTTAGGTGCAACACAATGGAATAAGGTGCGTGGGTAGCATGGGGCAGTTAGGTGCTGAAGACAACATGGATGAATGAAAAGGGGTGCAACATGTTGTGATGGAAGCAACAACATGGGATACTACAACTGTATGATAGTGCAACATTGTGCACAGTAACAGGGGTGCAACACAGTGATACATAGTGCAGCATGATGTGATGGAAGCAGCAACAGGATGCTGAGGTATTGCAACATGCATTTGGGTGCAACATAGTGCAGTGAAGAGCTCAACATAGTGCAACAAGAGGAGATGCTGTACAATGATGGGTACAATCATGATTAGTAAAGCATGATGAGATGCAACATTGTGATGATGGGTGCAGCATGGTGCAGCACGATGAGGTGCAACATGATGACAAGATGCAACACAATGAGAGGTGAAGAAGTCACCTTGGAGAATCAGTTGAAGTAGCATGTCTTCAACTAATCTCATGTATCATCTTCCTAGAGATGATCTCTGCTCTTATCTAAATAAGTCAAAGTGTTGACTTCTGTTGTAAATGTACTCTCTCTCTCTCTCTGCTGAACTATTGAAGAACATAAAAGAAGAATTGATCAAGGGTTCCCCACATTGGGGTTTGTCCCTGGCTAGTGCCACATCTTGTGTCCTCTTATCTTGGCTTGTGTTTTGCAATTTATGTTTATGTTCTATCTATAGTTTACTTTAATGCTGATGTGCTTGCTAATCTTGAAAAGATATTGGGTTAACTATGAAAATTGAAATAAATTGCTCTAAGCATAGAACATACCTAAACTTGACACTGCATCTTCCCGATCTCCCGATCCCACTTCTGATTTGTCCTTTGCATTCTAACTCCCTTCTTCTCCAAATATCCCCAGCTTATTGCTTAGGGCCACCATGAGGAGGTTTACGTTGCGGTTTATATTCGCGACTTGTTATTTGAGTGGCAAAAACCTCACCTCTGCAGGATCATGAGGTTCGTTTACAGATTCGTCGCCCATGATTAGGGTTTCACGATTTTCGGCCTCGTCGACCTAGATCCTTGCAATCTCCACAAAATACCCAAAGAAACCTCTTTGCTACCAAATGATCCGTAAACTGCCGTGGATATTCCACTGGACCGTTCGTCACAACAGATATAATAATATTATATTAAAAAATCTGAGATTCTACACTATTACAGTTTGATTTAATTTCTAGATCTGTAGATTTTACTGTAATTAGTGCATGCATGCGAATATATATAATTCAGAAAAGTAGAAAACCAATAAAACAATCTCACACACACATAAGACACAAGATATGCTCTTTGGGAAACCCTTTCGGGAGAAAACCTAGTTGGAAGGTGAGGCTGCTTCACTCTCTTTCTCTGTTTGGAAATATGGCTGCAGGTACAAAGAAGTAATGCCTGTGGCCTGTGGGTTGCTACAGTGCACAAATCCTCTGTGTGTGCTCTACCTCCTATCTCTCCTGGCTATCTTTGCTCAACTATGGAACAAAATGCTCTCGAAAGAATGGAATGTCTCTTCCTCCTAGTGGCCCAGTTATAACACAACCTGATAGCCTACTAGTGGTTAAGTTTGACTACATCAACTCTTAACTAGAGTTACAAAATAGACTCTTCTAGAGTCTTTTACATCACAAACACGTGGCTAGCCCCTTTTCCATGAATAATGGGGGTTGGCGCGGCATCCTCCCGAACTATAGGTGTGAAAACAAGAAGGTCAACTTCTGAGTGACATAACTTTTGCATACAGACTTCGATTGACGCGATTTTTGCGTCATTGGAAAGCTTTCTGTGTGTAGAATAGCATGAAAAGGTGCGGCGCTTAAGCGACAAAGTTTTACCCCCAAAAAACGTTGTTTGATGCTTCAAAATGCTCCCAGAAGGTTTCAGATCCCGTTTCGCCAAGTTGGGTCCCACCTGTAAAAACGGTCCCATGAGCTGATTCCTCCACTTTTTCCATTCCAAATGCATCGAGATGGATGACAAACAATATAATGATCCAATTCAGATCAAAATCAATGCTCATCAATGAAACCCTAGTCGTGATTCATCCATCAAACTTGAAAAAGCATCCATAGTTCATCTCTCCAAGAAAGCATGTAAGTCATTCATCCATTAGTCAAGAAGTAGTAGTCCTCCACAAGTAGCAAAGATACAAATGAGGGAACATTTTCTCTATTTATAAGAGGAATCTAAGAAACTTTATCCCTCAATAAGACAAAAATCCCTTAAAAGACGATAATCCATGATACACGATGGATAGGCGTCATGTCAACCTTGAAAATGCTTTTAAAATGTAAATATAATGCTAAAAGATGAAAAGGTCCTCCAAAAATGCCACACACGTGAGTGTAGAGGGCTAATAAAGGTTATGTTATCTCCAAAAGGGGGTGCAAACACCCCAAAAGTCATGTTTGTCCCTAAAAGGTGCAATGTACCATCAAAGAGTTATGTCTCCTCATGCAAGGGTCATATCTCATCATCATCAAGTTTGATGTTCTATTGTATGCACAACATCCTTCATCATCATTATGACATCATTAAAAGAAAGGGCTCCATGACCTCTCCCAAGAGTTACAAAATCATCATCAAATGCAATGTCATCAATCCAAGCTCCAGTGTCAGCAAGGGGTGCAAGATCGTTAAGGGGCTTCATGCCCTCTCTAAGTGACATGTCAAGTCCATTTGTGCAAGTTCCCAACTGCAAGGTGTAATGTCCATAGTCCAATGTGTGATGGAGTGTATCAACAAGTTTGTGAAAGAGTCTCATGGTCCAGCATTCATCATCAAGGTTCTATTGTCCATCATCAAGGCTCTAACGTCCATCGTCAAGTCCAATACCCTCCAAAGGGTATTCAACATCATCCATGAAGCATGGGAGAGGTAGAGGTATGATCAATGTCCTCCAAAGGACCATGTATATGTATGCATTATCATCAAGCATGCTTCAAGTAATAAAGTGAGATCAATCAACATGCATACAATAGTTAGTGTAACATAAAAAAGGTAGTCATATTTAATGTAAAGGCAACATAAGTAGATCACATTGGGCATCTTTTTCAAACTTCACACTAGCTCATGATCTTATGCAATTTGTCGAATTTAGGTACGGGACGACCATTAACTATCCCCATTAGGTGATCCCAAATGATAGTGAAAGAAAAGGCCCTAGGGGGAGGAACAATTCCTAGGGCGACCCTTCAGTTGATAGGTGTATGTTGTAGGTGGTATGGTTAAGTGTGGACTTCATAAGTGGTGTCATAATCTTATACATAGGTTGTGTAAAACCATCATCCACGAGCACCTTTGTAGAGGGAGTACTTTGTGCTTTAGTTACCCTTTCTATTGTATGCACAACATCCTTCATCATCATTATGACATCATTAAAAGAAAGGGCTCCATGACCTCTCCCAAGAGTTACAAAATCATCATCAAATGCAATGTCATCAATCCAAGCTCCAGTGTCAGCAAGGGGTGCAAGATCGTTAAGGGGCTTCATGCCCTCTCTAAGTGACATGTCAAGTCCATTTGTGCAAGTTCCCAACTGCAAGGTGTAATGTCCATAGTCCAATGTGTGATGGAGTGTATCAACAAGTTTGTGAAAGAGTCTCATGGTCCAGCATTCATCATCAAGGTTCTATTGTCCATCATCAAGGCTCTAACGTCCATCGTCAAGTCCAATACCCTCCAAAGGGTATTCAACATCATCCATGAAGCATGGGAGAGGTAGAGGTATGATCAATGTCCTCCAAAGGACCATGTATATGTATGCATTATCATCAAGCATGGTTCAAGTAATAAAGTGAGATCAATCAACATGCATACAATAGTTAGTGTAACATAAAAAAGGTAGTCATATTTAATGTAAAGGCAACATAAGTAGATCACATTGGGCATCTTTTTCAAACTTCACACTAGCTCATGATCTTATGCAATTTGTCGAATTTAGGTACGGGACGACCATTAACTATCCCCATTAGGTGATCCCAAATGATAGTGAAAGAAAAGGCCCTAGGGGGAGGAACAATTCCTAGGGCGACCCTTCAGTTGATAGGTGTATGTTGTAGGTGGTATGGTTAAGTGTGGACTTCATAAGTGGTGTCATAATCTTATACATAGGTTGTGTAAAACCATCATCCACGAGCACCTTTGTAGAGGGAGTACTTTGTGCTTTAGTTACCCTTTCTTCAACATTGTGTCTTTCCACCCTTTATTTAGCCTTTTACTTTTCTTTGATTAGTTTGTTTTGCAAGCTTCATTATTCTATTTAAATCTCCTTTTCAAGTATGGGCAATTCATTGCTCATAGGGGTTGAGATGTTCTTTAAGTCCCTTCTACTTTGATAATCGTGATATGCATGGGACTAGGGGTGATGCCTCATATGTTTGGGGGTAGAAATGACCACAACAGTAGATCAATGGGACTGCTGAGTACAATGATGTTGATACATAGTAGGACTACCAAAATGTCTTCCATATAAAGAACAAGAAGTGAAGCAAGTGGTCTATCCTAAAACATGGTAGAACTCAAGCTAACTTAACTTTTGACTCGATGATTCATCTCTTGCCTTTATTTTGCATTTTAACATTTGGCATTTGCTCTTTTGTTCTTTATTGTAGTTGCGTCAACCTTCGGTTATTTCTATGCCCCTTCTTCTCATAGGATGAGGCAAACATGGAACTAGTACCAGTGACTAACGAAAACCAACATCAAAAGAAGGGAGAATCGAGAAAGCAATGGGTGGAAAGGGTCATGTATAGAAGGATATGGACACATTATCTCTATCCAAGCCCCCTATTTGTGCCCTCCTAGATAAGGAAAGAAAATCCTGAGGGTGGTTATGCTTGACTAGAAGGAATTGATGGCCACTGAGGTGAAATAAGGCAACATACATAACTTCCATGCATCATGTTTCATTTGATTTGAATTCAATTCATGATCCTTATTTAAATGCCTAATACATTAAATGTTACCTCTTTGTATGAAACAATGGCTAATGTACCTTATGTGTGTTGAACCACCATCATCGGATGAGTATGCTGCTCAGGTGGATGAGCATGACACACACACACACACACACATATATATCCTTATTTAAATGCCTAATACATTAAATGTTAACACTTTGTATGAAACAATGGGTAATGTACCTTACGTGTGTTGAACCACCCTCATCGGATGAGTATGCTGTTCAGGTGGTTGAGCATGACACACACACACACACACACACACACATCTTATATATATATATATAAGAGGCATTTGAGGGGTTGCTATTTGTGGAGAACGATGGTCATTGAGACCACTTTCTATAATGTGGACCATAGAAGAATGATCTTTTCTAGTTACCCTTAAGTGAGAGGGCGTAATGAGTTGTACGAAATAATCAACTCCCTCTTGATTCCTGCCTCCTTGAAGAAACCCTCGAACTCCTTGGAGGTATACTCACACCCATTTCTGTTCTCAAGACTCTGATCTTCTTCTTTGTTTGTTTTTCAACTTGAGCTTTGAACTCCTGAAACCAGTCAAAAGCTTCATCTTTGATTTTTAGAAAGTAGATCCAAGATTTTTGAGAAAAGTTATGAATCAAGGAAACATAATAATGCTTCCTGAAATTGATGCATTGACATTGGTCCACAAATATTTGAATGCACCAGGTCTAGAATCTCCTTACACCTATGTTCACTACTTGGGAAATCAACCTTGGCATGCTTGCAAGCATGCACCCTTGACATACTTGCATCCTTTTGATATCGAATTATGGAAGACTTGTGATTATCTCCCTCAGAATAGGCAAAATGCTCTATGATGTAGGTGACCCATTCTCTTGTGCCACAACTAACAATGGCAATCATTGTTATGAACTAGGGTTGGAACAAGTTCACCCTACAACCTGTAATGATTACCTTTCCTAACCCTTGTCACGTGAGCTATATCTGGGCTAGATTCCTTTGGACTGATGAGGACTTGTTGGTTCTTGAACTCAACTGTAAAGTCCTTATCCTCCATAACTGAAACTTATAGCAAGTTCTTTGTGATACATCGAACAAATAAGACATATTCAAAATCTGAAGAGTTATCTGATTCAAGTTGGAGGGGAATATTACTAACTCCTGCTACTAGGTACTTGGTATGATCACCAATCTCAATCTGTACTCTTGAGTCTGGCTTCATTAGACTAGAAAATAACTGTAGGGTTGATGTCATATAATCATATGCCCCATTGTCCACATGCCACACATTCCTAGGAACTGTGTTGGTACTTGGTAGAAATGCAAGATACCATTGAAATGTCCTTGAACTTGGTAGCGAACTTCATAGTTTCTATAGAGGTTGCTACCCTTCTTCCCTTGTTGCTTCTGTTATGAAAGGGGTTACACTAGTAGTATAGGGACCTAACAGCTTCCCTTTACCTCCTCCTTATTTGAACATTGTGATGCATAATGACTATGCGTACGACAAATGAAGGATGATTTTACTGAAGTTCTTATTTCTTGGCTGTGAGGTTGATTCCTCACTCTTTCCCTTACTCTTGTTGGGTCCTTTACTTGTGCCTTTATTTGTTTGACCAAATAGGGCTAGGTTCTCGTCACCACCCTTCTTGTTGGCCTTCGATTCCATTCCGAGTCTACTGCATACAATCATCCCATAGCCCTTCAAAGTTAGAAAGGTTCTCACGATCATAGATACTTTTGACAAATGGTTCCCATGACTCACAGAATCCATTTAGTGCCATGTTCTATGTTGCAATATTCTGCTCAACTGCTACAAGTTGATCATAATTTGCATGTTCTCCTTTAAGTAACTAGTGATGGAATTGATTTGGTCATCTTTATTGATTTGAGTTTGTTTTGCAATACTATCTTTTTGTTTATGTTCTCACTCTGTTAGAGGCTAATCGGGGCATGGAACATTTCCTTTGTCATCTTCTTCTCGAATATATGAGAGATTAAATGATCCTTTATGGTGTCAATGATCAATCACTTGGCTTTCACTTCCTTCTCGTGTGATGCCAATTGTTGTGGATTTGTAGGCGGAGGTGCAACATCTTTGACAGTACACTAGAGATCATTCTTTTCTAATAAGAATGTAAACTTCACTTTCCATAATAAGAAATTTGAGGTGCCATCTAGTCTATCCTTGAATCAGAGGCCATCTTTAGATCTATTGCACAAACTCTCAGATCTGTGAATTAGTTCTTAAAAAATAAATATTTAAACCCTCTAACTACTGGTCCTTCTTTTTGGGAGTTGATTTACTGCTGTAAACCCTTGAGAATCTCAACGAGAAAAATATATTTGATACCATGTAGATTTTTTTAGCCTAAGTGACCATTGTTCTAATCTTCTCTCTTTAAATAACTCAAAACATATTTTATTTAACAACAGAGAATTAAATTTCTAGACATTGCATCCGTCACACAATAGCTGGAAAATGAACAAAAGAAATAAAACACATATGCAATGATTTCTCTTGCTAATTAGCTTTTCATTCCTTTGATCAAAGTTCACAAGGTCACCTTTGCAGCTTGTTTGAAGCAAGAATTATATGGTCAATAGAATTTCCTGAAGCTACAGTGTATGGCCTGTGTAAGGAAGGGTACAGCTACAATTGTACAATTTGCTTTGGTTTTGCACTGGACAACAAATCACTCTTTCTCTCCCCTCAATAGCTACAACACATTCCAACAGTCCACAAAAGGCTGTGTATGGCTAGATTTGAAGGTGTATGGCATGTGCATAAGAAAAATATGCATATAGTAGTAACATGACCTGTATGGCCTTTTGGTATCTTGCTAATATCTTTAGTGTTGCTCGTGGACAAAGGATTCATGTGCAAACCCACATTAGAAACATAAGACTCCCTCGCCTCTGGATTCTTTGAATCTGAGTTCTTTGCCCAATTCCTTTTGGGATCTTCTTTTGAGACATGAACAGGGCCAATTTGCTCAAGTTCTGAGGATTTCTATATGAGTGGAAGGTAGCAATAGGATACATTATAGTGCACCATGGACATGATACATGATCATTGATACTTGATATGTTATCAAGCTGCTGATGTGAGGCAATTTAGCTGAGTTTCTTATATGTATTTCTGGAAGCTGGTTGAGCATTACCTACAATTATTGCTTACTACCTTGATTTCTAGATGCTGGTTGAGCATTGGCTACAATCATTGGTTTCATTTACCATGATTTCTGAAAATGATTGTATCAGGAAAATATCTAATGCATTACATTCTTGTTTTAAAGAAAAAATGGTCATATTAGTTTCAAAATATGTTCTTATCAGAGGTTGAGATAACACTTTGGAGAGTGCACATCATTCTGTTATAAACCACAGGATAGAGAGCTTTATAAGCAATTTAGAATCCATGTTCAAAATTTTTAATCAATATCTAACAATGATAATATTAATGATGTGGCCCTTAAATACCGTGTATCTTGAAATAATTCTCACGTTAAGAATTAAGAAGATTTCTGAGCTTCCATTGGTTTTGTTTTTGTTATTTATCCAGCTCTTTTTTTCCCATCATATCTAGAGTTGTTGGTCCTTGATCATGACTTCATTTGGTCCGAGTTTTTAGTTCTTGTTCATGACTTGTTTTGGTCCCGTGCTCAAAGTAAGAGTATTGCTTTTTTGATTTCTTATGGATTTTGTGGTGTCTTTGTGATCCACATGTCCTTATTTTGGTAATTGAGTCCTCGAGTAAGAGCATTGCTTTTGAGGTTCTTTGGAAAATATGTGGGGGTGCTAAATTTTTGATTCTTACCAGCTGTCCTGAAAAGTTACTAGTGATATTTATATTGAATCTCAGGACCCCTGCACTAAAGGAAACAGAAAAGACATCTGGGGCAGCTCATACTCGACCTGTATTTGTATGTGAATTCCCCCAACAGGTTCGTAATGCTGAAGTCGAATGGCTCAGAACCCATGGGGCAGGCACAACAGGTATTCATGAAATCTCTTATTATTGAAGACAATGCATTTGGTTTCCAAGTTTGTTTTTACTTTTACAGATAAATGTTTCTAACTGAGAATACATGCCAAGACCTTTAAACTTTTATAGATATTTCAGGGATATCGGGTGGCATGGACAGGGCGACAGGGCTATGCTGGAAGTTGTGCGGAAGGCAAGTTTTCATTTGGAGTTACTTGTCTGGGAATGCCCCTCAGAGATGCATTGTTCTTGAGATTCCCAAAAGGCTTTGCTTACCTGAAAATGATGAAATAAATGCTAAGCATGGGTATAAATGGACGGTGGCTGTGATTCCATGGGAGAAAGAAATGTGTAGGACGGATAGGACTGTCAAAGAATGCAGTTCTGCAGGTATTCTGATGTGCAGCCAGGAAAGCTTAGCTGTTATATATTGGCCTGATATATTTTCAGAACACAACTACTCACCAATTGTCAGTCTTCCAACTGATGATCATCATCAGCCTGATGGGATTGATGTGCTGGTTGATGATAGAATTGCTAGCAGTCGTAAATCAGGCACACCATGGGTTGGTAGCAGTAGCAGCTCCGAGTTCAATGTTGTTAACTCCATGATTGCTTCCCCAATTTCAGGTTCTGCTTTGTATGAATGTATTGCGATAGCATGTGGATCAAATGCCAAACTGTGGCATTTTGAGTGCAGTGTTAATGGTATTAAATACCATCGAGTTGCACAGGATTTTGAATTGAAAAAAACCTACATACGGTCTATAATTTGGCGTTGTCCTTATGTTTCTCTGAAAGAAGGCGAGCGGGATTTTTTCCTTTTAACAGATCACGAAATTCAATGTTGGAATGTTGAGCTTAGGCGGGGTGGGGCTGTTTCAAAAACATGGACTTATCATGTCCTTGGCACAGGAGATACAGAAATAAAAAAAGACCTGGCTGGTGAGAAACATGTTTTGCTCTTGGATATGCAGGTAGAAGATAGTCAAAAGGAGATCATTGTGCTTGTTGCATCATTCTGCAAGGATAGATTAAGCAGTTCAAGTTACACAGAATACTCTCTTGTGAAATTGTGTTACAAGTCATCTGGTCAAAAGATGAGAGGTGATGAGTTGGCTTCTGGAATTTTTTTGGAAAGAAAGGCTCCAGTTCGGGTGATTTTTCCAAAATCACAAGTGGAGGAGGATTTCCTATTTTCCATGCATCTACGAGTAGGTGGCAAGCCTGCTGGATCTACAATGATATTATCTGGAGATGGAACAACAACCGTTACTCACTATTGGAATGAAGCTACATCCCTATATCAGTTTGAGTTACCGTGGGATGCAGGGAAGGTTCTAGATGCCTCAATTATTCCGTCGGTGGATGGTGGTGAGGAAGGTGCATGGATAGTCCTCACAGAGAAAGCAGGTTTATGGGCAATCCCTGAAAAAGCTATTCTACTGGGTGGTGCTGAACCACCAGAACGAAGTTTGTCCCGCAAAGGGACCTCCAATGAAGGAGTTGCAGAAGAAGAAAGGCAAAACCTTGTGGTTGGAGGTAATTTTTCTCTTCGAAGAGCAAGTACCGAGGCATGGATTGCCAGAGATAATGGAGAAAGGGCTGTACTGAAAGGAGTTGGCCAGCGTACTGCCCAAGATGAGGAAGCAGAAAGTTTAATTGGGCATCTATTTCAAAATTTTCTTAACTCAGGGCAAATTGAAGGAGCATTTGAAAAGCTCCATCAGGCTGGTGCATTTGAAAGAGACGGGGAAATGAATGTATTTACCCGTGCAAGTCGAGCTATTGTTGACACACTTGCAAAACACTGGACAGCAAGCAGAGGAGCAAATATAGCAGTAATGGCTGCTGTATCTTCCCAGCTTTTAGAAAAGCAGCACCGGCATCAACAATTTCTGCAGTTTCTTGCTGCCTCCAAGTGCCATGAAGAGCTTCAGATGAGGCAGAGTATGCGATCCCCTTGCCGAATTCTTTAGTGATATCGTTGCTGTACTCATATACTGGGAACTTTTTGTGTCTGCACCTTTATTCTGTTGTTCTTATGATCTTCTGTTAATTCATTATGAAATATTCTAGTGTAGAGTTGGTTCCTATTAACAGATCTGTATAGGCACTACAATTTAACTTTGCATTATAAACTAAGTGATAAGTAGGAGTTATCTCTTTCACAGAAGTGAAATCTGTTGATTGCAGTTTTGTTGAAAAATGTATCTTTTATAATTACACATGCTCGGTAACCCCCAGGTCAGCTATTCTAGAAGTTCATTGAGGTATATGGAGAAGATATGGGGAAACATTGACAAGCATTCCAACAAAGACATATTACAGACTATGGAACATTTATAAGTTAGAATTGTGTAGGGTTTATTAGACTTGCAGCATATACTGAGGTTTGCACGCCGCACGCGATAACTCCAGTATATCATCAAATGTCTTCATAGGAAAACTGACAATGACATTTGCTGATATGAATGCCGTTTATTAAATCAGGTAGTTGTCTAATGTTGGTGTCTGATTGGGAGTTTTCTAGATAACACTACAATAGCTGACCATGTCAGACATTTAGCTGACTTAATACAGCATATCAACATAATCAATGATCACATAACTCATCATAACAACTAAGGTTGCTTCAATGCACTAAATGCATAGAGGAATGACAATAAGAATTGTAGAGGTATAGGAGAAGTAATCATGGGAAAATTCTAAGATTATTATCATATATATAATTCACAAAGTTATAGACCACAAACTAACGGTGCTTCCATGGTTAACCCACTGTACAGATGAGTAACAGAAAGAATCATGGATTTCTAGAGGTAATAATGGGAAGATCTAGTGTCCTTATCTTTGTACTGGTTTTGAAAGGATTGCAAAAGCTAGTGATGGATAGAGAAAAGAGCCATAGGGGCAAAGAAATGTCTTTTATTAGGACATTGACCTTACTAGGTCCTAGTGGGATGAGTTCAAATAATCTTGGGAGCAGTTTTCTGTAGAAAGGAAGGAGGGTTAAGGGGTTATCATTTGTGATCTTTGTGTAGTGATTTGAGGCCATCCCCTCTAGGGTGGATAGGGCCTAGACCTTTGACAAGGTGGTGTGGGGTTGTCCTCTCTTTCCATTGCTTGCTCGAATTGTAATGGAGTGTTTTGGTCATCGCTTGGCATGCTCTATGATACACTCGCTTCCCACATTTTTCTCTTCCACATTAAGACTAACATGAGACCTATGGGCGACCTTCCAAGTATTCCAACTATCATTGATTTTCAGCTTGCAGGTGGGATGCTCGTCACTCGTGTGGTGTATGTGGATCGCATGAGGTGACCATCATGGTATGTTATTTCCGTTGGAGTAGAGTTTCAATGATCATTGCTGATGAACATGCCAAATTTATATGGATCCAATTTATTTGTGTTTCTCTTCTCTTTCGGGATGTGCACATTGTAGTTTGTTATTTTCCCTCACTTCCTTCAGCTTTGCTTTTCATGATGTGTCAGATGGGAACTCTTTCCTCGACTTTTACTTGGACATATATCACCACTCCTTGATGGGTGATGTTATTCTCTTAGGGGATTCCAATGCTTGTACTAGAGCTTTACATATAATCTTGCATGATAGGTTTGTGGATACCCTTTGTCTTCAGGTGATTGACTCAGTCTTGTTAGCTTTTGTGTTACACCAAACATGATTACACCATGTTTTGGGATGCTTCATGAGATTTACATACATGGTGCATGTTCAACCCTCAGATGGTTCGAGATGTAGTGGCAAATGGGAGACCACCCCCTCTAGGGTGGATAGAGCCTAGGTCCTCTAAATGGCACCTTTGACAAGGTGGTGTGGGGTGGTCCTCTCTTTCCGTTGCTTGCTCGAATTGTAATGGAGTGTTTTGGTTGTCACTTGGCATGCTTTATGATGCACTTGCTTCCCACATTCTTCTCTTCCACATTGAGACTAACATGAGACCTATGGACGATCTTCCAGGTATTCCAACTATCATTGATTTTCAGCTTGCAGGCGGGATGAGGTGACCATCATGGTATGTTATTTCCGTCGGTGTAGAGTTTCAATGGTCATTTCTAATGAACATGCCAAATTTAAATGGATTCAAATTTTTGGTGTTGCTCTTCTCTTTCGGGATGTGCACATTATAGTTTGTTATTTTCCCTCACTTCCTTCAACTTTTCTTTTCATGATGAGTCAGATGGGGACTCTTTCCTCGACTTTTACTTGGACATATATCACCACTCCTTGATGGGTGATGTTATTCTCTTAGGGGATTCCAATGCTTGTACTAGAGCTTTACATATATGCATGATATAGATTTGTGGATACCCTTTGTCTTCAGGTGTTGACTCAGTGTTGTTAGATTTCGGGTCACACAAAACGTGTTTACACCATGTTTGGGGATGCTTCGTGAGATTTACATACATGGTGCATGTTCAACCCTAAGATGGTTCGAGATGTAGTGACACATGGGAGATAGTTTGTGATGGATTTGCACATTGGAGACTACTTGTTGAGTGGTTGCTTGACCTCAATTGTGTGCTTGCTTGGTATTCTTCCCGAGGGTGTTGGAGTTCTCTTAAAAACTTGGGGGACATCTTTCATGATGGCCATGTGGAGAGGTTCACTTGCTTAGAGAATGACTAGCTTAGGAGTGTTGTGCATGCTTTCCATTCTTCCCTAAGGTGTTGGAGTTCTCTTGACAACTTGGGGGACATCTTTCATGATGACCATGTGGAGAGTTTCGCTTGCTTAGAGAATGCATTGCTTAGGAGGAGTGTTGTGCATCCTGGATGAGGGCATTAAGCTTTAGACGACATGGGGTAGCTTGGATTATTGAATGGAGGGTTGGAGATGGCTTCGGGATGCTTGAATTGTGACAATGTTCATGTAGGGGTAGTACTCTTAGTGGAGTACATGGATTATAAGGAGTGATGGAGTTTGTGTAGGCTTGTGATGGAGGGGTGTGGACACACCTTGTGTAGCTACATCATTTTGGAGCCCTTTTTGTGTACACAATCACCTTGGAGCATGACATGTGTACCCTTGGAGTAGGCCTACACATGTTTCTTGTAGGTTGCTTGTAAGGGCATGGACTGTTGAACACTGTAACTAGTGTCGGCCTTCATAATTGTACTTGAGTCATGATGTAATGTATTTGTCAAAAGAAAGAAAAATATTTTTTTATTAAAAGCAATTTACTTATTAAAGCATGGGTTTCATGCTTGGGTCAACGGTCAATAAGTCAAGCCTCCATTGTAGTCTTCTAGGACTATGTCTTGAGTCATTGTCATCATTATTCTATTCTAGACCCTTCTTGGGATCTTTATATCAAGAAAGAAAAATATTATTATGTTAAAAATAATGTTTTGTCCCTCCTCCATGAAGTCGGCCTAGTCTCCTCCAAGTCGGCCTATAAAAGGGAAGCTTTGAACTACTATTTATACTCATACATTCAACCTATTGAAATATACACACATGTGATTCGATCTGTAGTTAAGAAGTATATATGAAGGACAAAATGCTAGAAGGAGAACATATACTATGTCAAGAAGAGAAGCAAGCCAAGCGAAGGTTTGAAGTTAGTATTCCTATGCCTCAAATGCGAGTTTCTGAAATGTTACAGGACCGAAAAGGTGCAGGAGACCAAGAAATTGCAGAAGAAGGAATAGAGGGACCGAAACCCTAGTCAACATGATATTATCCTTGACTTGATACATGAAAGTGTGACTTATTCATGGAACACTGACTTGGTGGAGTGAAGGAGGTTATTTGTCTTGGTCTTGGGTCTTGGTTGTCTCAAATTTGATTTGAATCTACTTGTGGAAGAGTTTGACTAGTTTTTTCCCTTCATAGGGGTTTTGCCCTGGTTGAGCGCCTACGTCTTGTGTTCTCTTGTTGTCTTTGAAGTTTTGGCAATTGTCTTGATGATGAAAACGTAATAACAAAGAAGAAAAAGTGATAACTAATCACAAGAAATTGTCAGGTAAAGGAGAAATCGAATTAATAAGAAGCCCTATAAGCTGCCCTAGATTTCTCAACATGGTATCAAAGCTAAGGTCAAGTGAATCAAGGTAGCTAGAAAGATAATTGTTGATTGGAAGGAAAAGAGCTTCAAGTCTATCTTTGAAGGGTCGAACTTTCTAGGAAGGGAACCAAACTAATGAGGCACATTTTTGGGCATGATCGTAAATTCTTATCTTTGCGATTAGGTCGCAAACATGGGTTGAACGATGAAAGGAATTGAGGAGAATTTTAGATGTCCGATTTTCTAGACTACTAGCCTATTTGAGGTCAAGTTCTTTGTAAGGTTAAAAGAAGTCCCGAGCATAAAAACACTTTTGAAATCCAAAGGACCTGTGTTCCAAAATGGTTGAATTCTTAAGTCTAGAAGGACAGTTCTTGTTTTAAGAATTATATGCCCAGGAACAAAATCAATTGAAGATACTATAAGTTTGTTATAAAATTTTAGTCATCAAAAGGAGCTGAGACCTCTGTAGAAAAGGAACAAGAATCTGTGAAACTATATATTCAAGATTCGAACTTCAATTGTGACATAAAAAGTAGACCTGGAGGATCTCAGTTCTTGACATAATAAGACCTATTGCAAGAAGCCAACTTCAGTGAAACAAATTCCACCAGCCTTGCAAGATTGAAAAGGGATCAAGGCATACATTTCTTGTAGATGTCTAACCTAGTAGAAAAAGACATTTATTAAGTAAAAGGAAAGGTGCAACCTATCTGAAGAGACCTGTGTATACTCATACAACAAGGCCGAGACCTATAAGTGACAAAAAAGCCTATCTCTGTTGTACAAAACATTGAAGAAAAGAAGACCTTGATAAGCAATTTGAGAATCCCTGTCTTAAGAAAGGAAGAAGTCTACAAAGTTGTTTGTCTTACACCAACTTGTGGAAGTAGATTTGAGGATCTCATCAATCAAGTAAGTATTGTTTATTTTGTTTCTTTATGTCTCATTCATCTAACACTATGACTACAGTTTGCAAGAAGAGCAATAAGCTCAATGAAGCATCAAACCTTCAAACATAGAAGGCTGAGGTATGTAACATTGTGGTATGTTTTGAATAATCATTTGTTAAAGGTTTAGCATGAAATGCTTTAGGGTTTGGTTACTCGTATGATTTTTGGGTTGGCTTGAAGATTGTTAATATTTAGGATTATAAACCCTAGATAGAACATATGAAAAACTCCAACCCTAATACTCTTGTTTCTAACTCATGATATCTGGGGCTTGTAAGTAGAACAATTTCCCTAGAGCTAGTTAAAGTTTGTACTCAAAATCTCTTGAAATTCATTCAAGATAATGGAAACCCTAGTTAGTCATTATGCTTTTGTACTTGTATATTTTGGTTGTTCTTGTCAATCAATATTGCAGGGATATATTGAAGAAAGCAAAGTTGGATCCTTGGGTACAAATTCATTCATATGGTAATAGACCATGAAGATGCTAAGAGGGAGTCTTTCAATGAGGAAACCCTATAAGGTTTGTAAAAGGAGCAACTCTATGTATGTTTCAGTCCACCAGATTTATAACCAATCTTCTTCATTATAAGGAACATTCATTTTGAAATTTGCATTGTATTACTAACTTTCTTATGTCTAGGATTTTGAATCATAAGGATTCTTGTTAGGGTGATTAATCTTTAGATTGAATCTACTCTTATCACACTATCACTGGTTGTTTGCTCATTTTTGGTGATTTGACTTTGCTTGACTTGGAGAATTTTATGTTTTGGCAGGCCAAATTTATTGGCACAAAAACCAAGGTGTTTTGGGCTGTCTGACCTGTGTTGACCACAAGGTCTTACCATAAACTTTGACCTATGTTGACCACAAACTTCTTTCTCTCTTTTGATTGAGTTTCGTTGACTTTTGTGGGCTTACTTAGACTAGCATTGGAGCCCAGGTTTGTTGAACTTTGACCGAGCTTGATTGGAGGTGTTGATCATTGACTTTGTGGACTAGTTAGGGCATATTTAATTGTTGTTGACTTGCACAAAATTGCAGACTTTGACAGTTGACCATAATTGACTTTTGAGGCTCATCATCCGTTGGATAGTAGGTTGTCTATTTGGATAGTCAAAGGTTGAGTTTGATTCATTGTTGAATAGGATTATTGTACTCTCTGCTAAACATTTTATGCCGATCTAATAAGAATAATTTGAAAGGGTTTTCCTTCTTGTGGGGTTTTGCCCAGGTCTTTGACCAACCTTGGTGTCTCTTGTCATTGCTTCTGATTGTCTCTTATTGCTCATTGTCATTTACAGTTCTATCTACAATTACTATTGTTTATTGGAAGATTGAATTGATTGTTAATTGAAGTTAAGAATTGGGCTAAAGTAACTTTAATAACATAGAACATTGGAAAACTAATAGTAATGCAGGCAGTTGGACAGGTGGCACATTTCCAAGAAGCGCCAAAAGAATCCCATGTTGTTGTAGTGAGGAGAATATTTTGATATCTGAAGGGAACACCATATTTTGGCCTATGGGATCCAAAAGGGAATGAGTTAACTATCACAACTTATACAGATGTAGATTGGGCAGGCAACGTTGATGATCATGAAAGCACCAGTGGAGCATCTTTCTACCTAGGTGGTTGTCTTATATCATGGTTGAGCAAAAACCAGTCTTCAGTCTCCTTATCCATAGCAGAAGTAGAATACATAGCAGCAACAACTTGTTGTACCCTAAGTCACTGTGTTTGGCAAATAAAATCCTTTAGATTCAAAATTTGCTGAACTTCAACCCAATTTGAACTTATTTGATTTGGTTCGCCGAACTCGAACTTGTATCGAACTTGAACTCAAATACTTTCACCAACTCGAACTTTCCACACATTCATTTATGTTTGTGTTAGGGTTCATTTTTTTTGGCAGATGTTTTTGTGATTCAGGTTTTTTTCATGGTTTATAATTAAAAAAAATAAAAATAAACTTACAGGGGTGTAAAAAAACTGACCCTAAAAAGCATAATTTGTGTATTGTCTTGCCTTGCGATGGTGAATGAGTTCATGTTATTTATGGACCAATGGCAAAATTGGAACGACATCCAAGTTACCAATTGCCTCACTAATGGAAAAATTGTTGATGTTATAAGCTGCAATGATTTTGTTTGGAAGTGTTTTGGAAAATGTGTTAAAATGGTCCTCACACTTACTGTACGCATTCTATAATCCTATCTTCTAATGTTTATAGAGTTTTATGCATCCATCGTAAAGTGTGCGATAAAACATTTCCTGAAGTAAAGTAGGTTGGTATGATAATATATAAACATGATGGTATGGATGTTCAAGGAGAAGATGGCATAAAATAATAACTGAGATAATCCCACCTCTAATGTTTATAGAGTTTTTACGCATCCATCATAAAGTAGACTATAGTGTGATAAAACATTTCCCGAAGTAAAAGTAGTTTGGTGTGAATATATAAACATGATGGGATGGATGATAAAGGAGAAGAAGAAATAGAATAATAATTGTGATCCATTTTTTCAATATTGTTTATACATCGATTTATAATTTTTTTTGAAGTATATATCTCAACGTATATATAATTGTGATTTTATATGAATTGTTTATAAATTCATTTTTATATAAGAAAAGGTTGTAAGAATTGTTTATGTATGTGTTCTTCAGCGTGCTATATGTGCTTAAGGTTAAAACTTTAAATGAATTTTATTATATATATATATATATATATTTTCAGTATCGAATTTTATTCGAATTTCGAAGTTGCCGAACTCAAACACGAACACGAACGTAGTGACTTAGGTTGTACACAGGTTCTCTGGATGAAACAAACATTGTAGGGTCCTTAGGTGAAGTATGATGAGTCCATTCCAATTTTCTGCGATAACCTAGCACTATTAGCATCTCCAAGAATCCTGTCATGCATTCAAAAACAAAACTCATTCATATCAAATATCATTTTGTTCGTGAGAAGGTTGCATAGAGGAACATAAAGGTGGAATATATTGGGACAAAAGAGCAAATAATTGACATCTTCACCAAACCTTACCGCGTGAGACATTTGAGTAACTTTGACAGAAACTTGGAATTCTCCCAAGTTCACATTAAAATGATTTTTATCTAGCTAAGTAGACAAGAGGAGCAGAGGCATGTTACAGGTACATCGCAACAGGCAAATTGTCATGGGGAGTCACCCTTTGCCATTG
Organism: Pinus tabuliformis; assembly: GCA_031772625.1. Taxonomy (NCBI): domain Eukaryota; kingdom Viridiplantae; phylum Streptophyta; class Pinopsida; order Pinales; family Pinaceae; genus Pinus; species Pinus tabuliformis. Next base: position 490,769,277 of record CM062808.1, on the reverse strand, counting down.
ATGTCAAAGGGGGAGAAAATACAGGTCAGGAAGATCAAAGGCATGGAATCAGGGGAGCAGTGATTGCAGGGGGAGTACATGTGTTGCCATCAATGACGAAGGGGGAGATTGTTGATATGTGGTTGTCATTGATGCCAACCCAAGTAGCACTAGGCGATGCCCCACTTTTGTAGACCAAAATGAGATGGAAATCCTTGATGTTTCGAGTTAGGATCATCCTTTATGGATTCTCGTTGTCAAGCTGATTCTGGTGGTATGTGGCACTCCATGAGAGCTTTCATGGTTTGGGAGTTATGCTTGTTTGAAGTTAAAGGACTCAACTTGTGGGAAAAAGCCCCTCAAAGGTTAATAAGGTGGCAAATCTTCTTTGGTTAGGTCCAAAATGTGGTTCTTCTCCATTAAATAGAAAATTGAAAAAGGATTATTCTTGAGGGCTTTCAAATCTATTTTAAAATAAAAAATCTAAAGGATGTTTTTTTTGGTCCAAAAGGTAATTTGAAGTTCGAAACCTTACCCACAAAGGGGTTTCACTTCTATGTTTGAATCTAAAATTAAGGGTATCCCTCCAAAATGTGCAATACAACAGCCTCTTTGGAGCCCTTTCAAAGTCTATGAAAGGAGATACATCTTCCTCCAAAAGTATGAACAATCAATGCTCATTCTTGTGATCTATCTTTGCAATTTGTCTTGGCCCCGTGGAGAAATGAAGTATCAAACGAGTGGCCTAATTCTCTAGTGCAACACGGATCTGAGGAACAACATCAAAAAATCATTAACAAATAGGCTCTAAAGAACCTCTTGAGTACAAAAAAGATCATGCTACAACAAAGTACTACTTATCATCAAAATAATTACCTACATTGGGATCCTCATCATGAATATCACTTGCCAAGCATTAAAATAAGATAGGGAAATCTTTACATGCCAAATTAATGATTTTGCTTGAGTGAAGGGTACATTTTTACTAGGGTGATGATTAAGGAGCTCAATGATCAACACCACCAACATGCAGGTTCATAGAGGGCTTGTTGTGATAATATTTCAGACCCTAGGTGACCAATCACCTTTGCTTCTTTACTAAATAAATTTTATTTAGGATTTCTTCAATAACGTAAATAAAAATTTAGCATGCATCAATCACACACTGGCTAGAAAATGAATTAGTGGAAACAAAATACATAGATCTACAACAAATTCCTGGTAGGTGTATGACCTTGTATGCTGTTGAGATAAACTCAACATGTGCTTTGAAAATAAGTTGAGATCATACCCTCCTTTGTTGGGTTGAACTTCTCCTTCTTTGCCTAGATTGTACGACCTTCTCCTCCCTTTGAAATCATACGATCTCCACAAATTTGGTTGAAGTCGATTTGCCTTTGCTGCTTCGTTTCCCTCTCCTTCTTGGCTTGCACATTAAGCGAACTCCTTTGTCTCTTTGTGCAACTGAGTTACTGTCTCTCATTGTATCTTTCTCTTTCACTTCGCTCTTTATTTATAATTTTGAGTTGATGACTAAATCTCGAAACCCCTAATCACTCATTGAGATCAATGGATGAGATTAAATCTCAATTTCATTGTAGATCAATGGTTGAAATTCATCTAAATCAATAGTGTAATTAAATTACACCTCAGTCGCTTGACATAGGGACATGGGACACGCATGACATGAAAATACGAGAGTCTGAGACGAGATATGAAGACCCCCGGAATAGGACATGTAAGACACGTTATATACTATATATATATTATATATATAATATTAAAATATAAAAAGAATTAACAGATACATCATATTATGATATTACACAAATTTTCATGATGATACAAGTAACAAATTCAATCATAGATTCATACATGTACATTGTAAGTTTGCAACATTATACATACAATCATGATTCATCAGTGATAAGTGTTTAAAACTAGAAATTAAACATAAACTGCAGTTTTCTCATTAAGTCGTCAAAAGAAAAATATATTACATAGGTACCGAGTCTTGAGGACCCCTGAATAGGAATGCATATGGAAAATAGCAAATACAAAACAAGGAAGACACTAGAACCCGAAACCGTAGAATGGGAAGGAAAAATCTCATATGCTGTTGCCTACAACTCATAATCATCAACGTCAGTACCACAACTGCTCTCTTTTGCATCCTCCTCCTCTGTATCCAAATGTAATCTCTGCATTTGCTGGTGTGGAGGATGAGCCCTCAAGAGTATCACCATCATCAAAGGTGACAGGCTCTAGCACTGGGTCATTAAGATCGAAGTTGGCCAATGCCAACTCAACATTGCTGTCCAAACTCACGTCATCAGGAAACACACACCACATCTTTGTCTTTCCCTTCACCCAATCCTCCCTCTGCTTGTAAATAAGACGAAGGTTGATGTGCACATACACCATTGTCTCTGCTTTGGATTGATCAAGTTTTCTCTTCTTCAAACTATACATATTCCCATATGTGCTCCAATTCCTCTCGCAAAGCGAGGATGAAGTAACCTGAGAGAGGAGCCTCATGGCTAATTGATGTAGAGGAGGGCATGTTGCTCCATGAGTTGCCCACCAAGAATAGGGCTTCTTAGCTCCCTTGTCTCTAATAACATCATAGCCTGCAAATCGCCCAATGCCAGTGGAAAACTTTGCAAAGGCATCTTCCACCTCATCGAGGGATGCTCTATCTTGAAATATTTGTCTTGATGCATCCTTCATCCCTTCGGAAATCTCACCACCCATGTGGGGAGGGGGACCACCATTCAACCACTCATGGCTGTAGTATTTTGGATTCAATGAATGAAGCAAGTAATGCAAAGGTGTGCAATTCTTGGTCCACCTGTTGACAAGAATATCTTGTGTGATGGTGAAGAAGGCCTTCGCTGATGGCTCATGCTCAGGGCATTCACTCTGAAAAAGAATGGTCCTCACAGACTCAATCATGGAATCCCATCCCTCATAAATCTCTCCTAGGATGTGTTGGTCTATATCCACAAATCCCAACAAAGCAATGATAGGGTCCATGATCTTAATTGTAAGATCTACCCTTTCCCACCAAGCATCATCTAACACTGTGCCCTTGACTCTTTTTGAGGCTGCTTGATCTTTCTTTCTCCAGAATGACCAAAACTTTGAAAAAACCATGTATCTGCAATCTTCAACAATGATAGATGTGTATACTCTTTGTAGATTGTGAGGGCATTTGTATGATTTTGTACAAATTTGCGGATATGCCGATCATCCTCAATAAGAGTTCCAATCCAAGGTACATCAAAAGTAATAGATTTAAGTGCTAAATTTAAGGAATGGACAATGCAAGGTGTCCAAAATACTTGTGGATATTTAGCTTACACAATCATGCCAACAACCTTGCAAATAGGTGCATTGTCTGTAATGATTTGCACACAAGAATCGACACCTACATCTTCAATAACTTTAATGAACAACTCGCCCATATATTGTGCATCCTTGTATTTTCCAAGAGCATCCACTGCTTTCAAGAAAACTAGTCCATTCAAGGAAGACACCATGAAGTTGATGAGTGGATGGCGTGCTGCATCTGTCCATCCATAAAAAACAATACTAACCCCAAATGTTGGCCATGCTGATTTAATAGGCTCAAGCATTTTATCCACCTCCTTCTTTGCCTTACTCAACAATGTAGTTCTAAGCCTCTCTGACCTAGGAGGCACATACCTTGATGGAGCCCCTTGAGTTAGAGCTTGACACATCTCAATAAATAAAGGTGATCGTGCAACATTAAATGATATGAAGTTGATATAGAAAAAGAAGGCAATGGTGATATCAATCTCTTCTTGCCTCTCTTGCTGAAATATCTTGTCCATTGGACTAAGTACCCTCCTTTTTGTTGATTGGCTTGCACCTCCACCAGAACTCCCAAATGGATAACTGGCAGTGGCACTGCTTTTCCTCAAGAATGGAAGGGGATACTCATCCTTGTTTTTTTTAGATGATGCAGCCACCATTGTTGCACCAACATTGGCCTCTCTTTCTAATTCTTTCCTCTTAGATGCAATTACTCCTAAACATGCTCCAATTCCACAAGATGGTAGGTCCAACAAATGTGCTTCCACACAGAAATAGGTGCCCTTGATTTGAGTGTTGCAAAAGTTGCATTTCCAAAGAACATTGCCTCCTCCCTTTAACTTGCTTCCTGGCCCTTGATCTCTTGTAATATACTTCCACAAGGGATATTTACTTTCTTTAGCTTGTTGTCTTGTTAAATTGATGTTTCTCTCAACATTTGAAGTTGCTGTTGTAACCCCACTTCCAATAGATGGAACACTGGCAGACCTTGGTGAAATTGAAAGAGGGGGTCATTACCAATGCAGATATTCCTCCCCTATTTTTGGCCTTTCCCCGCTTCCCTTGATTGAGCCATGATTGTTGTAAAAATAAATAAAAAATGTAAACAAAATGACAGGCAGATTGCGATAACAAAACTAGAAAAAAAATAGAAGGGAAATGTTAAAATTCTGATGTTCTATGTTGAAACAATTACTTATTCCAAAGACTTCTTTCTACTGCAATATTAGTTAAGCAATTGTAGATAGAACATAAACCAAATGCACAATAGAAGATAACCAAGAACAAAATGAGACACAAAGAATTTAGGTCCAATGACCAAGGCAAAACCCACAAGGGGAAAACCCGACCATATTGTTCTTCTATTAGATATCAATTGTTCAATAGAGATACAGAGTACACTGAGTGATCAAGAGAATGAGTAAGTTCACCCAAATTTGAACAAGTTGTAGCATGAAGATCACTGGTAGTAGTAGTAGATGCAAACATTGTATCTACCTTCCCTTTGACTGAATCAACACTGAAACACTGAAGCATTGAATCAACCTTGGCTCACCAAGTTTTGTTCTTACTCTCCAAGTATCTCTCTCACACAATCTTCTTCAAGTCTCACCAACTCTCCCTCTCACACAATCTTCTTCAAGTCTCTCCAACTCTCTCTCAAGTTCGAATTCTTCTTTCACAATGCAGTAGTAGTAGTCAGGTGAGAAGACATGAGACACATATATAGGAGGAGCAACAAATTCTTGTCATAAAGGAGGAGCAATACACATGCCTTGAGGAAGAGTAACATATGCCATTTAGGGGAGTGTAACTCATGCCATTAAGGAGAGAAACACATGCCTTAGTAACTTATGCCATTAAGGAGAGGTACGCATGCCTTAGTAACTTATGCCATTAAGAGAGGTATGCATGCCTTAGTTAAGGAGTGTAACATATGCATTAAAGAGAGCGTAAGAGGAATCTTTTATGACATGCCTTTAATGAGTGTAAGAGGAATATGCCATGTCTTTAATGAGTGCGTAAGAGAGAGTGTAACATATCATTAAGAGAGAGAGAGAGTTACATAGTGCCATGTGAGTCATCAAGGAGAGAGGTGCGAAGTGATTGAGGTGATGAAGGTAAGGTGACTTGTAATTCCTTTTAATAATAATATCATAGTATCATAAAGGATAATAATAACAATATTAATAATATTGATGATTAAGTCGAGATTAAACTGTTAAGTTAAGTGATTTTCCTTCAACTATACTTGATTACCGATTGATGCAAGGCGATTTACTATTTTTACAAAGTCATACTTGAGATGTTAGACATGGCTTTCTATTTTTAGGAAGTCACTGTAAAAGTGTTAGAAATGAGATTTTATTTAAGGAAATTCATCCCGGACCTACCAATTTTCAACAGGAAATCCACATTCTTGTAACTTGAATCACCTCCAAAACATGCCTATCTCCTTTGTTGGTCGCTCCCACAGCTCCAAACCACAATTGCAAATGAGGAAAAGTGGCCCAATTCTAGCTTTTATCAAGCACATGGGTCGCTTTTTGGTGGGCGTGTGTCTGAAAATTGTGATTTGTTGCGGGAGCAAATTAGACTCCTGGAGGGCACAAATCCTAATTTCGTGACACGATCTAGCTTCGAATCAAACACATGTCACTTGAGAATTGTGTCTGACATGATGGATTCGTGACACGTGGGGGGTGGGGAGGGAATCCGGTGACCTAGAATTACACTAGATTAAACTTTTCATGATTTAAAATTAAAATGTTCTTCACTCTAATAATTTACCTTAATAAAGTGAATTAGGAAATAGAAATGACTTTAGACAACTTTTGCATGTTTGACACAAAACGTGTGCAAAAGTTCCTCTTTGACTAAGTTGTATGGCATGGGGAAACAAAAACATGCATCTTTGTTGAAGTTTGAGCAGTTTTAGGATGAATTTCCCCAAAGGGAAACCCAACTACCCCTAGGAAACCCATCTCGCCTCTAAGATAAAGTCTAATTGGGTAAAATAAATTTATTATTGAAATATGCAAATTGGTTTGGCACACTTCAAGTTAATATTTATTGTGGCAAATTCCACCTTGGGGAAGCAGTTATTAAAAGAAAAATTCGAAATTTATATATCCCTCCAAGTTGGCCTCATATTTTGTTGAGTCGACTGCCCCAAGGGACGTGATATTTCACACATTGGAATAATTATAAATAGCCTATCTATATGCCTCATTTGATGATAAGCTTTCAAATAGATATATTTGTGGTTCTCAAGCTCGATGGAATTGCTTTCTATTTGGAACATATTATATGCTTCGTTGATTTATTTTTGAAGCTCGATTGGCTTGCTTTCTATTTGGCACATATTACATGGCTCGTTGATTTATTTTTGAAGCCCGATTGAGTCACTTTCTATTTGGCACATATTATATGGTTCATTGATTTATTTCTGAGACTCGATTGACTAGCTTTCTATTTGCCTCTCATTATATGGTTCGTTGAATTATCTCTGAATGGTTTGCACAAATGTTCTGTGGGTTGTGACTTTGTGGCATCACATTACAATTCAACATGATTCGTATTGTATGGAATACCTTGTGGTTTGGATCATTACATCTGTGGCATCACATTGATGATCTCTGGCTTGATTATTGAACATTGCTTTATATAGTGGCTTGACGACATCGCAGCAGCTCACATGCATCGTTATTGCAGTGACTCATATGTATTGTTACAATGGTGGCTCATACACAATGTGACATTGTTATAGTGGCTCATATGTTGGCTCGTGTTGAATTTTATATAGCACGCTTTGTCAGGCTCGTTGTGATTTCTCTATGGCACGCATTAGTGGCTCGTATACTTTGTTTTGTAGCCCACACAAATATCTATGGCTCGATACTTTTTATTGTGACTCAAATCTATTCCTTACGACACATACTGTGATTCTATAGCATCACTACATCTCTGTGATTCGAATTATATCTCATTGGCATCATAGTACCACATTACAGTGGCATCATAGTTATATGGTTCATCTAGGGCTCGACGACATCATCACTATACCCTATGGTTTATGTCATCACAGTGGCTCTCTCTTTTGTACAATAGTTTGCTCTCATAATGACAGTTATAAAGGACGAGTTATATATATATACATTGCAGTGTACCTCTGTTCGAGAAATATGTAAGAGCAATGTTGATAATATCTGCAATATTTCGTGAAATATTGCACGATTTTCAAGGAAACGATATTTCAGCAGGTAAATATCACGATATTTTGAAAATCTCGGGTAAATATTATTGTTGCTTTATATGTTTAAAAATATGAAAAAAATGATTTTTTATGTTTGCTGATATTTTCCGATATTTTCATCGATATTGTCGAAAATATGTTTTCAGGACCCTCAGTGATATTTTGCCGAGAACGATATTATCAAAATTGTGTAAGAGTCTTGGTATGACAATATAATTATATGATAGAGATGTTTAACAGGTACTTGACGACAGTATGAGATAGGATAGTGAACTTGTTGTTATAGCAATGACCTTGTTGACAAACAATGACCTTATGGATATAAAAATGACCTTGCTTATGTTTCATGATGACAGTCACCTTATGTATGATACATGATGACAATGACATGATGTTTGATGTATAACAGTGATCTAGATATGACATTGTCCATGACTTGATGATAATATACTCTTGATGACAGTAGTATCTCTATGACATAAGTGATATGGTAGCAACTCTTCTGGATTTGTTTCGTTCAGTTCACAAACGAAGTGGTGAACTGACTTGGATTAGCCCTAGTAGGCCTGATGTGTTTGTTGCATCTCACTCATTGTACTTTGCATATCAGCTGAACAATTGATGAATATCTAATAGAAGAAGATCTGGTTGGGTTTAACCCCTTGTGGGGTTTTGCCCTGGTCTCTGACCTAACTCTTGGTGTCTTTATCGTGCATGCTTTTCTTCTGTTGTTCCTTTCTATTTCGTTGCATTGTTGATGTTATTGTTCTCTCCATATAATTGCTAATGATGTTATGGGGTGAATGTAATATGTAAATGATGAAAAAGTTTATAAATGCAATTATCTTCAGCAGAGAACAATCTAGCCCTAAAATTTAACAATCTCAAACTTGGGCGCACTGGAAGCATGACACCCCAAAAATCAGGAAACGATGACATATGATACATATACACATAAATTTATATTGAAGCTGTGAAATAAAGCATTTAAGGTTTAAGTTTTAACATTATAATTTAGAATACAAATACAAATTCATGAATAAATGAGCATGTGCCAAGGCTCAAGGCCCAAGAAGATCATGCTACAACAAATACCAACATATCATCGAAATCATTGCCCATATTGGGATCCTCATCATCAATATCACACACTAAGCATTAAAATAGGATAGGAAAACCATAGTTGAAGAAAATGTAACTAGGTTCGATTTTCATTATGACTTGTAAATATTAGGTAAAGAAAAAAGCAATTATTATTTCTTGCATCATGGGTTTCATGAGAAAGATATGCTTAACATAGGTCAAAGACATTTTCTTGATGTCTTTAGGATTTGGTGTCTTAACATAAGTATTGTCAAAGTCATGTTGTCAAAAGATCTACACTCCAAACAAGTGTCAATATCCCTTGCAAGTCGGCTTCATAAAGATAGTGATCTCCTTGATGTGTCGGCCTAGCTTATGGTTTACATGTTGGCCTAATGTATGACGCTGACCCATATATATATATATATAATGCATAAAGTGGCATTACAAAAGCAGAACTTTGGATCAATCTCTGAAGAAGCAACGAAGAAGAAATATAGTGACATACCTTCCTCTTGGTGAAACTCGGATAATAGTCTTCCTCTCGATGAAGTTCGGACATAAGTTCGGACATCTCTATGTATTAAGCGAAGAAGCTAAGACACCATATAGTAAACAAAGGAAGTAACATACATCTCGGTGAAGTTTATCTCATGTGTTTATATATATATATATATATATCTCAAGGCTCTCGATAAATTTTGTGTCGCATATATATATATATATATATATATATATATATATATCTCAAGACTCTCGATAAATTCTGTCACGCATACATACGTCAAGGCTCTCGATGAAGGATTGTTTCATATATCTCAGAAGTCTCAGATAGACTCTATCCCGTCATAGCGAAGAAGTAAAGGATTGTCACAAGACAATACCATAAATATGAAGCAACATACTTGTGGAAAAGCGAAGAAATAAGGTAATTGAAGAAGAGAAAAACTACTGTAGCTGAGGACTATAACAAGACAACAAAATGGGACTGAAATTTGAAGAATGCTATAAGACGTTGTCACAACAATATAGTGATACTCTCATCGTTGAACTGTAAAAGCCGAGGAAGAAGAGAACACTAGAAACCGAGGACTGTACCTAGTCAGCAAAGGAAAAAGGAGATCGAGGTTTGAAGTAACACAGTGATATAACAATGCGAAGGAAGAGTTCTGAAGCAACACAGTGTGAAAATAGAAGTCTGTAACTTGATGGCCGAACACTGCAGGGATAGTGACAAGTATTTTGGAGGTAATCTTGAGTCAAACACTTTTGTTAAGGGTCTTGGTATTCATCAATTGGAATCTCTATAAGAAGAATTTTGAGCGGGTTTTTCTCTCCAAGAGGGAGAGAGGTTTTGGCCCTGACAAAAAGCCAACATCTTGTGTTCTTGTCTCTTTGTTTTTGGTGGCAGTTTGATGAAGAAAACACACACACTAATAAAGATGAAAAAGATCAAGCTAAGATAAATTGTAAAAGCACTTCACAAATTGTTATCTAGCCTACAAGAATCCTACAAATACTAATTGCCCGAGATTCTTCAACATGGAATCAGAGCTAAGGTGCAGAAGTCAAAGGAAGGGCAACAAAAGAGACATACAAGGATCAGTCCTCAAGAAGGGCATCAAAGTAAGGTTAAGGGTTTTGTCAAGAATAAAGGATCAAGTCTACAACAAACAGTCTACATCAGCAAAGAACCTTTTCTCCACAGTCATCATCAAAAAGGTCACCAAGAACCTTATCAATATGACTACAAAGCAAGATAACTCAAAGTCAAAAGATTATCATCTTGGAGAAGGTCGAAAATCCGAGAAGTAGTGCTAATCTACACTACAACAAAAGGAAAACACAGTACCTTTCACAGTCTCGGTACTAGCCTCAAAATTTGGGTGTCATTACAACCCATGTCATACCACAACAATCTTAATGACTTAAGCAATTTTGATGATTGGTATTGAACAATGCTCGGAGGCGACAAAGATCTTTGCTCATGCTAGTCAACTCAAGCAAGAAGCATTGCAACAAGGTTACAAAGATATACAGTCACAACATACATTATAGCAATATCATGTTGATTTAGGGTAGCATCGGATGTGCTCTTGCCATGAAAATTGGTGGAGAGGCTAAAGCACATGATATCTCTAAGACCCAAAAATGGTTTTGGCAAATTCTAACTGGTTTGGGAGATATTAAAATAATTAATATTTTTAATGGAGTTCCTAAGCCTAAACTTAGGAAAAATAAAATATTAATGGGCATTAATATAAAACTGGGTTAGAAGGTTCCAAAAGTCATGGATCAAGCCAAATCTAATCTTAGCCATTGATTAGAGATTTAATCTTGGCTGCTAAAGGACCAATGAAAAAAGTATAAGAGGAGTCTTGAGAGTCAGTTGGAAGATACACCAGAGTGATCAGTCATTCATTTTGCTAGAGCGGGGTTGCTAAGCAAAAGTGAATCAGTGATTAGCAGCGAGGGGCAGTGAGCACTGGACAGAGAGGTAGAGACAGTACTGGGAGACCAGCGTAGAAGCAGAGAGAGTGAGAGCAGCAGCTAGTTTAGGCCACGTAGAGCCCAAAAGAGACAACGCAAAGTCCAGAGGGACTGCGTCATCCACGCAGAAGTTGCTGGAGTGACGCAAAGGGTCCCAGAGGTTGCACAATGCCTCAAAGGGTTGACGCAGAGGGTCCTGGGGCTTACGCAGGTCAGTAGGAGGCTGACGTAGAGGCCAAAAGGGCCAGCATTGAGCTTCAGAGCCGCTAGAGAGGGTTTCGTGTGATAGGTTTCTTGAATACTTGTTTTTGAATATAGAGGTATTGCTGCTGTGTATTTTCTCTGTCGGGTGAGCCGGATAGGCACCTAGTTGTACTCAAGGAAATACTGTATAATAATATACCCTCAGAAGAACTGCACCGGTTTTCCCGCATTGGGTTTTTCTTGGGACATTTGTCCAAAAATAACGGTGTCATTTGTGTGTTTGTTTTCTTTCAGTTGATGATCTGTAGATGTTGTCACTGTATTGTGTTTATTTCAGTATTTTAATGTTTTAAATAACTTGTTCAGAATTTACAAGTAGAAGAAATAAACCAACAGAATACAAATTAATTTTCTAACGGATAGACTTAGAAAATTCAACATATCACTTCAGAAGGAGAATACAATGCCACATCTCGGGTGAATATCATGACAGTGCTCTCAAAATTCTTGATTTTGGTTCCATACCCTCATAGTCAAGGAATCAAATAATCTCAACATAACAAAAGGCAGTAGTGCTTGGTGTTGAACAATGCAAGGAAGTCTCAAGAAAGGTTCTGAAACTCAAATGTACCAGGCAGCTCAAGCAAGAATCTCATTGAAAGAGATCATTAAAGAAAGCTTCAAGGTGAAGATTTCATCTTCTCATGACAAGTAAGTATGCTTTCATTCTATATTCAAGTTTGGTTAATGACTTCATGATTGCGAGGACATCTATGAATTGGATGAGTTATCAAGATTCCTTGCATGAAGAAGGAGAATAGACATAGTCCTCTAAGTAGCTGAAGTCATCAAAAGGTCTCCTTTGAATTTATGAAAAGGGATATTTATGAAAGATTCCCTCACATAGCAAAATTGGAGACACGAAAGTGATGTAGATGATAAACTCATTCTCTTAAGGTGCAATAAAGAAGGTCAAATGAAATTTGATCTACATCAAAGTAAAAAGGCGTTAAAGGATGTAGGATATCTTCACAACGTCTTATATATAAGATCTAGGAATGAAGACAACCATCATTGATGCACTGGCAAGAAAAGGAAGGCAAGGTTGGTCCTCAAGCAAAACAAAATAAGTATAGTTAAGATTCAATGCTATAGAAAGATTTTGGAAGTTCATATCACTGAAAGATGGAGGAAGCTAAAGAAAAGGGCCAAGGAAAGATGGAGTAACAAATCTCTCTTATGAGCAAGATAGTATCCCACACAAAAGGTCCTATCATAAGCTCGTAGATCTTGTATTATAAGATATGACAATGATAATAAGATGCATCATGGCATCATGGAAGCATTAGAAGCAAGAGCTCGTGACATCACCATGGGAATCATGAAGGACAAAGGGGACAAAATCCATGACAGTCAAACATGAGGAATATAGCTCTTGGGAATCTCATTGAACATTGAAGGAAAGATAAATGTCATCCAAGACAAGGCTCATCATACATCAAGGCAAAAAGGAAACATCTGCCAGATGGGGATATGCAAGATCCTCAAGGTTCTCTGATGGAATCCTCATCAGAGGGTTCACTAATCCAGAGAGGAAGCAAGTGTTTCATCAGGAACTCCAACTTATGGAATTCATGGGATGATGGTATGATGACATGAAGCAGATCAAGGGATTGAAGATCTTTTCAATCAAGGAAGCTGCTAAAAAAAGCCTAGATGACCTAAAGGTAAAATGAGGTATGTATACTTGTATTTAATATTATAATGTCATGTCATATGGTTGCAGGTAACATGGATCATTACTTCTATCTTGAGAAGCATGATCAAGAGAAAAAGGATCTTCTCCTTTGAAAGAATGCAGGAAAGCATAAGTCGCACTAGATGAAATCAACATAATATGTCCTCATATGAAGTATGGGGTAGTTAACTAAGAAACCCTCATTGAAAGCTCCTGGAAATGGAATGTGTGAGGAAGGAAGAGATCATGAGATATGCAACCATGATGAAGGCAATCAACATCCAAAAGACCAAGAAGATTTGACTAGGAAATCTCCTGGAAAGATATGAAGACTCTGATGAAAGTCTGAAAAATATGAAGACCCTTGACAATGGATATCTTTGGGAGATGTGTCAACATGTATGCAGGATGCTGATACCTACAGGAAGATGTCATGATGAAGAGCCATCTCGAAAGGTACAATTTGATTTAATGTTATGTTTTGATTTCTTGAATAATATCTGGATGAGTTCATGTAGGGCTACTGTCACAAGAGTTGTAAGTACAAGTACAACTAGCATTCATGTGGTGGATGGAAATTCCTGAAAGAAACATGATGAGGAAGAAGTAGCCATATGATGAAGGTTCCAGATATGTATCAAGAAGGCCACTTTCCATGAAGAAAGGAATGACATAACGAACCAAGAAGGAAAGTGATGGATGGCTAATACCCTACAAGGAAGAAGCTCAACTAAATTTCATGACATCAAGGAGAGAAGTTGATCAAGCAACTGAAGGACCCATGAAGAAGAAGTTGTTGATATATAGAAGAGTCCCTAGCTAAGAGGGAGCTCTGATAGGTCCCTGATCAAGAGGGAGTTTGAATTAAATCACCCCTGATTACAAAGGAGTGACAATTGTGTTTTTCTATTTCATGTGTCATGCACTAGACTAGGACTAACAATCGTAAGTCTAGATGAAGGCCATGAATGGAAATGTAGACACATGATAGACACATCATTCTTGTCTTCACCTAGGAAGAAAGAATGGAGGGTTGGGTAATCATCTGGCATTCGATACTCTTTGAGGATGTGTAGGGCATCCAAGATAAGAGTAGGCAAGAGGACCGATATTCTTTGAGGAATGGGAACCCAAGATAAGAATAGTCCTAGAAGGTCATACTTAGTGAACACCTGGGTGGGTATGAACCTTGAGAGACAATGATGAAGGTGTCTATAAATCATTGGTCTCGTCAGCATTGTAGTTCATGGTCTCGTAGAGAGATGGAGCTGTTAGTCAAGGCCTTGCACTATGACAATGCTGATTGATATGATGCTATACAGATGGAATTACCAATCTGATTCTTCTTATGAGAAATTCTTCAGATTGAGAATGACCAAGTACCATTATGAATACCTCCCTAGTTAAGAGGGAGTGTTGAAGAAAATGTAACTAGGTTTGGTTTTCATTATGACTTGTAAATATTATGTAAAGAAAAGAAACAATTATTATTTCTTGCATCATGGGTTTCATGAGCAAGATATGTTTACCATAGGTCAAAGACATTTTCTTGATGTCTTTAGGATTTGGTGTCTTAACATAAGTATTGTCAAAGTCATGTTGTCAAAAGATCTATGCTCCAAACAACTGTCAATATCCCTAGCAAGTCGGCTTCATAAAGACAATGATCTCCTTGATATGTCAGCCCAACTTATGGTTTACATGTCACCCTAATGTACGACGCTGACCCATATATATAATGCATGAAGTGGCATTACAAAAGCAGAACTTCGGATCAATCTCTGAAGAAGCAACGAAGAAGAAATACAGTGACATACCTTCCTCTCGGTGAAACTCAGATAATAGTCTTCCTCTCGGTGAAGTTCGGACATCTGTGTGTATTAAATGAAGAAGCTAAGACACCATACAATAAACAAAGGAAGTAACATACATCTCGGTGAAATCTGTCTCGTGTATATATATATATATATATCTCAATACTCTCGATAATTTCTGTCCCGCATACATACGTCAAGGCTCTCGATGAAGGATTGTTTCATATATCCCAGAAGTCTTGGATAGACTTTGTTTCGTCATAGCGAAGAAGCAAAGGACTGCCACAAGACAATACCATAAAGATGAAGCGACATACTTGTGGAAAAGCGAAGAACTAAGGTAACTGAAGAAGAGAAAAACTACTGTAGCTGAGGGCTATAACAAGACAGCGAAAGGAGACCAAAATCTGAAGAATGTTGTAAGACAATGTCACAACAGTATAGTGTTACTCTCATGTTGAATTGTAAAAGCCGAGGAAGAAAAGAACACTAGAAACCGAGCACTGTACCTAGTCAACAAAGGAAAAAGGACACCAAGGTCTGAAGTAACACAGTGATATAACAGTGCGAAGGAAGAGTTCTGAAGCAACACCGTGTGAAAATAGAAGTCTGTAAGTTGAAGGTCGAAGACTGCAGGGATAGTGACAAGTATTTTGGAGGTAATCTTGAGTCAAACACTTTTGTCAAGGGTCTTGGTATTCATCAATTGGAATATCTATAAGAAGAATTTTTGAGTGGGTTTTGCTCTCCAAGAGGGAGAGGTTTTGGCCTTGGCAAAAAGCCAACTCTTGTGTCTCTTTGTTTTTGGTAGCAGTTTGATGAAGAAAACACACACACTAATAAAGACGAAGAAGATCAAGCTAAGACAAATTGTAAAAGCAATTCACAAATTGTTATCTAGCCTAGAAGAATCCTACAAATACTAATTTCCCTAGATTCTTCAACAACCTTAACATGTCAAATCCAGATTTTGTTTGAGCAATTGATACACTTTTACTAGGGTCATGCAAAAGTAGTTCAACAATCAATGCCACTAACATTAAGGTACATAGAGGGCTTGGTGCAGTTGATTAAATGTTAGTTCCATACTCATAAACGATAGAATTCGATGGAAACATTGCAATTCACTCAATCATGAAATCCTGAAAACTGGTAAGTCTGCTCGATTTGGAGTGGGATCTAAAATTCTACTTTCTCCATTTGAAATCCAATGAGGTTCATAAACCACACTATATGGTTCGAAATGCGTTGACAAAACTCTGATGATGTGACTTTTACCGAAAGTTTCCTTACTTTTCATAATATGGATCACTGAAGCCTAAATTCATTCATTGGGAATGTTAAAAATTTAAGTAAAAGGATGAAAACGAAATTGACATTCTCCTTTTTCTTTCATGTTCATCCTTTTATTCTAAGAATTTAACATTACCATTAATTACATAGCATGTTCTTAACACCACCATTAATTACATAGCATATTCTAAACATTACCGTTAATTACATAGCATATTCTAAACATTATCATTAATTACATAGTATTTTTTTCACGGGGAGAAAATATCATAATTTCCATTAATTTGTTGAAAATTACATGCTGTAAATGCCATAGGCATATGCAAGTACCACGACCGTAGTCAACTGTGTAGAGTTTGAGAGAAACAGTAATTGTAAGTTTCTACAAAATGAACCTGTGTTGGGTGTACTAGTGGTTGATGTTCATATACAAAATAATTACATATTAAAAAATTCACCAATGGTGTTTGCTGTTCTATTGCCAAAAAGTGTTAATTACATAGTAATAGTAGGGCGCTAGGGTTGAATATTAGGTTACCTCACTCATAAATTATTGTTTTTTTGTTATAAATAATTTGCGTTTGGCTTGCATGTGCCACACAAGCATGTTGTACAACCCTACATGTGCCATATGGATGCTAAAACATGATGTAGAAATGCTGAAATGTGGGGCTTGGTGTTTGAAACGCATTTCAGTCTGGCTGAAACACCTTTCAAAAAAGTGAAATGCATTTTACCCCAATTGAAACACTTTCCAAAGAAGTGGATCACATTTCAACTCACTCGAAACGCATTTCAGGGACGTTTTGGGGTTTTCGTATCGAAAGGAGGTTGATATCCTGCAGCTTAGTTTTTAGAGTTGTAGTCATCAACACTCCCACTTAGTAAGGAAGTGTTGATTTGGGGTAGCATCGGATGTGCTCTAGCCACGAAAATTGGTGGAGAGGCTAAGGCACATGAGATCTCCAATACCAAGAAAGGGTTTGGGTGGATTTTAAACAGTTTGAGAGATATTAAAATAATTAATATTTTTAATGGAGTTCCTAAGTCTAAACTTAGGGAAAATAAAATATTAATGTGTATTAATATAAAACTGTGTTAGAATGGTCCAAAAGTCATGGATTAAGCTAGATCTAATCTTAGCATTTGATTAGGGACTTAATCTCAGTCGTTGATTTGTGAACGAGAAAAGTATAAGAGGAGGCTTGAGGGTCACTTGGAGAACATACTGAGGGAGACCACATAGTTCAATATCTGGAGTCGGGTTAGTTGAAAAATTGAAACAGTGGTCTGGTGAGTAGTTAGGAGGCGGCAAGTACGACGTAGAGAGGTGGGATCAACGACTAGAGATCAGCGCTTAGGCAGGAGAGGCAGACCCAGAGGCAACAGAAGACTGCGTAGTCACTTGCTGGGCCTGCGTGAGTGACGTAGAGAGGCCCAGGGTTGACGAAGAGGATTTGAGAGCCACACAAAGTTCAGCCGGGCTGATGCTGGGATTGGGAGAAGTGCTAGAGAATTAGTTTTCTCTGTAGGTAAGCCAGTTTGGTACCCTGTTGTACAAAAAATAGCTGAATAATAAAATCCTCCCTTGCTGCATCGGTTTTCCCACATTGGGTTTTTCCGGGGTTTGTTGTCCAAAATATCTGTGTCAATATGTTAATGCTTGTGCATATGTTTGTTTCTGTATTACGGTGTGATATCTACAACAATTTTTATTTTAATGTTTATTGAAGTAATTTCATAAATAACTTATTATGGAATAAGTAGGAAAAATAAATCTGTTGCTATAGTGATAGAATTTTCACATGGTATCAGAGCAAGTAATCAGAGATAGAAAGGGAAAATCAGTTGTGGGTCGGGACCACGATGCAAAGGCATCCACGTCAGGGGACTCACACAGATTTTCAAAAGATTGCACAAGAGAAAGAGATTTCAATTTCTCTATGTTGGCTTCCAGGCTCGAAGAAGAAGAAGTGGCGTGTATGACTAGTGCTGCATCATTAGAAGTATGGTATATAGACAGTGGAGCTTTGTGGCATATGACGGGAATCAGGGAGTGTTTCTTAGAATATCGAGAAGAGAATATGAACTTTCAGATCACCATGGGGAACAAGGCAAAGTGTACTCTAGTAGGGAAGGGTACTATAGTTTTTCAAACAGATTCGGGAGAACGGTTCGGTGCTACATATGTACTGCATGTACCAGGATTGGGGATGAACTTACTTTCCATGTCGCAACTACAAGGCAAGGGCTATGGCGTCTACTTCATCAAGGAGAAGGTATACGTCAAACACCCGAGCTGGAAAAAGAAAGTGCAGATCGGGATCAAAAGTAATCGATTGTATAGATTGCAACTAGAATCACTAATGGCACTAATAGGCAGTCATGGAGACAAGGGCTTGAACGAACTATGGCACATAAGAATGGGTCAATTACACCATGGAGCTCTGAGAATTTTCAGGAGCACTGTAACAGGTGTTCCAGATCTGAGTACGGAACGAGATGATGCATGTAGGGGATGTGTTCTAGGAAAGTATGCCAAGGCAACATTTCCTAGGAGCAAACACAGTGCCAAGAGTGTACTAGGATTGATGCACTCTGATATCTGCGGACCTATGTCCGTCAAAGCTCTCAGTGTTGCCGAGTATTTCCTTACGTTTATTAATGACCACTCAAGGAAATCTTGGATTTATTTTTTGAAAGCCAAGGATGAGGTTTTTTGTCGATTCAAGGAGTTCAAGGCTCTAGTGGAGAATCTGACTAGGAAGAAAATAAAAGTTTTGCGCTCAGATAATGGTGGAGAATATGTCGATAAGGACTTCGCTGATTTTTGCACTAAGGAGGGCATTAGAAGAGAGTGGACAATTCCATATAATCCGAAGCAGAATGGGGTAACAGAAAGAAAGAACAAGACTATTATAGAAGCAACTAGGGCCATGATGTCTGATCAGGATATGCCAAAATCCCTGCGGGCAGAAGCATGCAACACAATAGTCTATGTTCAGAACAAGACTCCTCATCGGGCAGTGGGCAAGATTACTCCAGAGAAAGTCTTCACAGGGAAGACACCTGAAGTTAGTCATTTCAGGATATTTGGGAGTCTAGAATATTACTGCATACCCGAAGAAAAGAGGAAGAAGCTGGATCAGACTGCGGAAAAGGGATATCTGGTAAGATATAGAGAGAATGCTAAGGCATACAGAATCCATCTTACAGGGAGCAGGAAGGTAGTAGTACGATGAGATGTAAAGTTCATGGAGGACAGGGCTTTCAGAAGATCTCGCGAGATGCCTTTTGAGGAGTAGTCGGAAGAGGAGCTGTTGGTTAAACCTCTTCAACCAATAGAAGTAAAGAATTTTTCCTCAAGACAAGAAGATTCTCTGGATGAGGAGGAGGAGCAAAAAGAAGCACCTGCTGGCAGAGGAAGAACTAGTGGGGAACTTCGTCAGATTCTGCGAGATGCAGAGGACTCCATCGGTGCACCAAGATGGAGAGCTTGCCAGTTTCAAGGAGGCAACTCAACATCAGGTTTGGCTAGATGCGATGGTAGAGGAATACAACTCCATAATGGTAAATGATGTCTGGGAGGTGGTGCCAAGACCTCAAGACAGATCAGTGGTAGGTTCAAGATGGATCTACAAGATCAAATACGTTGCAGACGACAGTGTTGAGAAATACAAGGCCAGGTTTGTGGCTAAGGGGTATGCTCAAAAGGAAGGGATTGACTATGAGGAGACCTTCGTCCTGGTAGCCAGGTATACATCTATTAGGACTGTGATATCTCTTGCAACCCAGATGGGATGGGAGATCCATTAGATGGATGTCAAAACAACGTTTTTGAACGGGGTAATAGAAGAGGAGGTATACATTGAACAACCAGAGGGCCTTGAAACTCATGAGAAGAAGTCTCATCTATGCAGATTGAAGAAAGACTTGTATGGGCTGAAACAAGGACCGAGAACATGGTTTGGTCGAATAGATGGCTACTTGCAAAATATGGGGTTTGTTAAGAGTGACGTGGATCCAAATCTATACTATCTGGTTGTAGAGAACGAGCCGCTAATCCTAGTATTGTATGTGGATGATCTCTTTCTAGCAGGATCATCTAGACTCATTGAGGACTGCAAGAAGAATCTAGCCATAAAATTCGATATGAAGGATTTGGGACGAATACACTACTTCCTAGGGTTGGAAGTTTGGCAGCAAAAGGGAGAAATCTCCCTTGCGGCAAGGGAGGTATGCTATAGAAATCCTGAAAAGATTCGGGAGGGAGGACTGTAGACCTATGGCTACGCCAATGATCACCAACTGGAAGAAGATTGATGTATCAGAAGACAAGGATGTCGATCCCACTCTATACAGGCAACTCATAGGGTCCCTGATGTATTTGGTCAATACCAGGCCAGAAGAGGGCGCATTGGGCAGCAACCAAACATGTTGTTCGGTATTTATAAGGAACAGTCGATTATGGACTCTTGTACACTAGGAGTAAGGATATCAGATTGGGTGGATTTACTGATGCAGATTGGGCATGAAGTTCAGTGGATCGAAAAAGTACTTCTGGGTATTGTTTCAACATTGGATCAGGAATGACCTCCTGGTGCAGTAGGAAACAAAAGTCCGTGGCTTTGAGCTCATATGAGGCAGAATATATGGCGACAAGCATAGCTTCGTGTGAGGCCATATGGCTTAGAAAATTGCTTGTGAGCCTATTCAGAAGGAATATGGAGGTGACCAGGATCATGTGTGATAATCAGAGTTGCATCAAGCTCTCTGAGAATCCAGTGTTTCATTATAGGTTGAAGCATATTGATATCCGGTGTCACTTTGTCAGGGACTGTGTCCAATGAGGCGCTGTATAGTTGAGCTACACTCCTACAGGAGAACAGGTGGCGAAGATCCTCACCAAGGCCCTTTGAAGGACAAAATTTGACTACTTAAGGGAAAATATGGGGATGGTAAAGAACCCGTTTAGTAGAAATGGGTGTGATAACTGCAAGTATGCAGTGCGAGTTGCAGTGCGGATGCAGTGTTGGGACAAAGGACCAACAATTGCACGGATGCAAAGGGAGTTGTCCTACAGATGCAACCGTGGCAGTAGCAGAGCCATGGCCAACAGTACAGGATGTAGCAGTGCAGAGGATGTTGGGCAGGGAGGCTTAGCATCAACATAGGGACTGATTAGGGTGATACTCAGTGAGGAGTATTACTAGAGCACAGTCCTCGCTAAGAGGGAGTGTTGATTTAGGGTAGCATCCGATGTGTGCTAACAACGAAAATTGGTGGAGAGGCTAAGGCACATGAGATCTCCAATACCCAGAAAGAGTTTGGACAGATTCTAAACAGTTTGGGAGATATTAAAATAATTAATATTTTTAATGGAGTCCCTAAGTCTAAACTTAGGGAAAATAAAATATTAATGTGTATTAATATAAAACTGTGTTAGAATGGTCCAAAAGTCATGGATCAAGTCAGATCTAATCTTAGCTGTTGATTAGGGACTTAATCTCTGCCGTTGATTTGTGAACGAGAAAAGTATAAGAGGGGGCTTGAGGGTCACTTGGAGAACATATTGAGGGAGACCAGTCAGTTCAATTTCTGGAGCGGGGTTAGCTGAGAAATTGAACCAGTGGTCTAGTGAGCAGTCAGGAGGTAGCAAGTACGAAGCAGAGAGGCGGGATTAGCGACTGGAGATCAACACTTAGGCAGGAGAGGCAGACGAAGGGCTTTTCAAGTAGATGCAGAGGCAACAGAGGATTGCGTAGTCACTTGTTGGGCCTGCGTGAGTGACGCAGAGAGGCCCAGGGCTGATGCAGAGGGTTTGAGAGCCACACAGAGGTCAGCTGGGCTGATGCTGGGATTGCGAGAAGTGCTAGAGAATTACTTCTGTCTGTGGGTAAACCAGTTTGGCACCTTGTTGTACAGAAAAATTGCTGAATAATTAAATCCTCCCTCGCTGCATCGATTTTCCCACATTGGGTTTTTCCGGGGATTGTTGTCCAAAATATCTGTGTCAATATGTTAATGCTTATGCATATGTTTGTTTCTGTATTACGGTGTGATATCTGCAGCAGTATTTATTTTAATGTTTATTGAAGTAATTTCATAGATAACTTATTATGGAATAAGTAGGAAAAATAAATCAGTTTCTATAGTGATAGAATTTTCACATGGTATTAGAGCAAGTAATCAAAGATAGAAAGGGAAAATCAGTTATGGGTCAGGACCATGATGCAGAGGCATCCACGTCAGGGGACTCACACAGATTTTCAGAAGATTGCACAAGCGAAAGAGATTTCGATTTCTCTATGTTGGCTTCCAGGTTGGAAGAAGAAGCGACGTGTATGACTAGTGCTGCATCATCAGAAGTATGGTATATAGACAGTGGAGCTTCGTGGCATATGATGGGAATCAGGGAGTGTTTCTTAGAATATCGAGAAGAGAAGATGAACTTTCAGATCACCATGGGGAACAAGGCAAAGTGTACTCCAATAGGGAAGGGTACCATAGTTTTTCAAACAGAATTAGGAGAACGGTTCCGTGCTACATATGTGTATTGCATGTACTAGGACTGGGGATGAACTTATTTTCCGTGTCGCAACTACAAGGCAAGGGCTATGAGGTCTACTTCATCAAGGAGAAGGTATACATCAAACACCCGAGCTGGAAAAAGAAAGTGCAGATCGGGATCAAAAGTAATCGGTTGTATAGATTGCAACTAGAATCACCAATGGGACTAATAGGCAGTCATGGAGACAAGGACTTGAACGAACTATGGCATAGAAAAATGGGTCATTTGCACCATGGAGCTCTGAGAATTCTCAGGAGCACTGTAATAGGAGTTTCGGATCTGAGTACGGAACGAGATGATGTATGCAGGGGATGTGTTCTAGGAAAGTATGTCAAGGCAACATTTCCTAGGAGCAAACACAAGGCCAAGAGTGTACTAGGATTGATACTCTTCTTTCTTCACAAGACTCTTTGATGGAGACATGAAGGAAGATTTGGCCACCATGATGGATATGGTGAGAGAAATGTATGAGGATGGAAGGAAGAGCAGTAGACTTAGAGAGCAGTTGAATTTCGTGGAGGAAGAAAAGCAGATGCTTTCTGACAAATTGCAAGAAATGGAGAGGCAACCTCATATTGCAAATATGAACCTGAGAAGGATGCATGAGTTGGAGTCACAGCTCTTTGTTGCCAAAGAAGCCTTAAATCAAGTAACAGCTTGAAGAAGAGGTAAATAGTTCCTGTTTGTCTTCAAATTCTTTTAAGAATGCTTATATTGGTTCTTTTGAAAAACATGCCAAAGGCATAGGTTCCAAGCTAATGTCCAAGATGGGCTATGAAGGAAAAGGCTTGGGTAGATATGCACAGGGTATTGTTGAACCAAGAATGATTGAGGAAAGGCATAAGTATTTGGGTCTTGGCTATGAACAAGCTTATGGAGAGAGTTCCAAAGCTGCCATGAAGGCCATTAAAACAGCTCCAAGAAGGAGTTGCATTGCAGGTCTTCCACCTCAAGAGTATGAAGATTGTATTAAGGAGGAATTCAATAGCTTGGAACATCATTTGTAGGATGCAGGTGTTTAGAAGCATACACTTGAACCAAAGAGTTGTGGAAACTCTAACAGCCTTGAAGAGATTGATGGTGTTCCAAAGGGAGCCACTTCTTCATTTGATTCACCTCCTCATGAAGGAAATAAAGGTGAAAGAGAAAGGTATAAATCTGGTTCTAATTATCTTCCTTTTGATTATGCAAAGCATGATAAATTTACACATAGATATGGGGAAAGAATTGCTTGTTCCTTTTGTGGTTTGGATAGCCATAATGTTTCTAGATGTTGGAAGAGAATGGCCACATACAGGAAACTTTTGAAGGACAAGAGGCAAGAAGCCAAAGGTCCATTGGACAAGGCAAATCATGTTGTCAAGAGGATGCACATGCAATGCACTTATTGCCATAAGCAAGGCATCTTGCTGAAAAGTGTTGGACTCTGAATCCAACAATGCTTCCACCAAAGCTGAAGAAAGTGGAAAGAGAAGATGGCAGAAATGGAAAGGAAGTTTCCGTGGATTATGTGTTTCAGGATGATTCACATGTTGATGCTGATGTGCAGACAAAGGTAGTACCTTTGAAAGGGATTGGTGAGAAATGGTTAGAGTTCTTATCCAATTAGGATTGCATGCCTATTGATGCATCTATTTGCATTTCTTTGTTAATGGAATGCAAATTGCAGGGTTTTACCAAGAAGGTAAATGGAAAAGTTGAGGAGGAGACTCACTTTGTTGCTACAACATTATATTTCATTTGGCTTCGAAAGTGTCGTGTGCTTAAGCGAAAGTTGAAGGATGAAATGCATGCATAAGCTTGATGTGCATGAACACAGGGATGTTGATGATCTCCTTGTATTTGAACATGTATGTGTAATTGACTTGAAGGGTTGATTGCTTTGTTGTAAACATGCATGTAATGTTGACTTGGGAGAAGTTAACTTGGTCTCCAAGATGGAGATAATGATGAAGTGTTTCATCTTTGAAAAAGAGTCCTAATGATATTTTTCTACATGCTTGACTTGAAGGGTCATTTGTTTTAAAGGCATGTTTTGTGAGCTTGTTATTTAGTCCATCATTTGTATGCAAATGTAAGACATGGAGGTGTTCACAAGATGTGAAATTTGTTTCTTTTGTGAAGCAGGAGTTTAGTCCATCCAGTTGTTGTTAACAGTGGTTGTTGACAGCTTTTCAAACAGGTACAAATGAAAGTTTTTGTGAAGCAGATGTACTTCACATTTGTTTGAGCCACCTTGGATCAATGATCAAGGCAGAGATGTTCAAACTACCTTCCATGACCATCTCAACAGGAGTTCTGCAGGAAGGCAAGGAGGAATACAACTCTTCCCAGGAGGACCAGCATATCCAGGAAGGAGAGTGGTCAAAGGCTTTGGTTTAGAGGCACTATGCAAAGGCAAGTGTGTGGAGGCTAAAAGAAGAGGGTGCTGTTACTCTCATTTACTGTTCAGATCAGCATATTAGTCTTTTGGAGACCAAAAGTTCTTTAGTGGGAAGGCGTGATCCAAAATGGATTTTGGATAGACTCCTAAGTCTAAGCGTTCCTCACAAAGGAAAATGGAAGTCCAAGGATGTTCCTAGAAATAGCCCCATTACAGAGATCTTTTCCTTCTGAATCTACTGCAACTTGAATGGGCTAAAATGGACTTAGGATGCAGAAGTTATCGCAGAAAGAAGTTTTTTCTGAGGAAAAAAGCGGTAACCTTTTATTTAAAAAATGAAAAGTTACACAAAGCATATGCATTGAAGCATTTCCAGAAGTTGCCCATTGGGCTCGTGTGCTTTCGCACACAATGCAATGTAGCGAGGCTACCGTGCATTTAGAAAGAATGAGAGAAAAGAAAAAAGAAAGGAGGAAAGGACAGAAAAAACTGGTTCCCGGGGGTGAGTAGAGGACTCACACCTCATGTTTTTCTCCCCTTCTTCTTTTCGACCTTGCGCCACTCTCCTTGGGTGGGCTCGATCGAAGCTAGGACTAACTGTGTTTCTGCTTTCTGTGGAGCTGTATCCTTGTCTGAGTCTGAAGTGTCTGAGGGGTGATGCCGTTTGATCCCTCCCATACTCAGATCCTCGCTTGTCTTCTCTGCCTGATTTGAATGGAGTTGTGAAACCTTGTTGGCTGATATGTTTTCCTTTTGAGTCTCCTTTCCTTGGGTATGCTCAGTATTCTCTGTGGGGGTAACTTCCTCCTCTGCTTCTGATTCATCGTCCTCTGAGTCAGGAGGGGGGAATTGCCACCCTTTCCTCTGCTTCCCTTTCTGCTTCTTTTCACTGTTTGCTTTCTTGGCTTTTGGGCATGTACTTTGCAAGTGTCTTGTCAGCCTACAGTTTCTGCATCTGAAAGCAGTGTTTTCGTAGTCTAGTCCTTGCAACCAGTTTTGTTGCTTGTATACCAGCCTTATGCTTTCCGACAATCCTTTACTTAGATCTACTTCCACACAAATGCTTGCAAAAGTGTAGATCCTCTCATCAGTCCTTTCCAGATCTGTTTTGATGTATTTCCCTATGTTGTTCCCAATTCCTTCCAAAACTCGTTCACTCCAAAAGTGAAGAGGAAGGTTATATAGGCGGACCCAGACCAGCATTTTGGAGACAGTCATTTTGTTTGGATCAAAATCTGGAAACCATGGGTTCATAAAAAGGCCCGATGTTCCCCAAAACCAAGGCCCTGTACTGATGATTGTATCTCTGACTTCCGTGGATGCAAATTTAACAATGAAAAACCCCTTGGAGCATAGATGTATATCACATTCCATGGTCCAATTGGTGAAGATCCAGTGAAATAGATCCATTGGCTTTGGCCAAAAACTGTTAAATCGGCAGATTAGGGCCTGTGTTTCATATGACTTGACGAAATCTTCAAGTCCTGTAGAATCAAAGTTTAGGGCTGGGGTTTGCCCTAGCTGATCTACTATGTATGGCCTAGGTGTATATCCACCTTGATCTGGAGGGGACCCTGGATCTCTGTTACCCTGTAAGATGTTTTTGTAAGAGGAGCCTCCCTTGGGCTGATGCTGAGCTGCTGTCTTTTTCCCCTTGTCTCCTCCTGAGGAGCTTGGACCCTGGGGCAGAGCACCTCCTCTCAGCCTAAGGTTTAAAGCAATGGTTGTTTCTGGGCTAATATCGTAGTTTTTCAGGGTTCTGTTGTCCTGAAGGGACCACCTACCACTGACCAAATGTTGGATCTGAACAGGGTATCCCATCAATGCCCATATTTGCTGTTTCAACTGCATAATGGTGCTTTCTGCATGTACCCACACTAGACTGGTTTTCCCCACAGGGGGTTTTATAAAAATCTGAAAACAAGTTGATGTTACCTGTTGCCTGGGTTCTGGCTGTGATCCTGATCCGCCTAACCCGGTATCGCGCATATATCCCTTCTGCTGTCGATCTGCCTTAGAGATCAGGTCCGTGTGCTCTGGCTGTGAGCGAGCTTCCGGATCTGACCATAAATAGGGTCGTTCTTCCATTAGCAGGTCTGGATCTACGAGCCCGAGGCTCGATCTATGCTCATTGCCATGGATCTGTGGGTATATTGCCCGATCAGGGCTCAATGGCGGATGTTTGAGCCTATGGATGTCAAGAACAACAACAAAATAATACAGATCTGCGCTTTGATATGCAAAAAACCGGATTATTTCTTCATACCTGTGGCAGGATCGATGATTTTTCGTCCTGAGGGCTCCGTGTTTGCTAGAGACAGCGTCTTCAGAGAACGTGATCTCGAAGGCATTTACAGTTGTCTTCTTTGCCTGATGCATCATCGTATTCAACAGATCTGGCCAATAGTGCAGATCTTTCCTTCTTGTAAGCCTTGTCTTCTGCAGAAAACAAAAAAACCCTGCTCTTGGTGCACCGAAAGCAGCCGATGCAGTTCGTGCACGTTCCAGCTTCTTGCTTGCGAAGTCTCTGGTGGTTTGGTCGACGCAATTCAGACTAAGAGCCATTGCGACCTCCCTCACTTTCCACTCTTCAATAAAATCTCATCGCAGAAAGAAGTTGCCCGTTGTTCTTTGGAAAAAGAGGCAAAATCCCCTAAAAATGGCAAAAAACCTTATAAAGGGAAATCACATCGGAGAAGGGTCTAAGAGGTGGACTTAAGCGGAAAGGGAAGAGACCCCCAATCTCCGATCTCCGATATATCGGGTTGGAGATAGGCCTGTGTTTGATGGCGGGACCCCGGGCAATGCGATTGCGATTGCTGATATCGGCGGATCGGGGTCGGCGATGCCACAAGTAAAGGGAAGGACCCCGGGCCTATGTGACGAGCGATTGCGATACATCGCATCGCAACGTCGCATCGCAGCGATGTAAAAGGGGCGATAAAATGCCGGACCTGACAAATTTATAAGCACGACTTTATAACATTTGAGTTCCGCCATAAAGGGACTTTCCCGTGTATAAGTGCGTTTCGGTTTAAAAATCTGAAATACAAGGGAAAGATGCCTGAAGCGATAAAGCCGGATCCGAAGGGGAATTATAGGCGTGATTTATAAAATTTGAGTTCCGTAAGCCAGGTTTTGTGTAGGCCTCAAAGTGGTAAATGGTATTGGGCTGGCTTCGCCCGATCCCATACAATGAACGATGCGTGGCTAGTGGATGAGAGAGGAAAACCGCCTTTTCGGGCGGGTAACCTCCATACCCTTAAGCCACCCGAAATCGCATATTGACTGTTGGATCAGGGATCCCGTAGATCAACGGTGGGGCTTTCGATAGCGGCCAAAGACGGACCCGATATGATTATAGGGTGGATGCGATAAATTTCAAGTCCAATAGAAAGAGTTCTGTCGGGTTTTTCACATATTTCCCATGTATTTGGGATTTTACCCAATATGCCTACGCGATGTGATATGCTGCCTAATGGTGGACCCGATAGGGATTTTAGGGGCGATTGAATGGAATTTCACGTCTGGATTTCACATCCGATAGTGTATTTTCCAGAAATCTCTGTGTAATGAAATTTTCTCCGTTTTCGGGTTTTTGCCTAAGAGAAGGCCTCGAAACCTCTATAACCGCTCCAGATCATCATGCCGCGCTGCAAGCGGGCGTTTTTAGAGGCACTGATGCATTTTGAAGCCATAGAGCCACAGAGCCAGATGGTCAGTCGAACTGACAAGGAGCAGGGAAGCTGCAGAGGCGCAAAGAGATGATGATACACAGAGAAACGACTGGGGTAGGCGAAAAGCCGGAAAAGTACCTCAAAGGAGGCAGAGAGCTCAATTGAGAGCAGGCAAAAGTGAGAGAGCAGAGAGAGCGAAAGCTAATGCGTAGAGCAGTTGAGGGAGTCGCTTGGAGGTCAAGTGATCCATTGGTGCACACAGAGGCTGAGAGCGAGCTTAGAGAAGCCAGAGCCGAAGAGCGAGAGCGAGAGCGAGAGCGAGAGCTAGAGCCAAGAGCCAGAGCCACGAGCCAAAGCCAGAGCCAGAGCCAGAGTTGAGAGCCATAGCGAGAGCCAGAGCGAGAGTTGAGAGAGAGCCAGAGCCAGAAAGCCTGAGAGCTTCAGAGCCAGGGATGAGATGGTGTTCTAAGCCCATTGTTTCTATGTAAAACAGTGGAGTTGAGTGTGGAGCTTGTAAAAGAACTTATACCATAATCCTAGAGAGCCTAGTCAAGTTGACTAGAGCTCACGGAGACGTAGCCCAAGAGTTTTGGGTGAACTCCTAATTAAACTTGCTGTCTTATGTGTGATGTTCATTTGCTGCATTGTTCCACTGTTATATGTTTACATCAGTTCAAGCAAATCAATTTACAGCACAAACAGTTTTGAAACAACCATAAGCATACACCTTATTTTCAAGCACATACTTAATTCCACATTGGTTAATCATAAAGACTTGGGAATATTTAAGCTTTGGAAGTGGGAGAGGTTCTTGTAAGTTCACAAGAGACCTTTAGCGCCCCATTTTCAGATCAACGCACTTCAGATTCCAAATTTTCTATTATTCAATATTTAATGTTGAATAATAGGTGTGGGAGTGTTGGCATATATGTTACAAGACGGTTCACTTTATCGCATAATGCAATGTATCCAATTATCGATATATACAATTATCAAATATATACATATTCGGCTTTATTATAATATCTTGGAGCAATGTTCATTTGTATTGGGAGGAGGTTACAATGCCAACATAACAACGATTAAGCTTGAAAGGTTGAGTAAAGAAAGGAACATATTATTCTAGCCATGTCTTGCTACGTATCAACTATATTCGACAGCTATAAGGGTTGGTTCCAATGTTAGATTGAGTATGGAATGAAGAAGTCTGAGCGTGGCATTAATGGAGTATGGTAACAACTTTATCGACGACGACTTAAAATATTGTGGTGTTAATGCTGTGAACCCTAAAATCATTATAATATTACAATGGAGTAATTCATATGTATATATGATAGTATGGCACATTGCTTGGAGCAGAACTTTCAAGTGTATTGTTTGCTTCAAAAGCGTCGGTGATGGGAGTGGTGATGTCATTGTTATAGGGGATCATATGGCTTCCACCATATATCTAATAATAAATTTATCATCATCAGAACACATCTCATCTCGGCTTATCTCCATTTATTGAACAATCTCGAATCTAAAGAAGAAGAAGAATCTAACATCATAGGAGAGCCTAGCTCAATCCACAACAACATGAGGGAGCCTTGCTCAACTTGTAACCACATCAGGGAGCCCAGCTCAACCCGAAGCATCGGCTAGTGGGGAGCTCAATGCTACTACCCAGAATCCAATGACAATGAGGAAGTTCCTATGGGACACTCTCACCTCATGTCTGCGACAATGGGGAAGGTCCTATGGGACACTCTCACCCCATGTTGTCTCATATAGGGGAGCATCCAGCTACCACCATATATCCAAAGACAATGGGCGAGATCAGACCTACCCCAATGCGTAGGGATCAGACTCTATCCCAAAGTCCTTGACAATAGGTGAGATCAACTTATTAGAGGTAAGGATCACACTCTACCCTATTGTCCCTGATCTTCCCATCTTGATCCGTTAGAGTCAGATGGTAGAACACCTGCATCCACCAACTTGGGTGAGATCCCCCTACTGCAAGGGGTAGGGATCACACTCTATCCCAAGTCCCTCATCCCATTGGCTAGATGGGGAGGTTATCCCACAAACTGGGCAGGATGCTAACTGGGGTGTACTCTGACTAGGGGGGATCCTAGATCTCACACATCATATCGGTCGAAGGTCCCTCATCCCCAAGAACCTGTAGACTCAATTCCTCACCTTGGGAGCTCAGACAAGGGGGAAGAACAATGCTTAGTGTTTTGATCAGCGCAAATCCTTATCTGAAAGGGTCATATTCATCAATCCATGTTGTTCTCTAAAAATCAAATCAAATGGCTTGTATCTAGTATCGATTCAAACAACTTACTTAAGCATACTACCAAGAGCAACAGTTCTCTGTTTCCCTGTTCATATAGGACATCAAGTGTCAGAGAAAAAATATATATCATAAAGAAAAAGAATACCATATTCATCTTTACTACCTCTTATGCAGGGATTCAATAACCACAAACTTGAGCTTGTCTTCATATTATTTTAATCCGTGGAGATGTCTTTGACTGAGGCTCTATCTCACTTAGAGTGCATGATGCAAATCAAGAATTCAACTCATTGTGGAAATCCATCAAAACTGTATCTGAAGAGGAGGCTCTTTCGATTGCTTCAATGCCATCCATCATGCCAAGCATACTTCCCTTTACATGGAAGCCCTCATCATCTCTTTGCTCCCTCTAGCACTGAATACTGAAGTGGTCCATTCCTGTCATAAATAAGTTGTCAGTGCATATAACCAAATATCAAAGACATACTTGCAACCTAAAGAGAGGTAGGTGTCTGCATCAGAAGATCATTAGTCCAAATATGCTAATACGAGAGGGCTTGCTCAAATCCATATGGGACTTTCTTCCATCTTTACATTTTCAAGCATTGCTTCATTTTGCAATCATAATCATCCACCGTAGATAATGATAGGTGTTGGGATCTCATTAGGGGTTTCTCCCTTTGAATGGGAAGCCTCTTCAATCATTAATCAAGACATCATCTTGTCTTACATCTTACTGTCATGCATCAACAAAATTGTCAAATCATAGAGTCAAACTATATCAGGTTCTTATAAATATATATACCATAGTTATGACAGGTCACCATCAATTGTTTCATTATCACATATGAACATGTCTTCAAACATACATCAAAGGTTAATAGTCACATCTTCACTTCTTTATCACATTATACAAACATTTTCCATTAACATCATCGAGTCCAATCAACCATTTTTGTCACATTGTCAAATTTATTATATTGTTAGGTCATCATATCAGAACCTTATCAAGAAGATAGTCAGTAGATCAACCACACTATTGCCATCAAGGTTACCTTACTCATTGCAAGAATTGACATATCACAGTCAATTAGGAAATTCATTATGATCACATGACAAACATTGTCTAACATTAATTGCGGCTTTAGAATGCACCAATATACCAAAAATCAAACTTACTCTCATATGTGGGTGGCTGGCATGTATGAATCAAGTCATTTATGAGGGTGATATGCCTGTTATACCTCAGGGCTCAACTTGCCATTCAATATTGTGGCTAAATCAAAACACATAAATAATATGCTATACATACCTTGTATTCAAATACCTTTAGCCATTTGAATATGCCCACAAAAGATTTGCATCAGGTTTCTTTCCCTGTTCTAGCTTCCTTTTTCTTGCACCAACTTTCTTCCTGAAGCTTACTCTTCCTGTAACCTAATGATCCTTAGAATCTCCTTAATCACATGCTCATTCAAGAGGTTAGTGAAGAAATCAAATATTTTAAGCAAGAAGAATGACCAATAATCTAAGAATGAATAAATCTAAACAAGAGTTGAGTTATCAAAAAAATAACTTGAAAGTACTTATCTTTTAGCCATCTGCTCACTTTCACTCCTGCCTTTAAGGGACATATGTCAGCTTCATTCTCTAGAAGGAGTCCAAATTGAACTTTTGATCTCATTAGCAACCAAGATCTACTCATTAAAGTATTGATATGGATTATACCCTCAAGGGCTGCTCCCTAATTCCATCTCATGTCAAGCCTTACATAAAAGGTTTCTTCTATGATTTTGCCGAACCCTAGCTCAATCGCACAAAATTTTGTATCACATTAGGGTATTAGTGCAAAAGAATATAGGTTGTCTCTCAAAACTCTAACCTAGTCTGAAAGATTAAGATTTCCCTAGGGTTTCCTTCAAACCCTAGCCTTATTTTAGGTCTCTGCCATTTGCTTTTGCTCAACTGATTCCAGCAAGGGTGTCTACTTGGGGAGATCTTTGATGACTATTCTTTGTTCTTTGTTTTCATAATTGCATTTACATCTTTATTTATCATTTACATATGCATTTATGTTATAATGACATTAGTAGCATTAACAATCATATATAGAAAGAACAATGTCAACAACTATGCAACAGATATAAAGGAACAAAAGGAAGAAGAGCATGCACACATAGAGACACCAGGATTGGTCGGAGACCAGGCCAAAACCCCACAAGGGGGAAAACCTGGAATTCAATTCTTCTTCTTCTATTAGATTGTCATCGAAAGTTCAATCAGAGAGGTTAATATACAAATGTCAACAGACTACCCATGGCTATGACTTGTTCACAACTTCATTTGTGAACAAGTCTTATCACCAGAATTTCCATACAATATTAACATCTTGCCAAAATACCTTAACTGTCTCTGGACTGCAAGGATGCCATATGCCAATACTTCTTGTAATGTTGCTAGTATACGAATACTTGATGATTAGGGTTTCCGTTGAAGATAAGGTCTCTGCATATTACTTGAAGATGCCAAGGAATATCAAATGCTGCCATACATGACTATAGTGCCAAGTGTAATGATTCAATTGTAATGATACAATTGTAATACCAAGAGTAGTGCTAACTGTAATACCGAACATAACTGCAAAGTTAATATAACTGATGCCAATTGTGAAATGAACTAAGATACAACTGCTGTTTAAGGTTGTGGCAATAAGATCATAACTTACTTGAATCAAGATTATTGAACCAGAATTATAGAGCTTAGGAACTGTGCCCAAAACTCTAACATATGCCACAGTGAAATAACGAGATTTAGCTTGTCATAAATTCGAATTCCATATCAAATGTAACCATATGAAACTGTGCGATGCTAAGAGTGAAGCCATATGGAGAGACCATATATAAGACTATTCGATGTCGTATATGAGATAGAGCGATGCGATATATGAGACAGAGAAATGCCATAGATAGAGATGATGTGCGATGCCATATAGAGACAGAGCGATGCCATATATAGAGAAGTTGTGCGATGCCATATATAGAGACGCTGTGTGAGGCCATATAGAGACAAAGCGATGCCTTATATAGAAAAGCTGTGAGATGCTATGTAGAGACAAAATGATGCCATCCAAAACAAAGCATGATCACATGATATACACAACGAGATCATTTGATGTAGTGTCGATTTAATATAGCGGAACATAGACACAAAGCCATAGGTATATGCGAGGGAAGTTCCATCGAGATCATGCCATAGATATGAATTGATTCATCAAACTATTATATGTGCTATAATCTGAGCCTTAAAGATGTGAATGCTCATAGTCATGTATGAGTTTGAGAGCGAAATTCAAACTATAGACAAATGTCCAGATAGGGTAACCCTTGTCATTTGAATTGAAATAGAGACAAAACCTCAGATTGTTGCTGTGCGAAAGGATTGTAGAACTCTTCCACAAATTTCAGAACCTTAGAGCAATAGTCCAAGCAAAGATTGCAGAGGGAGATACCCAAGCGAAGATTGCAGATCAAATTGACATGCCTACTTAAAGACCACCCAATGGGGTTTTTATAGTGCATTTCCATTTATGAAGGGCCGCAACCTTTGGATGGGCCAACATGAATCCATCAACTTGAAAATAAGATTGAATTTCCAAAATAAATTTTCCCTCCAATGATTAAAGCGGACTTGGAGATCACAATCAAATTCATTTTAATAATATTTTTTGAAGTCGAGATGGCTACGGAATTTCTCCCTAGCTGCCAAAATTAACATGGGCAACCCAACAATAGATTTGCAAAAGTGGAAAACAAGGCAAATTCACCCACAACTAATGTAGATGCGAATTCAATACCTATATTTTCCAATTTGAAGAATGCAAGGCCCAACAAAGGCAACCACACATGCAACAAACAAAACTTCAGCAACAAAAGCATTGAAGAAGAATCAGATTAATGCCAATGGTTGGAAAAAAGAATTTCCAAACAAATATTGGCATAGAGAAGAAAACATGTGTAGCCACAAATGCAGATGACTAAAAGAAAGAGCAACCATACACGAGAACAAAAGTTCGAAGGCAAAATGGTGTGAGCTTCTGGAGAGATTTGTACCAGATAGAAATATGCCAACTCAACCCCATGATAATTGCAAAACAAACTATCTTAAAATCTAGTGAATTTAAGTTTTTTCCATTTCTGTTGCAATTTTCCTCTTTATGGAATCTAGGGCACGAAAATATGGCGAAAACAACAAATTCCAGGTAGACTAATGATTCCCATGTTGGACAGCTTGTCTATGAGTCCATAGACAATCACAAAGTCCGAGATCACATTGTTATGAGTTGTGAATCTTGTCTTTGATGAAGTGTTGTTATGATCCACTAATGAATTGTCAATGACTAGATCTAGAATGGTCAAATTGTTGTACTATAAATTGGGATCATGAGATCAATACAATGAGTGTTGAATAATGGCATAAAGCTCTTGGAAATACTGAGAGGGTAGGTGAATCAATATTTCATAGATTTCAACCAATTTAAAGATCACAGAGCATTAACCAATCACATCAAATCAAAGGTACACAAGATTTATATTAAAAAACTATTTTTTATTTTGAAGGAAGCTACAACTTCCGGTTTTACTAGCCACTACTGGAAGGAGCTACAACCCTTGATTATATACCAACCACTATTGGAATAAGTTACTGTTGAAATTCTTGTGTACCTAGGACTAGAATAGGTTTTCACAATTTATAACTACTTCTATTAATGCAAACAACTATGAAACTAGATTTGTCATATTTTCCTCAAGTGTCCAAATCCTACGAATTGGACACGATTTGCAAGAATTCAAATCCTAAATTCGGGACATGTCGTGTCCTAACGGGACACGCTCGAATTCGGCGAAAATGGAAACCGTGGACTTTAAAAATAGCGCATTCCTATTTTTATTTACCATTTTCTCTCATTCCTTTTGCAAACAGTGAGCTGTGGGTTTGCTTTCAGAAGTTTGGAGCGCTCGAAAAGGAGATTCAAGCACTAGGTAAGTGCATTTCATCTCTATTTTTTGCATTTGTATCACAACAGTTTGTATAGGCATTTCTTTTACAAATTTGTGCATGTTTTGTTTTTTTTTTACAGTATTCATGGCTCAATCAAGGGCAGCAGGTAGGGGGCAAAGGAAGGGGAAGAATGTCCCCATTGGAGATGCCCCTTCTCCCCCAATATCATCAGAGTTTGCTGCAAGTAATGTTGAGGGAAGACTTCCTCCTAAATACAACATTGAGAAATATCCCTTGCGGAAATATGTCACAAGAGAGGATGGGCCAACCACCAAGGGGAAGGGAGGAGGCTGTTGATTTGGGGTAGCATCGGATGTGCTCTAGCTAAAAATATTGGTGGAGAGGCTAAGGCACATGAGATCTCCAATACCCAGAAAGGGTTTGGGCAGATTCTAAACAGTTTGGGAGATATTAAAATAATTAATATTTTTAATGGAGTCCCTAAGTCTAAACTTAGGGAAAATAAAATGTTAATGTGTATTAATATAAAACTATGTTAGAATGTTCCAAAAGTCATGGATCAAGCCAAATCTAATCTTAGCCGTTGATTAGAGACTTAATCTCGGCCGTTGATTTGTGAACGAGAAAAGTATAAGACGAGGCTTGAGGGTCACTTGGAGAACACACTGAGGGAAACCAGTCAGTTCAATTTCTGGAGCGGGGTTCGCTGTGAAATTGAACCAGTGGTCTGGTGAGCAGTCAGGAGGCAGCAAGTACAGAGCAGAGAGGTGGGATCAACCACTGGAGATTAGCGCTGAGGCAGGAGAGGCAGACGCAGGGCTTTTTAGGCAGACGCAGAGGCAACAGAAGACTGCGCAGTCACTTGCTGGGCCTGCGTGAGTGACGCAAAGAGGCCCAAGGCTGACGCAGTCAAGCAGGGGCTGACACAGAGGGTTTGAGAGCCACGCAGAGGTCAGCTGGGCTGACGCTGGGATTGGGAGAAGTGCTAGAGAATTATTTCTCTCTGTGGGTAAGCCAGTTTGGCACCCTGTTGTACAGAAGAATCGCTGAATAATAAAATCCTCCCTTGTTGCACCAGTTTTCCCACATTGGGTTTTTCTGGGGACTGTTGTCCAAAATATCTGTGTCAATGTGTTAATGCTTGTGCATATGTTTGTTTCTATATTACGGTGTGATATCTGCAACAATATTTATTTTAATGTTTATTGAAGTAATTTCATAAATAACTTATTGTGGAATAAGTAGGAAAAATAAATCAGTTGCTGTAGTGATAGAATTTTCACATGGTATCAGAGCAAGTAATCAGAGACAGAAAAGGAAAATCAGTTATGGGTCGAGACCACGATGCAGAGGCATCCACATCAGGGGACTCACATAGATTTCCAGAAGATTGCACAAGAGAAAGAGATTTCGATTTCTCTATGTTGGCTTGCAGGCTAGAAGAAGAAGTGGCGTGTATGACTAGTGCTGCATCATCAGAAGTATGGTATATAGACAGTGGAGCTTCATGGCATATGATGGGAATCAGGGAGTGTTTCTCAGAATATTGAGAAGAGAAGATGAACTTTCAGATCACCATGGGGAACAAGGCAAAGTCTACTCCAGTAGGGAAGGGTACCATAGTTTTTCGAACAGAATCGAGAGAACGATTCCATGCTACAAATGTACTGCATGTACCAGGATTGGGGATGAACTTACTCTCCGTGTTGCAACTACAAGGCAAGGGCTATGACATCTACTTCATCAAGGAGAAGGTATACATCAAACACCCTAGATGAAAAAAGAAAGTGTAGATCGAGATCAAAAGTAATTGGTTGTATAGATTGCAACTAGAATCACCAATGGCACTAATAGGCAGTCATGGAGACAAGGACTTGAACGAACTATGGCAAAAAAGAATGGGTCACATGCACCATGGAGCTCTGAGAATTCTCAGGAGCACTGTAACAGGAGTTTTGGATCTGAGTATGGAACGAGATGATGTATGCAGGGGATGTGTTCTAGGAAAGTATGCCAAGGCAACATTTCCTAGGAGCAAACACAGGGCCAAGAGTGTACTAGGATTGATACACTCTGATATCTGCGGACCTATGTCCGTCAAAGCTCTCAGTGGTGCCGAGTATTTCCTTACCTTCATTGATGACCACTCAAGGAAAACTTGGATTTATTTTCTGAAAACCAAGGATGAGGTTTTCTGTCGATTCAAGGAGTTCAAGGCTCTAGTGGAGAATTTGACTGGGAAGAAAATAAAAGTTTTGTGCTCAGATAATGGTGGAGAATATGTCGATAAGGACTTCACTGATTTTTGCGCTAAGGAGGGCATAAAAAAAGAGTGGACAACTCCATATAATCCAGAGCAGAATGGGGTAGCAGAAAGAAAGAACATGACTATTGTAGAAGCAGCTAGGGCCATGATGTATGATCAGGATATGCCAAAATTCCTGTGGGCAAAAGCATGCAACACAACAGTCTATGTTCAGAACATGACTCTTCATCGGGCAATGGGCAAGATTACTCCAAAGAAAGTCTTCACAGGAAAGACACCTGAAGTTAGTCATTTCACGATATTTGGGAGTCTAGCATATTACCGCATACCCGAAGAAAATAGGAAGAAGCTGGATCAGACTGCGGAAAAGGGATATCTGGTAGGATATAGCGAGAACGCTAAGGTATACAGAATCTATCTTCCAAGGCGCAGGAAGGTAGTAGTTCAACGAGATGTAAAGTTCATGGAGGACAAGGCCTTCAAAAGATCTCGCGAGATGCCTTTTGAGGAGCAGTGGAAAGTGGAGCCATTGGTTAAGGCTCTTCAACCAACAGAAGTAAAGAATTCTTCCTCAGGACAGAAAGATTTCTGAGGATGAGGAGGAGGAGCGAACAAAAGCACCTGCTGGCAGAGGAAGAACTAGCAGAGAACTTCGTCAGATTCTGCAAGATGTAGAGGACTTCATCGGTGCGCCAAGAAACAATAAGTGGAAGCGAAAACAACCATATAGATATCAGGCATTAGTAGCTCAGGATGGAGAGCTAGCTAGTTTCAAGGAGGCAGCTCAACATTAGGTTTGGCTAGATGCGATGGTAGAGGAATACAACTCTAATGGTAAATGATGTCTGGGAGGTGGTGCCAAGACCTCACGACAAATTAGTGGTAGGTTCAAGATGGATCTACAAGGTCAAATACGCTGCAAACGACAATGTTGAGAAATACAAGGCAAGGTTTGTGGCTAAGGGGTAAGGGATTGACTATGAGGAGACCTTCGCCCTGGTAGGCAGGTATACATCAATTAGGAGCATGATATCTCTTGTAGCCCAGATGGGATGGGAGATCCATCAGATGGATGTCAAAACGACATTTCTGAACGGGGTAATAGAAGAGGAGGTATACATTAAACAACCAGAGGGCTTTGAAACTCATGAGAAGAGGTCTCATGTATGCAGATTGAAGGAAGCCTTGTATGGGCTGAAACCAATGTTTTAAGACTCCGACTCCGACCCCGACTTCGACCCCGACTCGGCCGAGGATCGACTCCGACTCCGACTCCGAAACGGTAATGACTCGGCCGGCTCGATTTCAATGACTCGGTCGTTGTAAAAAATACATTAAATATTTTTTTTTTATAAAAAAACATAATTTTAAAGATTTTAAACATAATTTTAAAGATTTTCATTCATGTTTCCAAACACACAGCATTATAATATAGATGGAAGACAACATATGATCAAAGTAGGCTCATGAACCAATCCATTATATCAAAATGGTACCCAATGGCAATACATAGTCAACTGTCATACATGATCGAAGACTCAAAACAAAAAACACATAACCAAGGAGGCTAGAAATGGCCTTTACAACAAAAGTAAACTGTGACGGTGACCAGACTCCAGTACTAGTACTACAGTACTACTGGGCCACTGGCTAGTAGCTACTGTCGGAGGAGCCAAGATCATGTCGATCAATCTCTGGATCATCATCATTAGAGTCAGACAGGGGGCCCCATGGCTCCTCCTCATCATCATCATCCCCAACTGCAACTGTAGAAGTGGTACCACTAGCAGGCTGTGCAACTGCAGCAGATGCAAGCTGAGATATAGTAGATATGCGACTGTGCTTCTGTCGTGGCTGAGCAGAGGAAGCACCTAGTACCTACAACTGGAGTCCTTGCTGGCTGTGAGACTGAGGCTGGTGGATTGGGATCTGCATTCAACTGAATAGGCTGAAGTTGAACAACATGTTCAAGTTCAACTGATGTCTCCAGATCTAAATCTAAATCAAGATCCTCATCAGGATCAAACTCTGCCGGACAACTCTCCACTACCCAATCTGATGTTGGATCAATGTCTTCCAACACAATGGGATCTGAATTAGGTCTTTTGTTCAGCAAATGGTTTCGTCTGAGCCGAAGGTTGTATTGGACAAAAACTAGATCATTTAACCGTTTTTGATCCAAACGGTTTCTCTTCTTTTTGTGAATCCTCTCAAAGACAGCCCAATTGCTCTCACACCCAGATGCACTGCAAGTTTGACTCAAAATACGAATTGCAAACCTTTGCAATTCAGGACAGTGGCCACCAAAGGCCTCCCACCATTGTGCTGCAAAAAACATAGGAGTGTAATGAGTTAGCTCAACAAAATTACAAATTATATCTAACTTTCAAATTATAAACGATTTAACAAACTTTAAAAAAAAAGTAAAACTATTAAGAATTTGAAAATTGAAATTTTTGTTTACCTGGCTCATCTGCTTCTCTTGCAATCTTTGCTAGGTTCTTCCCAAAGGTACCTGTTGCATTGCTGAAGATATTGGCCTGTCGGTGTATCTCCAGCTGATCAGACTCCAATGGGATCATGCGTTCAATGCAATCAACCAGTCCTTCTCTGACCTCCCCCCTCAAAGCTCCTGACTCCTTAGCTTTATAATGATACCGTGGGTTCAAAAAATACCCAGCTGCATGTATAGGACGATGGAGTTGATTGTTCCATCTTTCATCAATGATTGCCCAAATGGGCCCATACTTCGCCACTCTATCCTTGTATATTGTCTTTATTTGCTCCTTTGCTTGATCCATAGCCTCATAAATGAAGCCCATAGCCAACCTTTTCCCATCCACCAACCGCAACACCTTAATTAGTGGCTCAGCAAGCTTCACAATCTCTGCTGCCTTTCTCCAAAAAGTTTCTTCATGGACTTTTCTTTTCAATTCTTTGCCTTCTGGTTTGTTAGACCAATTGCTTTGATTCCATTCATCACTGGAAAACATCTTTTGCAAGTTTCTATGTTGGGAAAGCATAGATTGCAATGTCAAAAAATGTGTAGCAAATCTAGTGATGGCAGACCTAATAATATCCTTGCCCCCAGCGTGTTTCCTCATGAGGCTCAAAACCA
This sequence comes from Pinus tabuliformis, assembly GCA_031772625.1. Lineage (NCBI taxonomy): Eukaryota > Viridiplantae > Streptophyta > Pinopsida > Pinales > Pinaceae > Pinus > Pinus tabuliformis. The sequence goes on along the minus strand of CM062808.1, from coordinate 490,727,764 downwards.
ATGTATGTACTATGATTGTAGATAAATTTTGTTATGCTTTTGGCATGATCTATAGTGTTTTTGACCCAATCTAATTTTCCAATATCCTCAAGCATGAGGTCTATGCAATGTGCAGCGCATGGGGTCCAAAAGATGGTCTTGTGTTTTTCCTCTAACAGTTTACCAGCAAGAACATAGTTAGAGGCATTATCTGTGATGATTTGAACAACATTAGCCACCCCCACCTTCTCAACAACCTGATCCAATAGCTGAAACAACAAGTGGCCATCTTTTATCTTATTAGATGCATCAACTGATTTTAAAAACATGGTTCCCTATGGGTAGAAGACAAGAAAGTTTATGATGGTAAGGTTTCTTTGATCAGTCCATCCATCTGACATGATGGTACACCCTGTTCTTGCCCATGAGTCCCTGAACTCTTGCAAATACTCATTAATGGATTGAATTTCTTTCTGCAAACGAAACCCCCTTAGCTCATGCATAGTAGGGCCTTTGAAGCCTTTTCCAGCAGCATGTATGGCATCAAACATAGGCTCATAATATGGTGAACGAGCAGCATTAAAGGGGATATCAACATCATACCACCATCTAGCTATGTAATCACAAGCAGTCTCCCTCAATTCTTTCTTCCAATGGTCATCTAAAGTGGGTTGCATTTGAGTTTTACTAACTTCAGGACCATGTGCATCTGATGGAGAGGAGGGAGTGCAATAACTTTTGATAGTCACATCACCCTTTTTCAAATTCATTCTACCCTTTCCCTTATCTTGAACAGAACCAAAAGAGGGAGGAACATATCGGAAAGGGTTGGATGCCTCAGTTTGAGGGATAGAGGAAGAACCCTCAAAATCATAGTGGGGGTTGGTAGCCATCATTTTGTAGAAATTTCTGTTTTCCTACCCCGGTTTTCAGTTTCTCCTTATTTCTCCCATGTAGTTAAATGCCCATTCCCATAACCATACATTTAACAGACTGAAAAAAAAAATATTGCCGAAAACACAAATTCTGGAAATTTTTCAGAATGCTGGAAATTGCAGAATTAAAAATCAGCAATCAAAAACAGCCATTAAAACACATTTAAACACTGAGATTTTTGGTCAATGTGACCCTGGAAAAACCCCCTACAACCCTTGGGGAAAACCAGTTTGAGAGCTCTTCTTTATTTCTAAAAATTGCCTTTTTACAGTGAGAATTATTCAGCAAAAAATCAGCAAGCAAATTTACAACTTATCTCCTTTCCCGTGCCTCACAGCAATCTGGAAATTACAGCAAACAGGACAACAATAAATGCTGTACGACCTCCGTTTTGTGTGCAGACAAATCAACAAACTGCTCCTCGATTTTTGTGCAAAAATCTGCCTTTCACTATGTGCTGAATCAGCTGTACAAATCTGCTCAACTGCTGCCTTGGAATGTGTGCCAAGCTGCTGTCTCCTTCTCCTCCCTGCTCAGAAATCTCTCTTGCTCTCTTGCTCTCCTTCTCCCAACCTGCTCATGAAAAAATGAATGACCTTTTCCTCCTTTAATATAACTCCAAGTGACTTTTGGGTGATCCAAGTGACTTTTGGGTGATCTCTAAATCCAATGGCTGAAATAGATTTAGATCAATGGTTGAGATTAAATGCTCATTTAAATCTCACTTTCTATTTTTTAATTCACCCCACTTTAATAAAGACCCACTTAGTCATTTATTTCCAAAGTCACTTTTCCTTTCTAATTTTTCATTTACTTTAAAATTAGACTTAGTAACTTTATCACTTAAAGTCACTTTTAAATTAGATTTAACTTTATAAAATTATAAAGTCACTTTAGGAGAAAAATTAAATTCTTTTAGACACTTTTCCCTAGGCCAAAGATCAAAGCCTAAGGGAACCACCTGTCCTCCGGTACCAAATTTCATCACTCCCTCTTACCGAGGAAGGTGTTCCTCACCACACCCATCTTGTCTCTGAAGTAGACATGCTTGCCCCGTGGTAAGGCTTTGGTAAGGATATCTGCAACCTGCTCATTAGTGGAAATATACTCAAGCTTCATAGCTCCCTTCTGAACATAGTCTCTGATGAAATGATATCTGATCCCGATATGTTTTGACCTGTCATGAAATACTGGATTCTCCGTGAGTTTAATGCAACTCTGATTATCACAGTAAATCACTGAAGGTCTCAACGGCTGACCAAATAAGCCAAACAACATCTTGCGAAGCCAGATAGCCTCACAACTAGCTAGACTGGCTGCCATATACTCTGCTTTCGCTGAACTCAGTGCTACTGACTGCTGCTTCCGGCTGAACCATGACACTACTGCTGAACCCAACCCAAAACAACACCCTGAAGTGCTCTTCCTATCAGAAGCACAACCTGCCCAATCAGAATCAGTGTACCCTGCCAATCTCACTCCATCTCCCTGCCTGTAGTCCAGACCATAATCCACTGTCCCCTGCAAGTACCGCAAAATGTGTTTTGCAGCCACCCAGTGAACCTTCCTAGGCTCACACATAAACTGACTCATCGTGTTGACTGCAAAACAGATATCTGGTCTAGTGTTGACCAAATACATCAAGGAACCAATCAGCTGCCTGTACAATGTGGGATCCACCAACTCGGAATCCGAAGCATGAAGCTTCTTCCAGTTGGTGATCATCGGTGTCAACATGGGTCTACAATCCTCCATGTGGAATCTGCTAAGGATGTCCACAATATACTTCCCCTGCCCCAGGAAGAAATGCCCCTCCTCCTGCCACACCTCCAAACCCAAAAAGTAATGCATCAAGCCGATGTCCTTCATCTCAAACTCCGCCGCAAGATCTCTCTTGCAGTGCTCTATGAGTCTCTCTGCACCTGTAATGATCAAGTCATCCACATACAACACCAGAATGAGAGGCTCCTCACCAATCACAATAAAGTAAAGGTTCGGATCTGCCTCACTCTTTGTGAAACCCATCCCCTGCAAGTATGCATCTATCCTAGAGTACCAAGCTCTGGGAGCTTGCTTCAGGCCATAAAGGGCCTTCTTCAATTTGCACACATGGGACTCCTTCCCATGCACCTCAAAGCCCTGTGGCTGCTCAATGTACACCTCCTCCTGTATGAAGCCATTGAGAAATGCGGTCTTCACATCCATCTGGTGGATCTTCCAACCCATCTCTGCTGCTATCGATATAATGGAGCGGATCGAAGTATATCGAGCCACGGGAGCGAAGGTCTCCTCATAATCAACTCCCTCTACCTGGGAGAACCCTCTAGCCACAAACCTCGCTTTGAATTTCTCAATGCTGCCATCTGCAGCATGCTTTAACTTGTAAAGCCATCTGGAAGTAACCACGGATTTGCCCTCAGGCCTCGGCACCACCTCCCAAACATCATTCTTCATGATAGAAGAATACTCCTCCTGCATGGCCTCTCTCCAGACCTGCTGGCTAGCTGCCTCCTCATAGCTAGAAGGCTCAGAGTCAAGGATGCTGGTAACCATCGCCATATAACTACAAAACCTCTCAGGTGGTCTACTCTCTCTGACCGGCCTCTTCGGCTCAGCAACAGATGTGGCATCTCTCAAGGTGTCCTGAAGCCACTTGGGATTCCTCTTACCTGAGCATGCTTCTCCCATAGGAGAATGAAACTCCTCCTCCTCATCACCATCAGTAGCCTGAACTCCTGACTGTCTGTCTGCTGTCCTCCTGCCTGCACCTGAACCTGTAGAAGCTGAGGTACCGTGTGAACTGTCCATCAGTGGACTCCCTAGTGAACTGCTCTGTGAACTGCTCTGCATGCTGCCCGGAGCACCACCCCTCTGGCTCGGCGAGCCACTGCTCACTGATGGACCTGACATCCTCATAGATGTACCTCCGGATCCTCCTGATCCCTGCCCACTGGATCCCTGTGACTGAATCAACTGCTGCTGAGGGTCTCGCTGATCCAGATACTCTAACTTCCGTGACCTCCTAAAGGCCCTGTCCTCCTCGAACTTCACATCCTGTCTGACAACAACCCTCCTCTGTGCAGGGATGTAAATCCGAAAGGCCTTTGAGGTCTCACTGTAGCCCACAAAGATAGCCTTCTCTGCGGTGGGCTCTAGTTTGGTCCTCTTCTCCTTGGGTATATAGGAGTATGTAATGCATCTAAAGATATGAAGATGACCAAGATCAGGCTTCTTCCCAGAGAAAGCCTCCTCCGGAGTCATGTGCCCCAAGGCACGATGCAGACTCCTGTTCTGCAAGTAAACAACTGTGTTGCAGGCTTCTGCCCACAAGAACAATGGCAACCCCTGATCATGTAACATGGCTTTGACAGCCCCTATGATGGATCTATTCTTCCTCTCTGCAACCCCGTTCTGCTGGGGGTTGTAAGGAACAGTGAACTCCCTCCTAATGCCTGCCTCCGCACAATAGTCAACAAACTCTCCAAGGGTGTACTCTCCTCCATTGTCCGACCTCAAGGACTTGATCTTTCGACCTGTCTGAGTCTCCACAAGAGCTCTGAACTCCTGAAACCGCTTGAAGACCTCACTCTTGGTCTTCAAAAAATAAATCCAGGTCCTCCTGGAGTGATCATCAATGAATAAAACATAATACTCATATCCACTCAAGGAAACATGAGACATCCGATCGCTCACATCGGAATGAATCAAATCAAGTATCCCCGTCGCTCTGCTGTCACTGCTGGGAAAAGGGGATTTGGCAAATTTGCCCATCGCACAACCTCTGCAAGTATCAAAGTGATCATTACTGAAATCTGACACACCTGTAGTGATCTCCCGCAATGTCCTCAAGGCTCCATGATACATATGTCCCATCCTGCGGTGCCAAATCTCACACAGCTCAGAACTGCTAGCTCTGCTGTCGGTACTACTGCTCAATGCCAAAAGGGGCTGAAATGCAAACTTGTACACCTTTGCATGGCGTACACCTATCACTCTAGCTGAATCAGCTGGAGCGCCCCTGGGATACATCAACACCTGTCCTCCCCTGAACAGTACCTCATATCCTCTGTCCTCCAAAGCTGAGACGGATATGAGGTTCTTCCTCATCCCTGGCACATAAAGAACCTCTGACACCTTCAAGGGAGGTTTGGACTCCCTCTGAAATGTCACTGTCCCCACCCCGACTGCTCTAACAACTCTGTCATCACCGAGTACTACCTCAATATCAGTACCACTCTCTGAAAGCTCTGAGAAGTACTCACGGACTCCTGTCATGTGACGTGAAGCCCCACTGTCCACATACCAGATACCTGTAGATGCTCCGCTAATCGAGGGAAAAGCATGCTCCCTCTGAACTTGTGTGGCAGGTGATCCTGCACTAGAGGACTCACATGTAGTGAACGCAAACTCTCGGTCAAAACGACCAGCAAAGTCCTCAATCTCTGCTGAAGCTGCCACGTCCTGGTTCTTCCCCTTCTTCTTCTTCTTCTCCGGACACACAACTGCATAGTGTCCCATCTTTTGACAATTCCAACACTTCACCTTGGAATAGTCCTTCTGTGTGTTCCCCTGTTTACCTTTACCTTTGCCTTTGCCCCCACCACCGCTTGTGGAAGCCTGCTTCTTCCCTTTGCCTTTCTTGCCTCCTGCCACCAGTGCTACGTCCTCATCCTGCTCAACTGGCTTGGTTGCCCCAAGCTGTTCTTTCCTGATCTCTGTCTGAATACAATCATCCCAAAACCTCTCCCATGTGGGAAGGGTCTCACGTGCACAAACCCCATCAGCAAAGTTCAACCATGAACGGGGGAGGCCATTCACTGCAATACGCACCAACTCAGTGGATGGAATGGCCTCTCCAATCGCTGCCAACTCATCTCTCACATTGGTAATCTTTGTGAGATATCCAGCTGCACTATCATTCCCCATCTTAATGTTCTTCAGCTTCTCCTTCAGGACCATCTTCCGGTTCTCATTGGTACTCTGGTAGAGATTGGACAATGCTGTCCACATCTCATGGGCATTGCTCTTTCCTCTCACATGAGGAATGCAATGGTCTTTGATTCCGTCTAGAATCAGCCTCTTATCCTTATTGTTTTTCTTTTTATACTCAGCCAACTGAGTAACATCAGTGGGCACAACAACAGGGTTCTGTGCGGTATGCACCATGATATCCCAGACTTCTGCCTCCTCAAAGATACTCTGCATTCTCTCCTTCAAACGCTGTAATTTATATGCCCATCCAGCCTATCCTCCACCCTCAATCCCAATGACATCCTGTTGTCCTAGAACTGAAAAAATAGCACTGCTGTAGTAAAGATAAAACTGCTGTTTATGAAAAAATCAGCTTGCTGGAATTTTCTGAGTGAAAAATCAGCAACTGTAATTTTTCCTTTTGCTGTCCCAAACTGCCCTTCAGCACTCAAGCTCTGCTACCATGTAGAAATTTCTGTTTTCCTACCCCGGTTTTCAGTTTCTCCTTATTTCTCCCATGTAGTTAAATGCCCATTCCCATAACCATACATTTAACAGACTGAAAAAAATAAATATTGCTGAAAACACAAATTCTGGAAATTTTTCAGAATGCTAGAAATTGCAGAATTAAAAATCAGCAATCAAAAACAGCCATTAAAACACATTTAAACACTGAGATTTTTGGTCAATGTGACCCTGGAAAAACCCCCTACAACTCTTGGGGAAAACCAGTTTGAGAGCTCTTCTTTATTTATGAAAATTGCCTTTTTACAGTGAGAATTATTCAGCAAAAAATCAGCAAACAAATTTACAACTTATCTCCTTTCCCGTGCCTCACAGCAATCTGGAAATTACAGCAAACAGGACAGCAATAAATGCTGTACGGCCTCCGTTTTGTGTGCAGACAAATCAGCAAACTGCTCCTCGATTTTTGTGCAAAAATCTGCCGTTCACTATGTGTTGAATCCGCTGTACAAATCTGCTCAACTGCTGCCTTGGAATGTGTGCCAAGCTGTTGTCTCCTTCTCCTCCCTGCTCAGAAATCTCTCTTGCTCTCTTGCTCTCCTTCTCCCAATCTGCTCATGAAAGAATGAATGACCTTTTCCTCCTTTAATATAACTCCAAGTGACTTTTGGGTGATCCAAGTGACTTTTGGGTGATCTCTAAATCCAATGGCTGAAATAGATTTAGATCAATGGTTGAGATTAAATGCTCATTTAAATCTCACTTTCTATTTTTTAATTCACCCCACTTTAATAAAGACCCACTTAGTCATTTATTTCCAAAGTCACTTTTCCTTTCTAATTTTTCATTTACTTTAAAATTAGACTTAGTAACTTTATCACTTAAAGTCACTTTTAAATTAGATTTAACTTTATAAAATTATAAAGTCACTTTAGGAGAAAAATTAAATTCTTTTGGACACTTTTCCCTAGGCCAAAGATCAAAGCCTAAGGGAACCACCTGTCCTCCGGTACCAAATTTCAACACATTTTTTGTATCTCCCTCTTCCTCCCAATTTCAGCCTGTATGTCTTTTTGCCTAGCCTTATCTTCTTTAAATTTTTCAAAGCTGGCCAACAAATTCTTTCTAATCTCCCAATTTCTGGTGAGGTACATGGGGTAATTTGGCCTCTAATCCCTGCCAAGTGTTGTTTCAGCCTATGAATGCCCCCAGGACCTTCCTTAATTTTCCTATGGCAAAATTTGCATTGCATTTGACTATCAACCATTTCAACATATGCCCAAGCAGGATCTCTTGCTCTAGGTGCCATTTTTTGACTAGGAAATGAAAGCATACAATTTGAAAATGAAAAAAAAACATTGATTCAATGTTCATTTATTTGACAAAAAACACTCTTTAAGCTTTCTAGATATGCACCTAAAATTTACTAAGCAAAAACAGATTTATAGAGGTGGAAAAAAATACCTCCAGGCACAAACTGCCTCCTCAAGCTTGCTCCAAGAATTAGCTCCTCAATGCTGCTCCAAATGGCTGCCCAAGAAGCTCCTCACTCCAGCTACAATGCTCCTCCAAGACTCCTCACTGCTGCTCCAAAACAAGCTCAAGAACTGCTCACTAACTCTCAAAGAAGACTCTCACTCAAATGCATAAGACTGCTGTGAGTGAATGAGAGCACTTGGGTGTGTTAAATAGGGTTTGGGAGGGGGAAATGGACCCCAAAAATCATTTAGCATATTCATATAACTGTTTGGGGTCCAAACCAAACAAAAAACAATTAAAAAATCCATTAAAAAAATATATTTTTTGCTGTTTACGTGTGCCTGGGCCGTTCCTTTGTGACTCGGCCGAGTCATATCGGAAACGGCCAGGTTGGCTGAGTCACCCATGACTCGGCCGAGTCATGGGTGACTCGGCCAACCAGACCATTTCCATGGCCGGTCCACTCTCCTTGCTGGTGAAACGGATCAACCAGGCCGTTTCGGTTTCGAAACGGCCGTTTCTTAAAACAGGGGCTGAAACAGGCATCGAGAGCATGGTATGGTTGAATAGATGGTTGCTTGCAGAAGATTTGGTTTGTCAAGAATGACGCAGATCCGAATCTCTACTATCTGGTTGTAGAGAACGAGTTGTTAATCTTAGTATTATATGTGCATGATCTCTTTCTGACAGGATCATCCAGACTCATTGGGGATTGAAAGAAGAATCTAGCCACAAAATTTGATATGAAGGATTTGGGACGAATGCACTACTTCCTAGGGTTGGAAGTTTGGCAACGGAGGGGAGAAATCTTCCTTGGGCAAGGTAGGTATGCTATAGAAATCTTGAAAAGATTGGGGATGGAGGACTATAGACCTATGGCTACGCCAATGATCACCAATTGGAAGAAGATTGATGCATCAAAAGACAAGGATGTTGATCCCAACCTATAAAGGCAGCTCATAGGGTTCTTGATGTATTTGGTCAATACCAGGCCAGAGATTTGCTACTCTATCAACACCCTTAGTTAGTTCATGGTGGAATCGAAGAGGGCACACTGGGCAACAACCACACGTCTTTAGGTATTTACACGGAACAGTCGATTATGGACTCTTGTACACCAAGAGTAAGGATACCAGATTGAGTGGATTTACTGATGCAGATTGGGCAGGAAGTTTAGTGGATCAGAAAAGTACCTCTGGGTACCGTTTCAACATTGGATCAGGAATGACCTCCTGGTGCAGTAGGAAACATAAGTCCGTGGCTCTAAGGTCATCTGAGGCAGAATATATGGCGGCAAGCACAACTTCGTGTGAGGCCATATGGCTTAGAAAATTGCTTGTGAACCTATTCAAAAGGAATATGGAGGCGAGCAGGATCATGCGTGATAATTAGAGTTGCATCAAGCTCTTTGAGAATCCAACGTTTCATGATAGGTCAAAGCATATTGATATCCGACGTCACTTTGTCAGGGACTATGTACAATGAATAATATTGATATCCGGTGTCACTTTGTCAGGGACTGTGTCCAACGAGGAGCTGTACAGTTGAGCTACACTCCTACATGAGAATAGGTGGCGGAGATCCTCACCAAGGCCCTTGGAAGGACAAAATTTGACTACTTTAGGGAAAAGATGGGGATGGTAAAGAACCCGTTTCAGTAGCAGAAATGGGAGTGATAACTGCAAGGATGTAGAGGGAGTTGCGTGCGGATGCAGCGTTGGTAGAAAGGACCAACAATAACACGGATGCAGAGGGAGTTGTCGTACAGATGCAACAGTGGCAGTAGCGGAGCCATGGGCAGCAGTACAAGATGCAATAGTGCAGAGGATGTTGGGCAGGGAGGCTTAGCATCAACATAGGGACCGATGACGAATGATTAGGGTGATACTCAGTGAGGAGTATTACTAGAGCACATTCCTCGCTAGGAGGGAGTGTTGATTTGGGGTAGCATCGGATGTGCGCTAACCACGAAAATTGGTGGAGAGGCTAAGGTACATGAGATCTCCAATACCCAGAAAGAGTTTGGACAGATTCTAAACAGTTTGGGAGATATTAAAATAATTAATATTTTTAATGGTGTCCTTAAGTCTAAACTTAGGGACTTAATCTCGGGCGTTGATTTGTGAACGAGAAAAGTATAAGAGGAGGCTCGAGGGCCACTTGGAGAACACATTGAGGGAGACCAGTTAGTTCAATTTCTGAAGCGGGGTTAGTTGAGAAATTGAACCAGTGGTCTGGTGAGCAGTCAGAAGGCAGCAAGTACGAAGCAGAGAGGCGGGATCAGCCACTGGAGATCAGCACTGAGGCAGGAGAGGCTGACTCAGAGATAGCAGAAGACTGCTTAGTCACTTGTTGGGCCTACGTGAGTGATGAAGAGAGGCCCCAGGGCTGACGCAGTCAAGCAGGGGCTGACGCAGAGGGTATGAGTGCCACGCAGAGGTCAGCCGAGCTGACGCTGGGATTGGGAGAAGTGCTGGAGAACTATTTCTCTCTGTGGGTATGCCAGTTTGGCACTTTGTTGTACAAAAGTATTGCTGAATAATAAAATCCTCTCTTGTTGCATCGATTTTCCCACATTGGGTTTTTTTGGGTACTGTTGTCCAAAATATTTGTGTCAATGCGTTAATGCTTGTGCATATGTTTGTTTTTGTATTACATTGTGATATCTGCAACAATATTTATTTTAATGTTTATTGAAGTAATTTCATAAATAACTTATTGTGGAATAAGTAGGAAAAATAAATTAGTTGCTACAGTGATAGTATTTTCACAGAGGCAATGTGCATTGGAGATGCAACTTTTGCCACAATACTTTCACAAGCACATATTTTCGTGTGAAAGGCCATTTGTTGGCTTTACTAGGTTGTGGAGTTGGAGCTTGTAAAGCTGTTCCTTTATAGAAGAAGGAAGAACTAGAAAAAGAGTTCACTGTTGGTATGGAAAATGTGGCTGCAAAATCAAGAAAAACCAAGAATGATGACCCCCTTCCATTTCTGAGGAAAGACACCACCAAATTTCCATTTGAGAGTTCTATTGGGAGACAAGCATCGAAAAGAAAGACAATTTCACTTGGTTGAATGGACAAAATTTTTCAAAAAGAGAAACGGGAAGACCTTGATCTCACCATTGCCTTATTTTTCTATCAAAACTTCATATCCTTTAATGTTGCACGCTCACCTCTATTTATTGAGATGTGTCGAGCTCTAACTCACGGGTCTCCATCATGGTATGTGCCTCCTGGTTCAAAGAAGCTTAGAACCACATTGTTGTTGAAGGCAAAAAAAGAGGTGCAAAAAATGCTTGAGCCTATTAAAGCATCATGGTCAACATTTGGGGTTAGCATTGTTTCTGATGGATGCATAGATCCAGCACGACACCCACTCATCAACTTCATGGTGTCTTCCTTGAATGGTCCAGTTTTCTTGAAAGCAGTGGATACACTTGGAGAATACAAGGATGCACAATTTATGGGTGAGTTATTTATTAAAGTTATTGAAGATGTAGGTGTTGATTCTTGTGTGCAAATCATTACAGATAATGCACCTGTTTGCAAGGCTGCTGGCATGATTGTGGAAGCTAAATATCCACAAGTGTTTTGGACACCTTGCATTGTCCATTCATTGAACTTAGCAATGAAATCCATTGCTTCTGATGTGCTTTGAATTGGTAACATTATTGAGGGTACACGACATATCCGTAACTTTGTGCAAAATCATACAAATGCCCTCACTATCTACAAGGAGTACAACAATCTATCATTGTTGAAGATTGCTGATACACGGTTTGCCTCTTCATTCATCATGTTGAAGAGGTTGAGGGAGGTTAAGACCGCTCTTGGGGCCATGGTTATTTTTCAGTTTTGGTCTTTTTGGAGAAAGACAGATCAAGTAGCCTCTAAAGGAGTGAAGAATACAATGCTAGATGATGCTTGGTGGGAGAGGGTAGATCTAATTATTCAGATCATGGACCCTATTATTTCTTTGCTTCGATTTGCAGATACAGACAAACCCATCGTAGGAGAGGTTTATGAGGGATGGGATTCCGTGATTGAGTCTGTGAGGAGCATTATTCTACAGAGTGAGTGCCTTGAGTATGAGACATCACCAGAGGCCTGCTGTGGTACTATACAGGATATTCTTGTTAGTAGATGGGACAAGAATTGCACACCTTTACATTGTTTGGCTCACTTATTGAACTCAAAATACTACAGCCATGAGTGGCTGAATGGTGGACCTCCCCGCAAATTCCCTCCTCACATGGATGGTGAAATCTCACAGGGGAGGAAAGATGCATTCAGGCGGGTTTTTCAGGATAGAGCATTGCTTGATGAGGTGGAGGATGCCTTTGCAGAGTTTTCCACTGGCACTGGTCGATTTGCAGGATATGATGTGATTAGAGACAGAGGGGCTAAGAAGCTCTATTCTTGGTGGGAAAATCATGGGGCAACAAGCCCTCCTCTTTAGCAGTTAGCCATGAGGCTCCCCTCTCAGGTGACTTCATCCTCTTGTTGCAAGAGGAATTGGAGCACATATGGGAATTTGTATAGTGTGAAGAAGAGCAGGCTTGAGCAGTCCAGGGCAAAGACAACAGTGTATGTGCACACCAACCTTTGTCTTATTTACAGGTAGAGGGAAGTGTTGTTGAAGGGAAAGACAAAGATGTGGGATGTCTTTCCTAATGATATGGGTCTGGACAACAATGTTGATTTTGCTTTGACCAAGATGGATCTCAATGATCTTGTGCTAGAGCCTGTTAGATTTGATGACAGTGATATTGTGGAGGGGTCATCCTCCACACCAACAGATGCAGAGATGACTATGGATACAGGGGAGGAGGAGGATGTAGAGGAGAACAGTGGTGACCATGATGAGGAGGACATTGATGTTGATTTTGATGATGACTATGAGGATCAGTGTTGCACACATCGCGATCGGGATTTAATCGGCGCCGGGAAAAAAGCGGAAAAAAGCGGGAAAAAATCGTTTGGCACAAAAATATTCATTTTTTTTCAATTTTTTTCAATTTTTTTAATATCTAAACCATCTACAACATAAAATAAATACATTGACACATAAATATGATAAAAAAACTAATATATAAGATGTTTAATATCATTTCTAGCGCTAAAATCACACATAACATTGAATCATGTCCTGAATAGTAAGTCCTGAGTCCCAAGTCCAACTCAGCCTCTGGCGATTTTAACATAAAAATCGCGATTTTTTCGATAAAAATCGTTATAAAAAAAGTGGCGATTTTTATGTATAAAAATCGCGATTTGAATCGGCTAAATGAAAAAATCGCGCTTTTACGATAAAATCGCGATTTTATCGCGATTTTAACAACACTGATGAGGATTGAAGACTCATCAGTCATGGGCTACCTACTGCCTTGAGGTTTGTATATCTGTAGTGGTTTTATATTTTCTATTTCTATTCGCCATTGGCATTGCACTACCTATGTAACACATTTTGATTTGATGACTTAATGCGAAAACTACAGTTGTCAGTGTCTTTATCTTACTATGTTGTCTTTCTCCTATTGGATCATTGATGAACTGAATATGTGTTATGATTTATCATTTATGAATTTAGAATTTATGATTCATTGATTTATCATTTATGATTTATGTGACAGTGACATGTATTTGAATTTTGTATGTACTATGCATGCTATAATGTTACTAACTTACTTTGTAATCAATAAAACTAACATCTAATATCTATGTTTGAAATCAATGAATTTGTATAATTAATGAGAATTTGTGTAAAAAATATCTAATTATTATATATATATATATATATATATATATATATAATAAAATAATATATAACGAATCCTACGTGTCTTGTTCCGGGGGGTCAACGTGTTCGAATCCAACACTAGAATCCCCGTATCCTACAAATCCCGAATCCCCGTGTCAGGTTACTTAGGCAAACAGTTCCTTCTTTATGGTTTAATCAACAAGTAGCTATACATGAAAAATTTCAACCATTAATTCTTCAACAAGAGCAGTAAATAAAGATCACAGTAGATAATGAACAATGAGAGACAGGAGACACCAAGATTAGACTCACAGCTAGGGCAAAACCCACAAGAGGAAAACCCAAAATTTCTCGTTTGCCTCCTTAGTCTGTTTAAGGGAAGTAAGGAGAGGGAAAGAGGTGAGGTGGATTAACAAAAAATATAGTACTACTAACAAGGAGTGTGAGGATTACACTAATGCTGACATGGTGACAAAAACTGATCGTGTTTTCTTATAGTAGCAGGGTGTCCGGGAGGGGAAAAACAGAGGAAGGTTTGCTTGACATGGATGGTCTAGAGGAATTCAGGAATTCTATGTTTACAATGGTGATGACAACTTGATGGAGCACCTAGATGAATTCGAAATATGTGGAGGAGAAGAGCATCTAGCAATCATAATTTTGAAAATTGTTATAATATTATTTCGTTTTTGCAAACATATTTTTGATAATATTTTTAACCAAGTTTTGATATTTGTTATCCAGTGAGGATTGAGGAGTTAAAATAAAAATGGTATTTCATGTGAAGGAAAGGTGTTGTGGTTACACTCAATATGTTGTTAGGAATCCTCATGTTAAGAGGGCCATAATAATTGTTAATGACCTATATTAACTATAGGTTAATTAGAGATATAATTAGATAAATTATTACATGCTGTATCAGTGGATGTTAATCTTCATCATCATAAAAGAAAGCCTTGTTGTATTTGATAGCAATGAAATATTACTTTCTCCTTTTATCTGTCTCTCATGCTTGTGCATTGCTAAATACCAACATTTCTCCCCTCACCTTATTTTGGATGCCATGATTTCAACACACCAACAAGATTGCAATGTGTAAAAATCAAAGAGAAATGAACCTGATGCCCAAGCGGAAGACAGGAGAATGCAACAAATACTTAAGCAGAAAGCAGGGAAATGATGTGAGAGGAAACCCATAGTGTTTCATTTATATCTATTTTCTTGGGGCAGGGGTCTTTGAATATGGCCTTATGGCATTGCATGGGCATGTGGACTGTGACATTTTATGTACTTGAACAGGCAAAAATATCTAAGAGACTGACAATACCGGGTCAACTATGACATGTAGGTTGTTGATGTTATTAGTTTGGACAGGTGATTCTGGATAGGCTGTGTCTAGCATGCAGAAGATGGCAGATTGCCTCTTTAGGTGCTTGCTTGAGAGGGGTAAGTAATTATTATGATTTATTTCCTTAGTTCAACTTAGGAAAAGTACATTAATTATTCAATTAGTTAATGTTGACTATTAAGCCAAGTTTCAAAGGATAATTAATTAAATTATTTAAGTGACTTACATGTAACCTCTACTGTTGATCTCAAGCGAGGCTTAGGTTTTAATCCCAGCCATTGATCACTTAGGATATTAGGGTTAGGGATTTGGCTTTATGAAAAGATAAAATAAGCCTAATGGAGAGGTGAAAGACACATTGTGATTGAGAGTTATTTTCTCAAGGAGTGAGATGTTCAACGACCGAAGAGAAGGTAAAAGTGTGCAGCAAGGGTTATCTGAAAGAGAAATTTGTGGAGGCCAAGACTTTGGAGAGAGAGGTCGAGACTTGGGAGAGAGAGGCTGAGTTTTTTGTGCAGGCCGAGATTGTGACGAGAGGTCAAGCTCCATGTGGATGAAGGGAGCCTAGTTTTCCTAGTGTGCAGGCCGTCCTGGTGGAGGCCGATTTTTGCAAGTGGAAACTGAGATTTGCTAGGGCTGAATTTTCTAGGAGGGCTGAATTTCCAGAGGTCAAATTTCTCTAGAGGCCAAAAATCCAGTGGGCCAAAATCCAGGTTCGTTTGCTGTAATTTCTATATATTTTCTGTGGGCCAACGCCTGAATTTTCTAGATTTAATAAAGTGAAGGAAGATTTGTTGGACAGAAATTTCTGTTGTTCCTGTGGTTGATTTTTCTATTTTATTTTTGCTGCGATTAGTTTCAGAAAGTTAAAAATACCAGTGTTTATTTTCCAGCAGTTTTCAGAATTTTATTTGAGTAAAATAATTTCTGGGTATAAGATAATTGTGGAAGAAAAATAAATCAGATTCTGGTATTAAAATTAACATAGGTGTCAATTTAAAGTTTAAACATCATATACTTGTTGGCTGCCATAGAATACTCAATATTTAAGGCAAGTTTTACCTTGGGTTTGTTCTATGATGGTGCATTAGCTAGAGAATTTTAGTTGGAAAATCGGAATATATCCATGAGTTCGTAGGAGGAAAATATAGCATTAATTACAGAAGAGAACTCAGAAAATTGAGCATATGAGCTTCAGTGCTGCTTTACATGCAGGTAAACCTTTGTTTTTGATTTATTTTTAGCAGTATAGTTTGTTCCTGCTTGTGTTATATTTTCTCTAGTAGATATTCAGGTTCTAGTCGATTTTTAGTGATCTATATGATTGCAGCTTTCTTTTATTTCCCAGCTTTTAGATAAAGATAAGATATTATATAAATGTCCAACAAGTGACCACATTTTTTTTAAGATAAGATAATTATATTAATGCCCGACGAATGACTCCTATTTGTTTGTAAGTTATATGGTGACGTATTGAGTTTTGGAGACTTTATGTTCTTTTGGTGTCGTGGATAATGAAGTTGACTCTATTCCAATTTAAGCCTTTATCTTTTTCATGGTTGATCTCATCTATGTTTAGAGTATGCTGCTTGGGATGTTAATCTATTAATCTGCTTTGTGTATTGAAGTATGAACATAATGACCTGATATTTGAACTGCTTTGTTAACAATTCAGGAGAAGCTTTACAATCCATCATGGGACATGGTGAAAAACTTTCTGCCATGATTCGACTCAGGGAACTGCATAATGCATCTGCCCAGGCTAGGCCACAAAGCAGGCTTGAGTCTCTAAACACTGATTTACAGCACAGTGAAATTAGTGGCTCTCTTTGGGATCTTGTCCAGATAGTTGGTGAGAAAGCTCGTCGGAATAATGTAATGCTGATGGATAGAGAGAAAGCAGAAGTGTTTTACAGTCGAGTTTCTGAGTTGGAGGAGTTATTTTCCTGTGTTAACCAACATCTAACTTATGTAGTAGGAAGGGAGCTGCCACTTCGGTTACAAATAGAACGACTTCGTGAAATCTCAATTGCTTGCACAAGTGTAGTACGCACTGCTATTTTCTATAGAGATATCCAATACTCTTGGTATCCATCTCCTGAAGGTCTAACACCTTGGTATTGCCAACTGACAGTACGGTCTGGAATTTGGAAGCTAGGATCGCTTATCCTAGAATTAAAAATGGAAGCAGATGTTTCAGAACCTTCAATGAAATCAGTTTTAGCTTCTCAGCTGGAGGAGGTTACTGATATTTTACTGGAAGCATATGCTGGTGCAATTACTGCTAAAGTTGAACGAGAGGAAGAATATCGTGGTTTGCAAGCAGAGTATTGGAGCAGACGTGATAATCTCCTTAATGCGTTATATTTACATCTCAAGGATGTTGCAGAAGCTGCAGCTCAGGTCAGTGATATTTCAATATCTAGTAATGTGTTTTCTGATAGTTGATGTCATTGGTATTGCACTTGCTTTATGCACTAGTTCATTAATTCGTATTGAGTTTTTGGTATTGTCATCTATTTTGTTTCTGTTTTCATGCTGAATATTTGTGTGATTTTATATGAGGAAAAGATGCCCCAAGAATTGATATCTAAACTTGATTATATTTGATTACCAGAATTCTAATGGGCCACATTCAATCCCTTTGTTAAATTATTATGATTCAAGAGAAGAGTGTTTGCATCTTTTCCCAGTCCTTGTTGACACTGTTGTTGATCAAAAGGTCCCTACAGAGATGGATTTAGGTTTTGATCTTTACAAAGGCCCTAGAAGATCTATCTTATTTCAATGCTTGGGGGTGATAATAGATATTGATGATGAGGATGCCAATATAGGCAATGACTTTATTGATATGTAGGTATTTGTTGTACCATGATATTTTTTTTTGATGCTAGAGGCCATCTAAAGCCTCTTTGTTGATGTATTTTTGGTTCATAGATTTATTGCGCTAAGTGCATATTTTGATTATATGCACTGTTGCTATATGAATGAGAACTTTTGCATATTTGTATATAAATGTATTGGACTCGTGTATGTATATATATATGATTTTCTTTAAAATTACAATATTTTATGTATTTTTTGGTCGACCAGAATTATGGTCTGGTTTTTTTCTGGTTTCAGACTGGTTTCTGGTTTGGGGGTTGGCTTGTTTGATGATCGGTTTGGTTTTGATAACATTTGGTGAAGATGTTGATCAATTATAAGCTTACACTTATTTTGGTCTCAAAGGCTTTGAGTTACTACTACATGTCTCAACCTTATCATCTTAAAAATAATTTTCACTTAACAGGTACCGGTAAAAAATATTTTTCAATAGGGGCATAAACTAGTCATCTTGAATTGAAGCCTTATAGCACTAGAATCTATTGCTGGCAATTGGAACTTCAGTAGCTTATACATGATTGGTTGCAAAACTTTTGTGCAACACGACTCGAGTATTACTGTCTAAAAGCAGTTATGATTGGATGCTGTCTTTCATCTTGACTATGACGAACATATGTATTAGTTCTCGCTCGTGTTTCAAGGTTTAACCCTTTTTCACATACACTAACAATTATCGTTAGAAGACTCTCTGCCTTTATGCTAGTAATCCTCAAAGAGTTCCGTGTAATTACCACCTTAAAGGGTGTAAATCATTTTTTTGTTTTTTGTTATATGTTTGTGGTATTTTTGGTGAAGACAGTATCCTAGTAGAAGTGTTCGAGCTACTTCTTATTAGATGCCTAGTAAATTTTGGGATCTATTTTTTAGTTCAACCATAATGTTTTTTTATTATTATTAATTACAGTTGATTTGACCTATAAAGCATTTGGAAGAAATCAACAAACAAGGTAAACATACCGAACATTGAGGAATCAATGGAGGGTGTATAAAAATTTAAGAAGAATATTGAGTTTATACATACAAGTTTTGATAACCAAGATTCCAAATCCAATTTCAGATGGAATGAAAAAACGAGGATGATGATCAAGGGAGAATACTAGATGGGATGTCATAATAAGTAAATTAATTATGTGATAACCATTAAAAATTATTTACAAACCCAACCACTTTCATCTAGAAGTCCCTAGCCTAATTTTACCCCACCCCATGGACCTAATGAAAAGACTAATTTTTCATATGACAAAGCATTGTTGCTAGTTAGGACATTTTGATAAGATAAAAATTGCAGTGACAAAATTTTATGGGAATTCAAAATGTGATTAATCTGGTTGATGAAAGTGGGGTGTTTTTATTACCTTCATTGGAGTTGAAGTCTCTAATTGACATACTGGTTCTTGCAAAATTTAGGTGGGGCTAAGTGCAACTCTCGAGTGACTTTGGTGTAATAGACGCTTCTCATTCTTGTCTTCTTAGTTGAAGAATATTTGTGTGGCGTGAAAGGGTGTTTTCATCTAGTGTTAAATCTAAGATAGAGTAGTTGCTACTTGCTCATGTTGATTAGAAGCTTCAACAAAAAACAAAAAAAGAATTAATGGGAAGAATACCCGTAGAGGCTGAGGGTGGATAAATAATGTTGAAAGATAGTTTGCACTATACCATATTGAATATGTTGATGAAAAAATCAAAATAACATTGATATATTCGAAGGACCTATGTACAATTGGTTTATGTGGTGGGATATTCTAGACAACCAACATCTTCTTGTATTGCGATACATTTAAGAAGCACATTTGGGTGAAACTTTGTTGGCTACAACATAAAGGAACAATGAAATACTACAGCTATGAATTGGAAGTACTCAAAACTTGTGGACTAGGGCTAACATTAGATCAATTAAATCAAACATATGTTGTTGGTCTTAAGAAGAATATAAAAACTAAGACCAAGATGCATAAAATAAATCCCATTGGAAAGGAAAGACATAAGGATAAGCATGATGAAAGCAAGCCTACAAGTCATTGACAAAGTTCGGTTAAATGAATAAAGTTTTAGAAGTTAACATCAAAGCTTAGGTTCACCAAATGAACTAAGCTCTAACTATATGCCTCCTCACTTATAGTAGTATCCTACATTCATAGAGAAGGAACCCAAGTGTCTTGAATGTTGACAAAAATGGTCCACTAATCATAAAGGCAAAACCAAGAAACTATACTATTCCAAGGGTAATAAAACAAATGAAAAAGATTGAAAACGTTTAGAAGATTCCATCATTGATTTAGATAGTGAAGGTGATTAAAATGTGGGAGTGAACTTAGATGTGGAAAAGGAATAATCTACTAGATTATATTGATAGTTGTAATTGACATTTCTCAACTAAGGATGCTTGCTTATTAGAGGATTTCACTGGGGTTGAAGTCTCTAATTAACATACTCGTTCTTGCAAAAGTTAGGTGGGGCTAGGTGCAACTCTCAAGTGACTTTGGTGTAATAGGTACTTCCCATTCTTGGCTTCTTAGTTGAAGAAGATTTGTGTGGCGTGGAAGGGTGTTTTGAATCTTTGATCTAGTGTTAAATTTGACATAGAGTAGTCGCTACTTGCTCATGTTGATTAGAAGCTTCAGTACAAAGCAAAAAAGAATTGGTGGGAAAGATACCCATAAAGGATCAGGGTGGACAAATAATGTTGAAAGATAGTTTGTGCTATACCATATTCAATATGTTGATGAAAAAATCAAAATAACATTGATATATTCGAAGGACCTATGTACAATTGGTTTATGTGGTGGGATATTCTAGACAACCAACATCTTCTTGTATTGCGATGCATTTAAGAAGCACATTTTCATGAAACTTTGTTGGCTACAACATAAAGGAACAATGAAATACTATACCTATGAATGGGAAGTACTCAAAACTTGTGGACTAGGGCTAACATTAGTTCAATTAAATCAAACATATGTTGTTGGTCTTAAGAAGAATATAAAAACTAAGATCAAGATGCATAAAATAAATCCCATTGGAAAGGAAATACATAAGGAAGCTTAGGTTCACCAAATGAATTAAGCTCTAACTATATGCCTCCTCACTTAGACAATCCTACATTCATAGAGAAGGAACCGAAGTGTCTTGAATTTTTACAAAAATGGTCAGCTAATCATAAAAGCAAAACCAAGAAACTATACTATTCCAAGGGTAATAAAATACATGAAAAAGATTCAAAACGTTTAGAAGATTCTGCCATTGATTTAGATAGTGAAGGTGATTAAAATGTGGGTGTTATATAAAAATTAATTATCCTTGTAATTATTAGTTAAATGAAGGCAAAGGGCATGATCAAAGATCATGCCCATTCACTAAGGAGGCAATATTTAAGCCAGGGGCCTCCCACAATTGTACCATCATCTTATTTGTTAATAATATATACATATCATTTTCTGTTAAATGTTGGGTTTCTCTGCTCCATTTGGTATCAGAGCCACCACTGTGCCGCATCCACTGCTCGTACAGACCACCCTAGAATCCACCATCTTCGTTCGTTCTGCCACCGCTTGTCATCCCTACCCCCGCATCCTATCTCTGTTTCTCCAACAACCGAAAACATCCATGTTCGTTCGCATTCCGGTTCCATTCCTTATCCACTCCATTTCCCAACTCATCCGCATTCCGGTAACGCTACATATATGTTTTTCCGCATTTGTCACGCGCCTGTTCTCCACTTCTGCGCAACCCTATCACACCATCCAATCATCGTGACCAGCCGCTGGCCCAATTGTGGCTGCTCCTCACTCGACGCATCCACCGGGTTGACCTCTCGAAACCATCGGTCAACAATTAGTTTAAACATCAATAAATCATATTAATTCTAAACCTTACCCCATATTAATTCATTATATAGTTTATATTGTATAATTAATTAATTAATATTCAATAACTGTATAAGTTAATTAATATTCAGTTATAAATAAAGTGATTTAAAAAAAAAGTAAAAAAAAATAAAATTAAAAAACTAAGGATCAAGTTAAGAAAAAGAGTTAAGCTGGATAAATATACTCCACCTCAGACCTGCTCGATGTCGTCATCAATGTTGATGGCCGATTTCAATATAAAATTGATAGATATTGAGGCGAATGCGACTGGCCTTGGAGAGAAAATCGAAGTGCTTCAGGACACAACAAAGAGAATAGAGAGTCAGCTCGAGCAGAACAAGAATGAATTTAAAAAGGATTAGGTAGACCTTTCAGTTAAGGTGGATCAAGCGATGGTGATGTTGACCTGTATTTGTGACAATATGAAGATTACACCCGATCAAATACCCCAGAATAATGAGGCTACTCAACATCTCAATTCTCTAGATTCGTCAAAATCATCAGACTCACATGAGAAACCCGAGTCTCCAAAGACATCTTCCACGCTTAATCAAGAAAATAGTAACACGAATGTTCAAAATAGGTAGCTTTGGAATCCATACACCAATATGCCATTTTCAAATCAACACCCTTTCTTCACCTCGTCGATAGCTACATATCAACGAAGAGAAAAACTTGAGCTATCCAAATTTGACGGTAACGAAAAATGCAGCGTTGCTTGGTTCAATAAAGCAAAAGAATATTTCGAGATTTATGGTATTGACAATGATGACGAAAAGATCAGGCATGCTTCCATGCAAATGGAAGGCAAAGCATATAATTGGTATATGTGGTGGAAAAAGATGACACTTGCTATCAGTTGGAGGAAATTCAAAAATGCGTTCTTTAAAAGGTTCCAAGGTGTCAAGGAAGAAGAGTTCTTCTCAGCACTCACCAGATTGCAACAAAAAGGAGATGTGGATGAATACACTCGAGAATGGGAAACTTTGGCCACACGAGTACTTGGATTATCAGAAACTCATTTGATTTAGTCATACATCACGAGACTTAAACCCTATATCCAAGCTGAGCTTGAGCTTCATGACATCACTTCTATAGAGGTAGCTAGACAGAAGGCAAAAGCTGCTAAAAAGAAGCACGAAAAAATGCAGTGGCCGAAAGTTGAAAGAGTATATTCGAGATGAAGATTTTCCCAAGCCGCAAACATGGATAACACAAAATATGTTCCACCACATCTTCGTGAAGGAGAAAAAACTAACTTGGAAATGCAAAGAATGAAAGAGGGCAAGTGCAAACGTTGTGGCGAAAAATGGGACCCTAAACATAGGTGTGCTAAAGGAAAAGAGACCAAGAACCTGTATAAATATGAAGCAACTAATGATTTAGAAAATGATGAATCAAACATAGAAGAAATCGAAGATTCCCCAGAATTCTCTCCAGAACTAGATGGCGAGAGCATTCCACAAGTATCGTTATCGGCTATGATAGGTATATCACATCCCCAAACATTAAAATTAAGAGGACATATCAAGAAAAAGAATGTAATGGTTCTGATCAATACCGGTAGCACCCATAATTTTTTGGACTCAACCATGGCAAAGAGACTCAACATTTTGACATTTCCCATGCCCGACATGAAGGTTATGGTAGTTGATGGTAAGAATATTGAAAAGGTAGGGAAATGCCATAAAGTCAAATTGCAGATTCAATACTTTAATTTAGAATCTCCATTCTACATTGTACCATTAGGTGGAGTGGATGTGGTCTTAGGTATCCAATGGCGACAAATCCTCGGTACTTACTCTGCCAACCATCAAAAGCAACATATAAAATTTAAATGGGAGGGGCAGAAACACAAGTTATATGGATTCCAACTACTTGAGAACCAAATTGTATCGTCATCCCAGATGATGAAAATGATTCGGAAGGAAGCACAAACTTATGTAGTACAGTGTCATCAATTAGAAATGTTAACTTCGAATATGGTCAACGAAGAAGCACTAGAAGTCCAAGAGCTAATTCAAAAGAACGAAAAAGTATTCCAAGACCTTCTGATGAAGATGCCTCCTAAAAGAGAAATCTAGCATACAATAGAAGTCAAAGTAGGATCAAATCCCATCAACATCAAACTGTATCAATATCCACATCATAAAAAAACTAAAATTGAGAGATTAGTCCAAGATCTTTTAAAGTGTGGCATCGTCACAAAAAGTAAAAGTCCGTATGCTACTCCAGTTGTATTAGTTCAAAATAAAGATGGATTGTTCAGATTATGTGTCGATTATCGAGGACTTAACAAAATAACAATTAGAAACAAGTTTCCATTTCCTTTTATCGATGAAATGTTGGATGAACTACATGGCGCTAAATACTTCTCAAAGTTGGACTTAAGGTTAGTGTATTACCAAATCAGAATAAGGCTGGAAGACGTAGCAAAAATTGCGTTCCGAACACATGAAGGTCATTTTGAATTTAAAGTAATGTCTTTTGGGTTAACCAATGCATCAACAACATTCCAAGCCACTATGAAAGATTTATTTCGTCCATATCTAAGGAAGTTCGTGTTAGTATTCTTTGATGACATTTTAATTTATAGTAAAACTTGGAAGGAGCACCTACAACATTTGGAGAAAGTTCTTACTGTATTAGAAAAACATCAGTTCTATTCCAAGAAGTCCAAATGCACTTTTGGGAAGGAAGAAGTAGAATATCTCGAACATAGAATATGCAAGGAAGGAGTAAAAGTAGACCCTAATAAGATGAAGGCTATAAAAGAATGGCCCAAAACAATTAATATCTCCAAGCTAAGAGGATTATTAGGATTGACAGGGTATTATCGAAGATTTATTAAAAACTATGCCCATATAACCACACCCCTATCGAACCTTCTAAAGAAGAAGTTATTTTGGTGGGATGATGAAGCAATTTTTTTTTTTGAAGACTTGAAGGAAGTTATGTCTAATGCCCTTGTATTGGAAACTCTAGACTTCTCAAAACCATTTGTAATTGAATGTGATGCCTCAGGTTTTGGCATAGGAGCAGTACTAATGGAGGATGGTCACCCAATCATGTTTGAAAGCAGGAAGCTTAATAAGCAAGAATGTCTCAAGTCTACATACAACAAGGAAATGCTTGCTATTATGCACACATTAGCCAAATGGAGACAATATCTCTTAGGAAGTAAGTTCTTAATACGAACAGATCATAATAGTCTTCAACATCTCCTCTAGTAGAAAACACTATCTACAAAACAACAAAAATGGATAGAAAAAATCGCTACCTTTGACATGGATATATTACATAAGAAAGGGAAAGATAACATAGTAGCTGATGCTTTGTCGAGGAAAGACGAAGAACCATCATTACTTGCAGTTTCAGTGGTTGTGCCTGAATGGCTTAATGAGATTCGAAGTGAATATGCAAAAGACCCATAAACAAGTGCTATAATCAATAATCTTCCTCAGAATTCAAAATTTGAATGGAAGAATGATATTCTATGGTACAAGGGAAGAATTTATCTGAATGCAGATTCCAAATTTAAAGCCAAGGTTCTCAAAGAGTCGCATGATTCACTATCAGCCGGACATGTAGGATTCTTTAAAACCTACTATAACGCACACCAATCATTCTTTTGGAAGGGAATGAGTAATGATATTCAAAAATATGTAGCCGAATGTGATAAATGCCAGAGGAATAAAAATGAAAATATTATGACACCCGGACTACTTCATCCCTTAAACATCCCGAATCAGAAATGGGAGGAAATATCAATGGATTTTATTGAAGGTTTACTTGTGTTTGATGGTAAGGATAAAATTCTTGTAGTAGTCGACAAACTCACCAAGTATGCTCACTTTATTGCAATGAGGAAATCAGACTCAGCAAAACAAATCACTGAGATATTTTGCAAAAATGTTTACAAATTACATGGATTTCCCAAGGTCATTGTGAGCGATAGAGATGCCAAATTTAAGGGTAATTTTTGGAAGGAATTTTTCAAACATATAGGAACTTACCTCAACATAAGTTCATCTTACCAGCTTACCATCCTTAAATAGATGGCCAAACAGAGGTTGTCAATAAATGTTTAGAAGCCTACTTACGTTGTTATGCCATAGACAAACAAAATAAGTGGGTTCAGTGGTTACATCTCACTGAATGGTGGTACAATTCTACTTACCACACGTCAGCAAAAATGACTCCATTTCAAGCTCTGTACGGTTATGAACCTCCGAAATGGAAGGACTTTGCTATCATTGAGATGAAGCTTCCAACTGTTAAAAACCAGTTAGAGGAAACCCAAAAAGTCGTCCAAACTCTAAAAGAAAATCTAAATAATGCAAGGAATCCTATGAAGCAACAAGCTGACTGAAATAGAACTGAGAAAGAATTTGAAGTTGGAGAATGGGTCTTTGTTAAACTACAACCTTATAAGTTGTCCTTAAAACAGAAGGGAAAAAACAAATTGGCACCAAAGTTTTATGGACCGTACCAGATCAACAAAAGGATTAGCCAAGTAGCATATAGTTAAGCCTTCCCGATAAAAGTCGTGTTCACAATGTTTTCATGTATCCTGCCTTAAAAAAGCACTTGGTCAACATCAATCAGCGCAAACAACACTTCCGATTTTAGATTACGAAGGAAGGGTTATTTGAGAACCAGAACGTACCATCTCCATCAAGGAAAGAAATTGCGATCACGAGTAATCAAAGAATACCTGATCAAGTGGAAGGACTTACCAAAAGAAGAAGCTTCTTGGGAAACAAAAGTGTTTCGTCAACAACACCCGTCGTTACGTAAGCTTTGAGGACAAAACATCTTTTCCGGAGGAAGGCATTGTTATATAAAAATTAATTATCCCTGTAATTATTAGTTAAATTAAGGCAAAGGGCATGATCAAAGATCATGCCCATTCACCAAGAGGCACCTGTGATGTTCCTTATGGCATGGTTAGGATGGACCTTTAGAGTTGGGGATAGACAGGTCACAAGTGCAGGTTTGCGTAATCGACGGACCAAGGGCTTTTGGTTGGGTTTTGAGGAGTTTTGATGAGGTCCAATGACATTTGCTTGGCATATTTCATCATCCGCACAGTTTCCCTTTCGTTCCGTTGCATTCTGATAACTTTCAAAAATTGAGTTATTAATGGGCTTGACTCAATCAATTACGCTTAAGGTGGCATCTTGGGAGGAATACTTGGCAGAACACCTTAGTGTAATAGCTCGTTGGAACCGGAACGCGAAGATCTACAGGATGGTGTGGCTAGAAGTGATTTTCAGTGGCTTGAGGAGACATGGTGGCCAATCTACCATTTTCCCACATTAAAAAGAATATTTTAATTTAGGGAAATTTGCTCAATGATTAAAATTATAATAAGATAGGAGCTTCTAGAGGGATCCATCAGATCTATAAAAAGAGGAGGAAGCCATTAGAGGACATCTTGGATTTGTGATACTTTAGCAGTAGCCCCAGGACGGAAACCCTCGGGTGATCTTGGTGAGAGTGGACGAAAACCCACCTCATCTCCTTCACAGGTGCATAGATTGATTTCAGTTCAGTTTTGGGATGTTAGTTTTAGCATCAGAGAAGATCAATTTTGCAGACCAGATTGTCTATCTCAGCCATTTCAGCTATATCATCATGTACACTCTTTCAGTTATCTATTATAATGAAAGCTAAGATTATTTCTGCTCATTGTATGATTGAATTGCATGCATTCTCGTGTTTTATTTTACATGGCAATCTTTTGTTAATTGAATAGTAATTTTATGGCGAAATTTTAGATGAGTTAAAATTCTACAAAATCAGTTTAATATCCCGTTTGGGACATTACAGTGGTATCAGAGCTGGTCATCCTGCCAACCTGAGGGTTTTACTACATATCAACTTCAGAGGAAGACCGAGGATTTATTATCTTTGCACGGATTATTGGATCTGGAAGGATTGCATATTAGATGCTCAACAAATTGTCGTTTCATGAGAAAATTTTCTAGTGACTATTAATGATTCGACGAATCTGAGTCTAATATTGAGAAGTCAAAAGCTGCTGAAAAAAAGGGGCCAATCATTCATTCATCAGGTCAAAGTTGTGTTTGGCCAAGCCAGTTATTCATCATTAGGCGTCATTTGCTGTGCACAATCCAGTGCGTTGACAAATGCTTGAGAGTTGAACAAATCTTCATGAATGCTAAAATTATTAAGGGGTCCGTTGACAAGTGCATAAATTATTGAGGTGGTCAAATTAACTTTTGGGGGCCATACGAAATTGAAATATTTTGAAGGACGCAAATTAATTATTGAACGACAGGGTTCCTAACACTGTTTCATTGAATTTTCCTTCTTGAAAAGAATCAACAACAACAAATTGCACCGTATTGGAGATCAGTCCACGAATTTCATGCTTTCGGTGGTGGCAATAATGAAAACCGTAGCCAAGTTTCCCCACTACTGAGCATTGCGTTGGATGGAAAACTGAGGTCAAAGCTAAATTATCTTTTGGTTTGGACCAATGTTGGTGATCAAGGTGGAGCACGAGCATTCTTTCGACTTCGGTGAGCTAGACACTACGATTGCGGCAGATCCAAACCCATGAATCAGAATTGCATGCCCGAGTTTTGATGTTTGTTGAAAACAAATTCATAATTTTTTTTCTTTAAGAAGCCAGGTCGACGTAAAAGATAAATCAAGTTGTCGTGGGACAAGCGCTGAAGACTGAGCGACCATTGTGTAATACCATGGTGCGTGTGGTCACTCAATCTGAGTGCATGGAGGCCACAATCAGTAAATAAAAGACAAATCCCACAAAGTTCTCATCCAACGCGTGCAGGGTTGATTCTTTTATGTTCAAAAATTGTTTACAACGATTGTGGTGACAGAGTCTCTCTCTGGCGGCGAGATCTCGATCCATTACTAAGAGGAGGAATGCATTGATCAGTTGCCATCAATTTATTTGTTGGAGACTGGGGAACGTGACTCAGTCGTTGTAAATGTCAGCATGTCATTCTAATGCCACAGTAACAGTGATCGAGAATGTTGGTTGATGGAGATGGAGTCATGTGGTCCATCGTAAGAAATGGTAATTGAAATAAATAGACCAATCGTAGTATTGGTTGGTTGCTATACGAACTTACTGTGCGCATTTGACATAGATTGTTGAGGGTCGAAGTATTAGTCACACGGAGTCAAAGTGAGTCACCCACTCTCCATTTCACACCAATAACCAGAAGGGCCGCAGTGTATAAAGTCACGTCGAGCGGAATTATCAAACCTCGAGCTTGGATTGGCAAATTATGGAAGTAATTGATCAGGGGGAGCTGTGATCATGGACTGCGCAGGATCTAAGAGTAGATACCAACATCATGAACTAAAGATCAATTGCACCGATCTCAATGCCAATTGATGGGCCGAATTGAAGCTGACATAATTCTCGAATAACATGTGCTTTGCATGTTCGTGGGCTGCAAGGTGTGTCTCCAACTTATAATTTGCGTCCGTGTGTCAGTGGTTTCGTGGTGAATGAGTGCGTGCGATGAATCGTGGTAGTGATGTTGTGCAAGGGTAGAGTCAACGCACATTTTCGATATCCAGGCAAATGAAAGAGGCAGAACTAGAGTGTGAACAATTCTCTGTAGAGTGCATTTCTTAATGTCGTGCGATGGATCAAGAAAGTTTTGCTGGGAGAAGGTGTGCAAATTTAACTAAACCCTTGTACCCCGTATGCATGTAGAAAGCAATCTGAAGTTGTGCATTCAGACCCAATAGAATATCATGGTGTGAAGTGCGTTCAATCCACATAAATTCGAGTTTGATTCAAAAGTAGAGTTTCTAGTACGTGGTTATTTCTTGTTAGCAGTGGTTTGAATCTCAAGGAGGAGGCAGAGAGGCCACGACTTCGAAACTTTCGGGTTGTTGCAAACTGATATGACTGGTACATGGGGACACTGTCACCATATCATTCAGAGTAACTAGATGGAAAAGACAAAATTTCTAGGCTAGTTGAATGCAAAATTGTCATCTTGCTGAAATTTCCATTGAGCAGCATATATCCCAGTGCTGGAAGAGAGTTGTTTGTGGTCTCATTTTGCGGGAGTTCTTGCACTATATGCTGAAGGTGTCATATCGCTGCAGCTAAGCCTATATTCACACCTACAGTCAAGAAAAACTCAGGTTCTATCTCTCTGTTGAATGTTTTGATCCCATGTCATTTATTAGTCTAAAATGAATCATTTTTTTGGCACAAAAAAGTGGTTGCTTTAAACTGATTAGCCTGAGAATGAAATGGCATTATTACATGTAATTGCACATACAACGGTTTTTTTTATGAAACTGTTTGTCAAAACATTTCATTGAGAAATTCATCAAAATTAGAAAAACAATGACCTCATTATCACAAATATTCTTGTCCTCATTGAGCCAAAACATGGATCAAACATTCCTAAACTCCCTTAATAAACTAGCAACAACAATCAGCAGAACATTGTCCAAGGAGATACTTTGCTACAACACAAGCAACCACAGAAAGAACATGAATTGGGGTACAAAATTTATGCACTTGGAGCAAATTTGAGATGCATGGGAGTTACAACAAAAGCCATTCTCAAATTAGAAGAACTTGCTTCACTTCTCTCCAAGGTGCATTAATCAGATGGGAAGAGCTTGGTTTGGGCTCTAAAACCATCTATGCTTGCTCTCATACAACACAAATTTTTGGAGCATCCTTGTGTAGGGATCAAACTTCCAGTTGCTTCTTGTCTTAATAGTATCATGATGTTGACCGCACTTGTACCTCCTTACAATGTTGGCCTTATGAGGAGAGTCTTGAGACTGATAGTGGAGACCTTTCAGGATTTGGATAACAGTGAGGGCCTTACCTTTGGGAAGAGGCTAGAGATTCTAGAAGTTATGGCCTTGGTTAGATCTTATGACCTCATGTTTGAGTTGGGATGTGACAACTTGATCCTACGGATGTTCCAATGCTTCTTCACCATTAGGAAACATCATCCTGATACAGTCATAACACACATGCAGTCCATTTTGTCATCATGTATGGGAGGCCATGATGTCATTTGCAGGAGGTTGCAATCTCAGTTGTTGGCCATTTGGAGGGAGGAACAATTGGTTTCACTTGCCGCTTATGAACTAGCTGAAAGGTGAGTTGAGCAAAACATTGGACTGTTTAGGAGACGGCTGACCCATGAGGAGTTGCGATGGATTTATGGTGACCAACCATGTAGTAGGAATGAGCTGAGGAGGAAGGGTCTTTGCTTCATCTGCAAGGAACCTTGGGGACTTGACCACTCATGCTTGAGTTATGTGGAGGAGATAATAGGGCAGAGCGAGGGGAGATCCCCTCTGACTTTCAAGGTGAGGACTCTGCTTCTATGAGTTCATATGAGGATACCCCTGAGGAGCATGAGCAGTCATGTGGGTATGTTGGCAGCGGTCTAGGTATGCATTCATGTTAGATGGAGTACGATGATCAACATAATGTCCAGGTGTTATAGCTCTGATACCACTTGTTATAGATCTGATCCAAAAATATAAGATAATGCAAATATACCCAGAAACAATAAGATAGACATAGATAGAAATGATTCACTTTATTGATCAAACCCTTAAGGTAGGGCAACACCATACATTCACTCCTTAAAGAAGGAGAACACTCCACAAGCCATATGCCTGTTCATACAATATTCCTTGACAATTCCTTGACATGGAGTCTCTAGCCTCTATATAGGCCTCATACATACAATACCATGGGTCATTACCATGGTTCCCTCATACCATCAAACTAATACCATGGGCCCATTACATTATTACTAACTACTTGTGGTCCCTTACATGATATGGGTTAACCACCTTATTTATTACTATGGCCCATCCATTATTACATTATTACCTAGGGTACCTCCCTTGGTACTCCATATTATCCCCCCTATGTATATAACATTCCACCCCCCTTAGCATGTTTCGTCCCCGAAACATGGGAAGAACACAAATAATAAGATCTATTCAAAAGAGTAGTCCACTGGTACCATGCACGTGCATCTAACCATCCAAGAGAAAGGTGAACCCTCGATCTTGCTGGTGCCTCGCTCGCTTGAGATGGAAGTTGACCGTAGCAGCTCTTCTGTGTTGATGTGTAGTAGGTGGATCTTCACTCCTCGCTATCCGTCATATGGGGGTTGTTGTCCTTGTGGCTAATTGGTTGCCATCTTGTTGGTTGTTTTCTTGCGAGGTGATGTGGGTGATGATATGTTGAAGTTTTAACCCACGATGTCTTTTTCTTTAATTCACCCTGCTGTGGTGCCTGTTGTGGTGTCTTCTTTTCCAATATGACTTCAACCACTGAGCCCTCATCTGATGTACCTGTAACCTTTTCTGCTTCAGCCTCTGTTTGTGTTTGATTGTCTATCATCACTGGCTCATCATCTAATATGTCAGACCCCGGAACATCTTCTGCTTCAACGTTCGTGGACTCTACCTGTTTATTGATGGAAATATCCTGTAATGTAATTTTTTTTTTTTTTTTTTTATACCAGAGCTTCAGGAATTTCTTCTGCACATTAATATTGATAGTACCCGCAGATTCCATCCAAGGATATCCCAAAACAACATCCATATTATCCATCTTTGAAGTATAAAAATCACCATGCAACACATACTTATCCATAGAAAGCTTCAAATCCTTATAAATTTGAACATCCTGTGTATTTTCAATTTGTTTTGCTGGAACTTGCAATTTTTTTGCCAAATTAACATTGATGAAATTATGCTTGCAACTAGGATTTATGGAAACAATGATCTTCTCTTTCTGAATCAATCCATGAACCTGCAATAAGGATATACCAGTAGGAAATAGCCCCACATGTTTCTCCTTATCTTGTTTTCTGGCATGAGACCATCTGTCTAAAAGTAATTTTTCAAATTCTTCATCGGGCAGGTTGGAACACTTCTTTTGGTTAAGTAATTCCCACCATGTGGCCGCTTCATCTCTAAATTGCGCCACTACCCACCATTTCCAACGGTTGTTCAATAACCACTTCTGTTTTTTTATGTATTCTTCAATAGTAGGACCATTATCTTTTCTTGTAAATAATAGAACCTTGCTAGAAGCCATGAAGAGGGTTTTGAAAAAAAATGGTGAAAATTTGAATTTGTCACAATTCCGTCAATATTGCTCAGAATCCCTATTATGACCTGTTTTCAGAAATGGAACAATCATTCTGCATCTGCCCATGTGATAGAAATCTTGATCCAGGCACTTGGAATTTCAGATTTGTGCTGCAACTCTCCCGCTGTCACCAAAATTTCTGCAAAAAAGGGCTGATTTTAAATCAGCGATATCTCCCTCATCCGGACTCCGATTCAACTGATTTTTTTTTTGAAATTGAGTGTTTTTTCACACAGAATCCAGATACAATTAGATTTTGCAGATCTTGCACCAAGACATCCAGATCTGTGCCGCAAATTCGCTGCCTCAAAAAGTTGTCTGCAACCCCACTGATTTTTAAATCAGCAATATCTCCTTCATCGGATTCCAATTCAACTGATTTTTTTTTGAAATTGAGTGTTTTTTCACAAAGAATCCAGATCTACAATTAGATTTAGCAGATCTTGCACCAAAACGTACAGATCTGATCTGGAAACTCGCCGCCCCTGAAATCCTGCAAAAAAAATAAAAAATTCTCCACTTTTGTGCCCAAGAAAGTGCTCTGATACCACTTGTTATAGCTCTGATACCACTTGTTATAGATCTGATCCAAAAATATAAGATAATGCAAATATATCCAGAAACAATAAGATAGACATAGATAGAAATGATTCACTTTATTAATCAAACCCTTAAGGTAGGGCAACACCATACAGTCACTCCTTAAGGAAGGAGAACACTCCACAAGGCATATGCCTGTTCATACAATATTCCTTGACAATTCCTTGACATGGAGTCTCTAGCCTCTATATAGGCCTCATACATACAATACCATGGGTCATTACCATGGTTCCCTCATACCATCAAACAAATACCATGGGCCCATTACATTATTACTAACTACTTGTGGTCCCTTACATGATATGGTTAACCACCTTATTTATTACTATGGCCCATCCATTATTACATTATTACTTTGGGTACCTCCCTTGGTACCCCATATTATCCCCCCTAGGTATATAACACCGGGGAGCAGACTTTCCAGGTTAGCGACTAATGATTCAGCATGGAGAGCACATAGAGGAGCAAGAGTCAGCTCAGGAGGATGATATGCACAATATGCATGATGAGCCTTTTGGGGAGGGTTAGTTGGAGGTTCATGTTGTGCCCATGATGGAGGAGGATGATCAGCTATCCTTGGGGCCAACCATTGATGAGGAGCAGACAGATGTACATACATCTAGTAGGGTGGCAATATTTGCAGACACATGTCCTTAGGAGGTGCGAGGGTATGACAAGATAGTTTTGCAAGAAGTTGGTAGATTGGAGGAGCATGGAGTTTCGAGCTAGATGGGGGTGGATCTTTTTGAGATTGTGGTGCATCCATCTTTGGGTCGACCAACTGATGAGGTGCAGTTGCTTGCACAGGCAACTGGCAGAGATGTAGTACTTTTAGGGAGCAACCCTCTCCAGGAGTACATAGACAGGGCTTGCAACACAGTTTGGCTAGTTATACCCATTATAGGGAGAGAGGCAAGGGTTTCTTGATGGATATTGTTGATTGGCCAGACAGAGTTGCATGATTCGGACACAGTGCAACGGAGCCCTTAGATGTGAGGTATATTACATGCTCCAGTTGGCGGCAGGAAGGAAGTTGGCCACTCATTAGTATTTCATCACAACATCAACATGGAGGGATTGACCTTGGTCTATGTCGAGGGTTGGATTGAAGAGAGGTGATGAGTTGGTGCGTTGTTGATGGAGCAACATTCATAGTTGGAGCTATAGCACAACGAGAACCATGGAGCTGTAATGCTTGTCCATAGTGGCATTGGGATCCGGGAGGATCTGTTGATGGCAGGTCGAGTTAGAGTTTAGTCCGGGATCCGGGCATTGAAGGATTTGCTCATGGTTGGGTGGCACGAGGGTATGGCATCACCCAGTGGTTTATATGGGATCCAAGTATTGATTCTCAGTTGCATGGGACTGCGAGTTTTGCGGACAGATATGGATTGCTTGAGGGCAAGTAATCTTGGGGCGGAGGATTTGTGATGTTCCTTTTTCTGATGTTCCTATTGGCATGGTTAGGATGGACCTTTAGAGTTGGGGATAGACAGGTCACAAGTGTAGGTTTGCGTCATCGACGGGCCCAGGGGATTTTGGTTGGGTTTTGAGGAGTTTTTATGAGGTCCGATGACATTCGCTTGGCATATTTCATCATCCGCACAGTTTCCCTTCGTTCCATTGCATTCTGATAACATTCAAAAATTGAGTTATTAATGGGTTTGACTCAATCAATTACGCTTAAGGTGGCATTTTGGGAGGAATACTTGGCAGAACACCTTAGTGTAATAGCTCGTTGGAACCGAAACGAGAAGATCTACAGGATGGGATGGCTTGAAGTGATTTTCAGTGGCTTGAGGAGACATGGTGGCCAATTTACCATTTTCCCACATTAAAAAGAATATTTTAGTTAAGGGAAATGTGCTCAATGATTAAAATAATAATAAAATAGGAGCTTCTAGAGGGGTCCATCAGATCTATAAAAAGAGGAGGAGGAGGCCATTAGAGGACATCTTGGATTTGTGATTTCTTTTTGTGGAGAGGTTTGGGAATTCGGTTCTCTACTTTAGCAGTAGCCCCAGGACGGAAACCCTTGGGTGATCTTGGTGAGAGTGGACGAAAACCTACCTCATCTCCTTGGTGGATTTAGCCAGAATTCATAGGTGCAGTGATTGATTTTAGTTCAGTTTTGGGATGATAGTTTTAGCATTAGAGCATATCGGTTTTGCAAACCAGATTGTCTATCTCAACCATTTCAGCTAAATCATCATGTACACTCTTTTAGTTATCTATTATAATGAAAGCTGAGATTATTTCTGCTCATTGTATGATTGAATTGCATGCATTCTGTTGTTTTATTTTACATGGAAATCTTCTGTTAATTGAATAATAATTTTATGGAAAATTTTTTGATGAGTTAAAATTCTGCAAAATCAGTTTAATATCCCGTTTGGGACATTACAACACCTGAGGAAGTATTTAAACCAGGGGCCTCCCACAATTGTATCATCATCTTATTCATTAATAATATATACATATAATTTTCTATTAATGAGGGGTTTCTCTTCTCTAGTGGGAGTAAATGTAGATGTGGAAAAGGAAGAATCTACTAGATTATATTGATAGTTGTAATTGACATTTATCAACTAGGGATTCTTACTTATTAGAGGATTTCTATAAAGTTTTAATGTAAAAATACTTGTTGACTTTAGAGGTACTCTCAACTTCATAGCTAAGTCACACGGCATGGGACACATAGGACACATGGATATGAGTAGTTGACATAAGATACATTGATCTCGAAAATAAGATATAGGGGACATACATACACACATTATATTGGTTTTTGAGAAGCAAGAACAATGAGAAGGAGGAATGTGTCCTTATCACCGGCCAGACTGCACCCCCCAAAATCTTCCATGGATCTATCTATCTATATATACTGATTATATCTATTATATCTATCCGTCTATCTATATATATCGATTATATTTATCTGTCTATCTATCTATCTTCTATGTTGCATTTGTTTTTAGGAAATGGGACAATGGGGACGCATCACCAGGATGACTAGAACTCACCCTAGGGGGTTGTAGTTTGTGAACGACAATAATAATAATGAATATTAAAATTTAGAGAACACTATAAATATTTGTAGTTGCCTGCAAGCAGAACATGCTATATTATATAGTATTGTGCACAACCCTTACAATTGTCAATTATGAAAAGCTTGTGCAAGATAAAATAGGGTTGAGTGACATTCTAGTATTGGCCCCTTAACACGGGCAAAATGAAATTTAGTTTTATGAAACTTAAGTGTAACTATTTTCAATCTGCAATAAGGTGCATGAAGGGTCTGTCAGAAGATGTTTCTATAACAACTTTTATTCTTCGTATATATTGATAATGATGATTATGTTAAAGCTCAAAAGGCATTCTCTTTTGAATAGGTTTTGTGGATTTTTACAGCTTTGTTGAAAACCACTACAAAACACTTCGGTTTTGTAAAGGGATTAGAATCATGTTTTAGATTAAAGAGGTGATTGAATAGGAATTTACTCAAACATCTAGTACTTGATCTGATTCAAAGGTTGTGATGGTGGAAGAATTTGCACTTAAATGAATCTTGGAAAACCATGTACAATATGTAAAAGTTTTGGTGACCCTAAAAGTGAGAAGAACAACTGCAATAACCACAAGGTTCAGGGCTTTGAACTGTTGCAAGTTTTTGGACATGGAGGCTTTGCTTGCTATAATGTTGTTGTCGAAAGGACACAAGTTAAATCATCGAAAACCCACGAGCTGCAACTTGTACAATAGATTTAGATTTAGTGCAATAGAAAATAAATGGTTGGGAAAAATGATCATTGTCCAATCATTAATGTTCAATGTCAAAAGTGAAGATACATGCTTCGAATATCTTCAAGCCTAGAACATCCCAAAAATCTATTATGAACATTCCTGAAATCATCCCAGAATGTCTTGGGAAGACCAGCAAGTCCTCAAGTTGTTGATCAAATCCTTATTAGTTTAGAGACACTTCCTAGGGTTCCTCAAGTCCTCGAAATGCCAGAATGATAGGTACATGTTTTTTATTTGGGGGAATGTGTCCCCATTCAACACACACACACATAATACAAAAAACACATACAAAAGTGAAATATAAACTCAAAGATCCAATTTTTTAGGAATGAGAAACTGGTTACGACGTAATACATTAATGATGATCAAACACAAAAGAGATTAGAATATTCAATACACATGTCATAAAATAGAAGTTTAGAAGTTAGAACCATAAATTTTCATTTTCTCAATAGACACTTGATGTCCTTAAAATGAAAATCTATTACATAAATATTGTGTGATTGATACTATAGGTGGGAATGCTAATGGAAAATACAAAATAGGGTAGATACTACAATCAAAGATGGAAGAATCTCCTAGCTCGTCACTCTCAATAGTCCTCCTCTATGTTAGAATTAAATCACGACAATTGCCACTGCTCTCACCTCCATCCATCCATCCTCCTCTATACTCAATCCATGATCTACATTTGTTGATATGGAGCATAGTTATCAGAATCGGACCAGTCATTGAACTGGTAGACCCCTTGGACTGGGCACTGGTCAGAGCTGTACGGAAACCAGTAAAAAACCGGTCAACCAAAAACACATAATATATTCAAATTTTAAAGAAAAACATATATATTCATGTGCATCCATATGAATCCAAACCATTTATACACAAATAAGCAAAAGTACTCATTTATATAGCATGTAAGGGTGTACATAACCAAAATAGCACAGAGTGCAATCCATGTCTAAACTGAAAATACATCAGCAAACAAGCTCCACATGGCCTCTAGCATCCAAAAAAAGATGCTACAAAAAATACCTACATATCATCAAAATCATCGCCTATATTGGGATTTTCATCATCAATATCACCCTATAAGCATTGAAATAAGATAAAAAAATCATAGCATGTCAAGTCAAGATTTTGTTTGAGTGATTGGTATTTTTTTAATAGGCTCATGATAGAAGAGTTTGACAACCAATGCCACTAACATAAGGTACATAGAGGGCTTGGTGCTCTTGATTAAATACTAGTTCCATATCTTCGTAGTGTCGTACATGAGAAAATCCAATGTAGCATTGCAATCCCCCAATCCTGAAATCCTAGAAAACTGTAAAGTCTGCTAGATTTTGAGTGAGATCTAAAATTCTACTTTCTCCATATGAAATCCAATGAGGTCAAAACCACTCTCAAACATCCTGAGTCATTTCATGGTAATGTTAAAAATTTAAGTAAGGACGAAAATGAAAGATAAAGGAGAATGTCGCTTTTACTTACCATGAAATGCATAGGAATAGTAGGGCCATATGCTTGAATATTAGGCACCTATTATGGGCTAGTGCCCAGCCAAGACAAACATTAAAAGGAAAAAAAAACAAAAAAGGTCCCACTTGTTGTGTTCTACGTGGCTTTACCGTACCAAACTGGAAAAAATGGTTCACATCACTAGTTCGAACCGGTTTTGGCCTCAAAATGGTCGAACCGGTTAGTCTGATTCGGTCCTTATAACACTAGTATGGAGGATGTGTGAAAATTCCTTAAACTCGGGAATCCATACTTCAGCGACTGATGATATTTCTCCTGCTTGTTAGATGAACAAGTTATTTGCAGTTTCCTACGACAAACATCGAAATACATATAATGCAACCTACACCATTTAAATAATATGCCGAAACAAGAAATTGAATAATAGAGAAAGATACACACAAGTGACAGTTGTTTTTGGACAAACGTCCCCGGAAAAACCCAATGTGAGAAAAACGGTGCAACAGATCTGAGGGTTTTTATTATTAAGTTGAAGTATTTCTGAATAGAACTACTAGATGCCTTCTCAACAATCCAGTTACAGAGAAAATTATTTAGCAGAAGAAATTGGTGAGATTACTTCACTCTACATTGCAAGTCCCGGTTGATCTGGGAGCTGAACTGGGAGTTCCCTAACTACTTCTGCGCTTCCCTTGTGTGGGCCCTACGTCAACCTGAAAGGCCCTGCATCATCTCAACTGAGAACCAATCTACCTTCAGAAGCCTTTTCCAGCCCTCCCGGCTCAAAAACGTCATCTTCCTCAACAAACTTAGACTTCTGTGCTGGAAGCTATTGCGCTTCTCTATGTGGGGCTTGCGTGAGCCCTTCTTGGATCTGCGTCACCCTCTCTGCCCTTTACGCTGCCTCCTTTGTGTGTCTCTCTGCCTCTCTGCTGAGTATCCTTGGCTTCGGAGAAGATCCTCCAACCAAAACTCTCTATGCCCCTCTCTGCAAAAGCTCACTTCTAATTTCTCTTCCGACAGCTGCTCTGCTTCAGAAATTCGATCTTTTGAACTCTTTGTGTGTCTTCCAAATGACCCTCAAGCTTCCTTAAATAATCTTCTTGTTGACATTAAATGACCCAGATTAGAAGCTAATCAATGGCTAATATCATTTCTGCTTGATCCTTGTCTTCTTCTAGAATTTACAACCACAATTAGATTAATACCCATTAATTATTTATTTTCCTAAGTTTAGACCTAGGGTCCCATTAAAAATAATTAATTATTTTAATAAAATTGTTTCTGGGTGGAATTTCCCAAAACGCTTTCTGGGTTCATTGGAATACATGTGCCCAATCCTCCTTGCAAAATTTGAGACTTAGAGCACATCCGATGCTACCAGAATTCAACACTACCTTTTAGCGAGGAATGTGCTCTAGTAATGCAACCTGCTAAAGCATCACTTTGTTCTGTAACATCTCCTTCTGTGCTGCTGATGTTCTTAATCCTCTAGACTCTAAGCACATAGCCTTCAAGATTTCCAATTCTAGTGAAAAAAATCTATGGAGCCTTCCTCCACCTCATATGCTACATTGATGTTTAATATGTTAGGACATTTCTAGGGCACATGTTTGACATGTGTTTTGTTTGAGGAAGTTTGCCCTATTATGTCACATGCTTGACACATGGTATAGATGTAGGGCATGTTTTGTTACTTAGCTTCATAGATGTCCCTCTGGAGAAAGATTAGATTCATTTGTCTTTCTAGTAAGCTAAGTCACTTGACATGGTGACATGGGCGACATGCAAATACAAGTGTTTGACACATGACATAGTGACACCAAAAACATGAAATAGAGGATATGGCTTAGATGTTATATTATATTAAGAAATTAACAATTTACACACAAAAATAGAATATCAAGTATAGACATAAAGATTGAAATTTTGTTAGAATTTAGAAATTAAAACATTTATAGGATACAAATTTAATAATACAACTAGTTACTCCTTAGTACGTACTAGTACCACATCATTGATGATTAGATGACAAATACATTAGAAATTGGAAGCATAGACCACAATTTTCCCATAAAGTCATCAAGATAAAAATGTATTACATAGATACTGAGTGACTAATACTATAGGTGGGAAATGCCAGTGGCAAATACAAAATAGGGTAGATAATAGAACTGTTGATGAAATAATCTCATAGCATGTGACTATTAGTAGTCCTCTTCCATGTCAGAATCCATCAAAATTAGCATCATTTCCACTGCTCTCGCCACCATCCCACCCCCGTTCTCTATATCCAAAACCAATTGATGCATTTGTTGGTGTGGAGGATGACTCCTCGAGAGGATCACCGTCATCAACGTGACCAACTCTAGCATTGGTTCATTCAGATCCAAGTTGGCTAATGCCAACTCAATAGTACTATCCAAACCCATATTTTCAGTAAACAAATCCCACATCTTTGTCTTTCCCTTCAACCACTCCCTCTACCTGTAAACACATCCCACATTTGCTTTTTGACAGGACATGTGTCCCAAACTGAGATGTGTTGGACACGAGTTTGCCACATGTCCCATGAAGAAGACATGTGCCAAACTTGTGTTTGATACATGTCTGCACAAATGTGCATTCGACACATGGGATTCGTGACACATGACCCCCTAGGGGTGTGCCCAATGGTTTAGCTAGTAAGAGATTTGCATGTAATGGTTCATTATATGAGTGGGAAAATGTCATAAAGTAACTTTGTCCATTTAGGATTATGAAATGGAAGTGGGTTACCATGTGTTACCCCTAGAATGTGTTGACGTAGTATTAGTGGCAATGTGGTTGGTACATAATAATAATAATAATAATAATAATAATCATCCAATTTAAAGGTCATGGCCAAGCCAAACACCAAATTGGTAACTATGCCACAAATTTGTAAAAACAATACATGAAATTCAGATGGAAGGGCTATAAATAATAAATATACATTGTATCAGTGTGGATTCAAAGCAGTGTGGAAAAAGTCTGCAAAAAATCGCGATTTAATCCTAAAAACGTGATTTTTTGAACTAAACGATTTAATCCCCTAACTTTTTGGTGACTTTTTCACAAAGGAAAAAATCGCGGTTTTTTTTGTTATACTCCCAATTTAATCGAGAGTAGACCCAAAAAGTCGGCCTCTCTTCCCAAGCCACGGATAAAGAGGCCGCAAAGGTGTAAAAACTATAAATTGAAGCTTCCATCCATGCGTTTTCAAGTTATTGCATTGTATTGTTTGTCATACTTCTTGCGAGCATAACAGTCTCATTTGTAATCTGTTAGTTTTGAGGTTAAGATATGTTTTTGTTTTCCAAGGAAAAACAAATCTTTATACTTCATATTTCTAGTTAGAAAGCGAAGTATACATTGGCTAAGCCTCTATGCTTTTAGTGATCCAGACTCTAACAACCACCGCCCCTTCAAAATATTACAAAAGTACCAAAAGGACAGGGATACAACAGTCTTCTGTAGAAAGAACCCCACACCATCAAAAACATTGTTACAGTTGTTGAATGCTTCCAGAAGAAACAACAAAGAGGAGGTCATGAAGATCAAACAACAACAACCTGTCCAAAAAAACAAAACCAGTGCCTCAAAAAAGAACCCATTTTTCAGATAGGAACAAAGTACCTGTGAAGTCTCGTGACAGCAAAGATCCTTCCTGCAATGAGAGCATGTTTTGAAAGGGAATCTTCTTTAGTGGTGAAATCCCTGTAAATGTGGGAAAGATTATGTATTAGAAGTGGATTTTACCTCCAAGAGTTTTTGAATAATAGATGCCAAGGCTAGGTTAGTAATCTAACATCTATTGTTTTCTCAGAAAATAAGCAGCTTGGAGTCACGAAGCGTTAATTTTCACATCTACTATGATACTTACTGTTAATTTTCATTGGACCTACCGCCTGGCACCTTATTACCCAAGCAGATTAAAGTCTACTGAATAAATGCATAAATTATTTCTTAATACAATTAGCGGAAACAAAAATTAAAAGGGGAAGAGGATCTCAGTGACTGATTACTTGATGACTTTTAAATGACTCATGATATACATTTATTATATTTTTTGTTGATATTTTGACTCTTGAGAGTTGAGACTCAGTTAGGACTCAAAATTCAAGAGTTGATTCACTATTTTGATATGTGATGTAGCACTAGACTTCATATACATATTATATATTAGCTTTCTTTACATGTTTATGTGGAAATGCATTTATTTGATGTTGTGGATACTCTAAATGTTAAAAAAAATGAATAATTTTGTGTTTTTTTTTTTTTTTTTGCTGATTTTTTCAAAAAAATCCGGACTTTGACGAGTTTTTCAACTTTTGGACCCTTGCCGAATTAATCCCGACTTCGACTTTTTCCACATTGATTCAAACCCTCTACCATCGAGACATTGTCATCACAACAAATGGTGAATTTGATTCAAAAAGGAGGTTTGGCATATACGGTAGAAGCTAAGTCACAGGACATGAACCTTATGGGTCCCATGTCCTGTATCCTATGTGTTGGACACAACACGACCCATAAAACGTGACCTAAAATTAGGACACATGTTTGGGCCGTGTCAGACACATGCCTTAACGTGTCCCAATTTTAGGACACGTATCCCACTAAAATCCTAAAGTAAAAAGCACCGCTTCTTGATTTTTTTTCATCATTTTTTTGTAAATTTTGTGTCTGTTGGTGAGAGGAATATTACTGAGTGTGTGACTATCATCGATTTGTAGGTGGATTAAGGGATTTGTGGGCGGATTATGACATGGAGGAGGACTTGGACTATTGATAGAGTCGTGACTAGTGAGTCATGACTAGTACCACTGATGAGAAAGAAATCATGAAGGGGAGGACCACTGAGATTCTTTTACGCACATAAGATTACATCCATCATTTTTTTAGATATGCATGTTAGTGGCTATATGTCTTCACTTGAGTGGAATGTTGATTTGATCATTTGATTATATGAGAGAAATATGGAGTGGTTGCTACTATTACATATTTTTTTGATTGCCATCATTGGAACATTGGCATTACACCTTAAAATCATTCTTGGTTTAAAGGACCTCACGAAGTTTTGTTGATGCATTAGTTATGTTAAAGTAATAATATTTTGAATTGTTTAAATGTATGCGGTTCAAGTACCTTGGTGCATTTAAGGCTTAGCACAACTATATACATATTATGGTTTTAAAGTGGATTGGATTGGGGGCTAAAGTATGGACGATGGTGCAAATTTTATGTGTTGTGTTGTATGAATCTTTGATATGGTGATAACATATATTGATATGATAGAGTGATGGAACCGTTGCAAAGCTAGATATGAATTCGACATTATATATTGAGCAAACTTTATTATGCTATGGTTATATGGTGAATGTATTTGTGGATTGTTTGATGTAACTTTACTCCTATGCGATCACAATGTTTCATTTATTGGTGTTTCAATGCGCCCAAAGCCTGGTGAGCTTATGTATTGGAATTTACACGATGGAAGCCACTTGTAATCCGACCCATGGATATTACACGACATACTCCACCTGTTGGCCTGCAAGGTAATGCCACAAGTCGTAATTTTGTTCATTTGAAGTTTGGTTAGTTTCAAGCTGTGTGCACTTGATTGAGTTAACAAATTTGTGTGAGCTCCCTGCTTTTTTTGTGTCTTAAATGCTCTGTCTAGAAACCCACAATTCCATCATGTGATTTTAGTGCGCCATAACTTTGTGGATCTACGGTGGAGATGGCTCTTGGTTCGAATCTATGACTTCAATTAATAAGGGTTTTCACTCTATCTATGTTTAACCTTTGGGTTTTGATCGTATATATTCATTTGTAGTTTTTATTGTATGAGGAACCACCGTGAGTATTAAAAGGTATTGAGCTTAAATTGGAAGTTTGCGCGCTGTTCAGTGGGCAATTGCTTGGTTAATCAGTCTCTTTAAGTTGCGTTATTGGTAAGTTATTATGGTTGATTACACGTTCCCCGTTGTTTTTCATTGATTGAATGATCTCTGAGTGTTTTTTCATAATCCTGTCCTTAATTTCATTCCTCCCTCTACATACTTCGTGGCCATTACTTCTTGGCTCTCATTGAACACATTACATTTGCAATTCAAAGCTATTATGTAAATGGGTTTTTTAATTAAAGTTATTGCTTAAATTTTAGAGGCCTGAAAGTTTAATTAAGGGCTAAT
Organism: Pinus tabuliformis; assembly: GCA_031772625.1. Lineage (NCBI taxonomy): Eukaryota > Viridiplantae > Streptophyta > Pinopsida > Pinales > Pinaceae > Pinus > Pinus tabuliformis. Next base: position 490,682,795 of record CM062808.1, on the reverse strand, counting down.
CCTCATCTCCATACTGCAAATAAATGAGGTAGTTGAAGGGCCAATTTCACTTAGTTTGTAATTATAATTTCCCATCCCCCTTTAACATTTATGCTTCAAATGAAATTGAAAGTGTAAAAACCCCATATGCAATCCTTCCCCATTTCATAAATTCCCATTTCAATATGGCATTTTGCCACTTAACCCTCTGTAACCACACTATGCTTCTTTGTGCCATCAATACATTGAGTGAAAAAAATATACTTAAACGTTTGCAGGTGCCAAACCCTTCGCATGCATAACCCTCTTTATTCCCTACCATGGAAGAAAAATTATGATGTACCTCTGTTGTACGACTTGGTATCATTCGTTTCATTGTTCGACTTGATACCACACAATTTAGTAGGGCCCTAAGAAAGGGAAAAGCTAAGGGACAACTACTAGACTAAGTGGCAAAAATGGGACAATGATCCACTATCACCTTAGTCAAAGTCCCTTGCTCTTTATTGACTTTCACCGATGGGAGGAGTCCCAGTAGGAAGGGAATCACTTAGAATAAATAGATCAATGATTTAGGGATGACGTGATTTTAAAAAACCAATTCAAGGAGACACATCAATGGATGAATGCACCAGGGAAGTTAAACGCTCTCCAAGAAAGGCCTAGAAGGTAATCAAGACTTAGGGTTTGAGATTTATCGTTATAATAGGTCTTCCTAAGGTCAAGACTCCAAGTGATGAGATATGACCTCTCAAAGAAGTTCAATGCGATGTTTTAACACTTCCAAGAGGATCTTTGCTTCCTTTGATAGACCTAGGAAAGACTTGCGCTAGACCTAGGCTTTTATGAATATTCATGGGAAGAAATACTTCCGAGGTACTAACTAGGTCAAGGCAAGCGAGGAGAAAGGGTTTCTTATGATTTATTTCAATGAATACTATGCTCATACAACCCTCAAGAAAGTCCCATAGTCTAGGAGAAACAAGGTAGGGTTTCCCTTCTAGGGCACAAGATTTTACGGATGAGGAACCATGAGAAATCCACCAAACTTGGAGATCCTCTAGGCAAGACCGTAAGGAAGAGTCTTGTCCTCATGGATACCCAAAATTGTCTCTAAAGGAATTTGCTTGATGCCCTAGGCTAGCTGTCCTAGAAAAAGGGGCCAAAAATTTGAGGAGGAGAAAATATGGGCAAAAAAATAGTTGATCACCAAGTTTCTTGGACTAGTGCCTAGTCCTTTGGGCTATGGAGTCCTAGATGCTTCTAAATTGACCAAGATCGTCATTAAGGAGGCCAAAGGATGATGCCCTAGCAATCAACCTTTAACATTTATCCCCTCATGATTTATGGAGTTTTATGGAAGAAAGACAAAATTTCATCCACTAGGAACATTCATCATTTGCAATACAATGAGTAACATATGCAATTGCCAACCAAATAGCTTTCCAAAAATGATTTTTAGTGATTAGGGCACAATAACATTAACCTAGTTGCAACAATTCCATACATTACACATTATTTCAAGAAAATATTCAACAAGAAGCACCTACAAGATGACAATATGATATATCCATCCACAAATCATAAGATAGCTGCAAAGAAGATAAAAAGTTTCAGCTCCAAATGTCAAAATGCATCAAAGAATATCTAATGGCTTTTGAAGAAAAAGTGCGAGTTCTTTTACAAGAGAAGAATCTAAGTGATGATGATCTCTCACAAATGAGAGTGAGTTCTATTTATATGAACCTCACTAAGTCGAATTAGCCTAATTAGCCCCCAAAACATTAAAATAATGGGCTAGAAACAAGCCTTGGTCACAAGCCGACCAAGTAGCTTTCACAAATTAAATTTTAGCCATGCAAATGCTAGCTGAAATTTATGACGTCATGTTGATGTAGGGCTCTATGTGAGAGAGGGCTCTATAAATCTCAAACAAAGGGATGGCCCCTTGATCTCCATGCAAGTCATCATGTAGGGCCCCAAAGTGAGTTTGGGGCACAAATGCTAATCTCATGGGTCTCCTGATGATAAAATAGCTTGTATAATGCTCCAAATGAGGACTTTGATGATGATGCATGCCCTCCCATGTCTCAAGGGTGAGACGAACCTCCTCTGGGCCTTGGATTAACTTTCTACGTAATATAGCTGTGTCTTCTTCAAGCTAAAAGGGAGATAAGTTTTACTTTTCTCTGTTGTGTATAAATTTCCTTAAGAGCAATCAAAATACTCCTTGAAGACGGGTTTTCCACTTGTGGGTTTTTCTAGGGTCTTAGACCAAAAATATTGTGTAATTTTCTGAGTGTGTGCTTGCATTTATATCTTGTATCATTTGTGTAAATTTGTAAAATCAAAGAGTAGAGTAGTCTTTAATGTTTTAAGTTGAATGCATGTCTAACATTCATATCACCAATCCCCACAACATCTATGTTAACAATGCTTTCATTGATCCCCACAACTTCCATCATGGCTCAAATTGGATTTGAAAAATAAAATTTCACCACTCTGTCTTTGCTTCCAGATCCTTCAACATCAAAACCAAGAAGCAGATCAACTAGCCGATTTGGCGACAAATTTTTTTTTGGGATTTTTTTATCAACTCCATAATATATGACTAACCCATCCCATAAATTGACCATGAACGACATTATGTTTACAACATGACGAAAATGAAGGAACATGACATGGTAGCACAATAGGCTGTGAATGGGGACAAATGACAATACTCTTCCACAATCCTCAAATGTTCAACCTTATGGCTACCCATGGTTATGATCCCTACTTTGTACTCAAAAACTACGAATTTGGGATTATCCGCATTGCTTGCAGACGGGTTTGTTAATCGACCTATTTACTAGCCATGGTGAATTCAGTTTTGGTGTAATTCCATTTTGGCTTAGGAATGCTCATCTCAATGTGCCTCATCCCTCTCCAATTAGGAATTTGTTTCTTCCAATATTGATTTTTTTGCATCCTTTGTGCTTCGGGCCAATTTTGGTAGGTATCCCTGGAAGGCCTTTGTCACAAGTTCCTCTTGGTCTCAATTTCTTTCTTTCACGTCTTTTCCTAGCTCTCTATGAATTGTAAGGCCAATTCCACGTGTTCTTGAGGTGACTTGAGAGAGATGCTCCTTAGGTTGCCTAGGTTTTTGCTGTTTCGTGACTCTTTGTGAAGCATAAATCCATAGGTCATTTCAACATTTCCCTCTTTTCATGCACTTCAATTTGTGGCTTAAGCTACATCCCCATTCAAAATGCTTCAATGATTCTAAGACGCGTTGAGGAAATCTATCAGCATCCAGACATGGATTATATAGAGCTCCAAAGAATGTGATAATTGTTGGAGAGCCACAAGGCTGAAATTAAGGAATTGTATCATCAATTGAGGAACTAAGATGACAAGCTCCAAGCTCAAGGTAATCAAATTTGCTCTCAGATGTTGGATCTCATGACAAACGAAGCCCTTGATACCATATTGTGTTTCAGCATCATCAATATGGGATTCAAGAATTCAACACCATGCTTAAGGAATTCAATGTAGAAGCCTTTGATATCAACATCTCTACTCGAGCCTAATGGTCAAATACTTGGCTTAATGTCTCTTGGGAAAAAAAGTGTAAAGAGGTCGGGGTGAAGGGATAAGGATAAGGATAAGGAATCTAGTTAGTAAGTCATACAGGTAAGTAACATGTTAGGCCCAAGATGGCTAATGCTAGATGGAAGGGGAGACTTCTTGGGGAGGATGTTATTCCAAAAATCTTTGTAAGAGATGTAGAAGGATGAGAAGAGATGGAATCTCCTTGAAGCAAGGAAATTGAAATTCTTATGTCAAAGGAAACAACAATAGTTTCATGGTGTGGATGGGATGGATGAAGGCTCATGGGTAAACATGAACTGAAAATATTCATGCACATGACTCGAGAGAAGGGAAATAAACTATCTTACATTATTCACAGAAGGCAAGATGAATTATTATAACTCAATAGTAATATATGGTATTTAAACACTGTTAACAAAGATGGAAGTGACATATACTCTATAATGAGAAGGCCACCACTAATAATGATAACTTAAATCAATATAAGGAATCTTTTATATGCAGACGATCACATATATGGTGGTGAAGAAACAATTCCACACTCTATTAATTAAGACTTCCCAATGGCATTTCACAATGACCTTGCAACACTTCATAAAGTAAATTTCCTAATCACATTATAGTATTACGACTTCAAATATAACACTTCCATCATTCTTTTCATTAAAGGTGAATTAGACTATAAGACTTTGATAGAGTGAGGAACTTGGAGCTCTAAAAAGTGATAACACAATTTGTCACAAAGATTGCATTTACTACCTCCATGAATTGGGTTGTTTTGATCCAAATCGGTTCCTAGCTTTGATTTGCTTTTTGTGCTTTGAATTTCCATAAGGCTGAAAACTGTGTTCTTATGGAAAATATCCCTTGATGGGACATTAATGAATTATGATCCACTGTCCAGCATGGTGTGGTTTGATGATCCTTAACTCTTGAATTTATTTCCAGGTTTGACTGACTGCTTTCACAACCATGAAATGTTATGGTTGAATGTACAATATTGGTTTCTAAACGTAAGTATTCTCGGTTTGCATACATTTGGCTATTGTTTAGGACTATAATGTTGAAAAACAAAGTAGCAGTGTTTCTGGATTACTGATAACTATTTGTGAATTTATTTGAGCTTCTTTAATTCATCTTCTTGATCAAATAATTACACTTCAGAAATCCAACCGATAGCAGTGACAAGAAAGTAGAAATCACAGAGCACAATAACAAGAGACACCAGAGTTTAGCTCAGAGACCAGGACAAAACCCCATAAAGGGGAAAACCCAATCAAGCTTTTCCTTAGATCCTTCAACAAGACATCTAGACATAGATAATACTGACCACAAGATGGATTCCACAAGTGCTAAGGGTCTTCTTCACAAAGCCTTCCAATCAAGATCACAAACAAGAGGCTGATCCTCTCATCATACCACATAAAGCAGGCTAGGATTTTGTTTGTTCTGAAGCTCTGACTTTGGATAAGATACAGATCTGAGGAGGTACAAAACTTGGACAAATTCACAATCCTGAAGTGACTCAGATCTCAAATCTGAATTAGATCTCGGCCTAGTTAACAGTCCTGGAGATAGATTTCAGTTCTCGGTCTAATTACAGGCCTGAAGCAGCTACCAATCAAAGATCTCAATCCTGGAGTGACTTGGATCTCAGATCTGAGTTAGATCCCGGGCTGGCCTCAGTTCAATAGCAGATCAGAACTCAGACAAGTGTGTGTAAGAATCAGATTTCCCCTCTGGATCTCGATCTAGATGCACTCTTCAACTGTCAACTAATTCGAACCAGGACAGACTTTGGATTCTTCAACAGTAGCACAAAGCTTGGACTTCAGATCACAAACAATAGCCACAGAACTCGACCTTCAACTTGGATTAGATCAGACCTTGAGAGAGATTGAACGGTTACTCTTCTTCACTTCATATACCCTTGAACTATTCCTTGTAGCCCTTCGCATAGGAAAACACAAGACAGAAGTGTGTAATCCAAATTATTTGTCAAGGAGGACGAATGGAGTTTATATAGCCATCATGAGATCCGAATGGGTGCCATTCTATGACTTGACCATCTAGAAAGGCTGATCTGATCCAAATGAGTGAGTTTCTAGGCAAGCCGACTTAGCACATGTGGAGCCACTTGTAATTACAAATAAAACAATATTTTTCTTCTTTACAAAAATACATTTTGACCAAATCGAATGCATGATGAACATGCTAGAACAATAATAATAAATTGTTTTTCCAATGATAACAAATAATTTTATGAATACCGACCATAGCTACATTTTCTACATCACTTGTCGAATAGCTGTGAACTACTGTAAAGAGGGAAAACGCCAAGGATTTAATTGGGATCTAGATTGTAAGTTCTCTGATATGAGGATATTAATGCTAGATTCCTCGCTTTCATGTGTTGTTAATGTCCTTTTTGTGAAAATGCTAGTCAAATCGCTTGTAGGCAATTGGGTGACAATTTGCTTTTTGGATGTAAACAAAAATGTGATGCCTGTCAACCAGTCATTGTGGTGTTAGCTAGAATTCATTTGTCAAACAATTAGTTATATACCATTACCAATCGATGAATAATTTTGCATGTCACATCCACCCTAGCATTCTTTGTCATGAGATATGGATATTGGCATTGTTGCTTTCATCTATATGTTTTTATGGAGTTAATTTATATGGCCCTACACCTTGAATGTCTGGATGATAATAATTAAGCTATTTGGCATTTGCATTGCATTTCTGCATAAAGATTTCTAGTGAAAGTTGCATGGATTCCTCCTTTTTGAATTTATGGAGCAGAGGGGCTCCTTGTATCCTAAATGCATAACTGATTTTCTAATGGCGAAATTATCATATACAACTTGTATAGTTTATCAAAGTCTTTAAACAAGCTTCTCCTTTTAAAGCTCAAAATTTTTTGTTGTTAGTTTAACAACTTTAAGCCTAAAACATTTGTTTTCTAATTTTGATAATGTATGTTAGCATGGAATGATATTTAATTGCTGCATTATTGTTTACTATTACTTTGTCTTCCAATGCATTTTTTTCTTTGAAGTTGTAAATGGGGTTAGAGACTCTGGAGGTACTAATTTAAAAATTACATCTTAATAGCGAATTTCTTTCAAGAAGGGTACCAGTTTATCATATGCCAAAGTAAAAGAAATTTCCACATACTAGATGTAGCGGAGGTCTTGTAGGACATTGATGTGGAATGCAATTCAATGATTCTATTCCCTTAATTATTGCTACTGCTTGTAGACATTTAATTCATTATTAATTTCGATTGCATAGTTATTGGATTGCACTTTGACATGTTTGTTTTGTAAATAATCTATTCTAACATATTGTCATTTTTTGTAGGATGTTGGTGTTGGGGTTCAAGGTGAAGAACAAAGGAAAAAAGTGCTTAGAAGCCTTTCCCCATCCTTAATAGCCCTTGCGCGACGTCATGCAGGCTACCAAACATTGTGGGATATTTGCTCTGACCTAAATGATATGGGTTGCCTCCGGAGCCTTATGGTTTGTTCTTGTGGCCATTTTCATGTTTTTTTTTTTGGTTGTTTGCTATATTCTCATCCCATGTTAAAACCCCTTGAGCTCATTCTTTCTTTATAGAATCAGTTATGTTTTTATTTACTTTCTATTACGACTTCAAATTGAGTCTAAACATGTTATAGATCTACTAGATAAATATACTTGCACAAATAATATACACAAATATGTTCCAGAATCGTTTAGGATGAATTCAAAGGCTTGTGCCGTGTTGGATGTAAAGTGGAAGCTTTCCTTCATTTATTTTTGCACTATTGAGAAAGCTAAGCTATATAAAGTTTAGTACCTCAATATCTTGAACCCTTGCTTTCCCTAAGATCATTTGGTTAAAAAATTATCTCTTTGCAAATCCAAGTCAAGGGAGGTTGTGAATGTAGGTCTTGGTACATTCTTCTCAAGGTGCAAGGATAGGTAGCACCAATGTGGCCTTAGATTAGGGATTGTGGGGTGGTGGCCCCTTTGTGTCTATAGGTGTGCGAGTGGATGGTTCTTCTTCTGTTGGTATAGAATTGGGGGCAGGTGCTTTTTCCTTTCATAGTCTAGGTGCAAAAAAAGCGGGTCTTCAATTAGTGGTTTAGATTTAATTCAAGTGTAGGGTTCTAATTGTTTGTCATTAGTTTGGAGGCCTGGTAGAAGAGAACATGAACATTTACTGAGAGGCTGAATTGTTTCTCATTTACCAGACCAAATTCTTGTGGGTCGAGTCTCTTTCTAGTGGGCCGAGATCACTATTCTGAAGGGTCGATTTGGTTTTCCTAGTTGCCAGAGCTAAATCATAGGTTCAAAATTTGTTATTTGCATTGTAATCCCTCCCAACAAGCTAATAAATTTTGTGGTTTGCCTCTTATATATTCTGTTACATGAGTTTATTACATTGTCTTTAAAGTGTTTGACGCAATGTCTGTCCACTAAGTGTTTGACAAATGTCATCAAAGGAAATTCATAAAATTTTGTTAGGTTTAATCACACTTTCTAGCTTTGGTATATTACAGGTTACAAGCCAACCCACCAACTTAGACATGAATCAAATGATTAGTCCAGATGGGTGAGCCGTAAGGCCTAAAAACGCTGACGTCATCCATGCGTTGAACTCCAATTGGCACGTGTTCAAGGTCAGAATCATTAGCCAACAACTTATTCTATCATTATAAACCCAATTTCTGCAAATTTGTAATGTAAATGATGCTAGTACTACTGTTAGTTATGTAACAACCTAGGTAAGCCTATGATTTTGGCAACGAATTTCATCCTAAGAGGTTTTTCGTCTCACCGCATTATGTGTGTTTCTAAACACAGATAATCAACAAAGTTTTTCCTTTCAGCTTAACCCCAAAGCTAGGGTGGAATTTATTGACAAAGTCTTAGGTGAGTTCTAGTGTTGTTAGTCAAGTCGATTGTAAAAGTGATTTGGGAATAATTTAAGCTAATTGGATAAATTATTTTATTACATATCACTTGCTCTACTAGATCATATTGAGTCACAAAATTGGGTAAATATTATGAGGGTATATAACGAACGGGTATTCCTTCGTTGAAGGTTGAAATGTAATTACCTGATATAAAAATATTTTAGTGCATGGTCCCTTGCAATCAGAAACCATGGCTAAAGTATTTGAGGGTGAAAAAATAATTAATCCCCTGAAGTGTCAAAATAATAAATTTTATTGGCAAAATAAAAATTAAATCCTAAGCCAGAAAATTAATTAATTTAGAATCAAAATTTAATTTCTTGATAAATTAATATCTCCAAGTGGAAAATGACCAAAAAATTCGTGGGTCATGAAGAAGTCAATTTTTGGAGATACCCCACCAAGGCAAAAATGGATTTTTTAAGAAAAATTAGGCCCTTGGACTGTGGCGGTTAAGTCAAAGTCAAATATTTGAGGAAATTAATCCAAAATAATTATTTTTGGATTAATAAAAATGGTTTTAATGAGAAATTCGAAAAGTCCTCAAAAATAAATATTTTCGACGACAACGATTAAAAGTTGATCAAAGATTTATTGGCGGTCGAGATTATTTTGACTAGTATCAAGCCAACTAATTGTTATTTTCCACTTGGAGGATTTATCTATAAATTAGAAGCCATTTGCTTCTCAAGTCATGATGATAGTGACTTTGGTCTAAATGTAATTTTGTAACACTGGTATGAAGCCACTGTTTTGCTGGGAACATTTGAATTTCAGAATAAAAGACACTCAGTAACTTAGTAACTCGCATACCCATAGAGGTAGTGCTTCAGTGACTCGCATAGGAGTCTCAAAAACTTCTACCAACCACTTTCCTTTGTCAATCCTTTGAAAAAATAGTGAGCCATTGATGATTGGATAACCATGCGATGCATAGAACATAGATCATGAGTCAAATGCCATTGCAACCAAGAACAAAACCATTAATGTTGATATCATGGTTATTAACAAAGCTTAGGTGCCATAGAGGGGAAGATCTAATACCACAAGAGAGTTTGAATGCCATAGGGAAGTAATGCAACTCGGATCTTAGAATTACACAGCATAGTAGAACTTTTGCTTGTCTTGAGATCATAAAATTTCAGATATAATAAAAATTTGGATCATATGCCACAAGGCAAATTTGGTTTTAATCACAGAGATTTCACATAGCTCCACAGTGATATCATGTGCTTAAAAATTTGTTCTTTTTCCATGGAGAATTCACAGAGAATAAAAACATTTGGTCTGCAAATTTCCATAGTGCAATGAGCCTCAAAGAAACTCGCATGTCATGCCACAAGAGGTTCGCATAATAGAGAATGCAACCACAGAAACTTGCATACTAGAGATAACAAGATAACATAAACAATATTACAGACCTTCGCATGAATAAGTGTCATAGCAAAAATTCTGTTTTCATTTGTTAAGAACAATAGGACGATCAACTTTGGATTTCAATCTTACTTCCCTTATTTGCATACCACAAAAGAAACTCACATGAACAGAGAATTGTGCCACTTGCCTGCATACTCTAGAGAAAAGTGCTACATATAAGCTTGAATGAATTATTATAGGACTTGGCCTCAAGTCCGCAGGAGTGTAGGAGATTTTGATGCCATTTAGATACCATGAATGCTACTTGGATTTAGTACAAACCTTTGACAGAACTTCGATGGAACAAATCCTTCTACAAGCCTTCTCGATCTTATGTATATATTTTAAGGGAGACTCGACCCTATTTCAACAGATACTTCAGATCACTTTGTCTCAACTGCTCATCGAACCTAGCCCTGATACCAAGTCAGAATTTCTAAGGTTCTAGCTAGAAACAATTTTCTTCCACAGATAACTACTTCCAATGTTTTAATTAGGATTAATTTCACATATCATTCATTGGATTTCATTAAGCAATTATACAGAAGAAAATTCAACCATTAAACATGAAAGAGTGGTAGAAAATAACCCTGGAACCATGGGACAAGAGACACAAAAATTGGGCGTGAGGCCATAGCAAAACCCACCAAGGGAAAACTCAGAGAATTCTTTCCTTATGAGAGAGAGGGTTCAATGTTCATAAATATATCCATAAACAAAACATCAAAAATAACATCTAACCAGAACATAAGACGAATTCCAAGTCCTCCTTTCTTTCCATAGAATTTGGCTTGCATTCCTTTTGAAATCCTCGCAGAACAGAGTTATATGTGAGAGAATTTGACACCCAAATGAGGAGGGGGGATTGCATATATATGGCCTCCAATAGGGGGTCAAATAGGTGCCTTAAAGGGGCCAAGCCAACTTAAACAAGATGAGGACGATTTGAGCATATTTTTGGAGGAAAAATATAATTTATAATTTAAAATTTGCCAATTTCTTTTATGATGAAAATATCGACCATGGCTACCATGTTACCAACAAAGAATGAGATCCATTTTGGTCCTCCAAGTTCTAAAATTTGTTGCACCTTTTAGAATGAGATCCATTCTGGTCCTCCATGTTCTAAAATTTGTTGCACCTTTTAGCCTATATTCAGGCTTGATATAGGGAGCCATCTGGTCACAGATTAGATTGCATAATAGGTGCCTTCAAGGGGTGATCTCAATGGCCTTTCTTCACCAATGCTCTGATACCATGTTGATTTTCTAGTGCGAATTAGACTAGCACAATTTTCTGCAACTAATCATTACTTCCTATGATATTTGATATTACTTTAGCACACCCCAGAACATCATTAAGAAATTACACTTCAAAAATTCAACTGTAAATGCAACGAAAACAATAAAGTTCACAATAGAATAACAATACACAACATACACCATAATGTTGCCCTGGGAAACCCAAAATCGGGAGAAGACCTGTGAATGTTTTCTAGAAGAAATTGCTCAGTTTAGCAAAACTACAATATGATATTTACAAGTCAAACTTGGGCAACCTAGACAAAAAATTATAGCATTGGTGAAACTTGGTCAAACAGGATGAAATTCAACTATTGCAACAACAAATCAACTCGGTCCAGGGTTGCGGGGGAGCACCCCCCCCAATGAATTTGCTCCCAATTCATGCTCCACTTGGGAGCTACTCGAGAGCTAGTCACGAGCTCGCTCCTTCTAAAAAAACACTCCCTGGTTTTTAGGGAGCGATTAGGGGAGCGGTCGGGAGCGTTCGCTCCTTGACCACTCCCCTTCGCTCCAGGATTGGTTTTTTAAGAGGGGGAGTGGTTTGGTAGCGATCGCTCCCCCGCTTAAAAAAACGCTCCCGTCGGTGCTGGAAAAGGTTGCGTGGCCAAGAGAGGGGTGATGACCGACGACGGAGAGGGAGAGGAAAGGGAGGGAAAGGGGAGGCGGAAAAGGATAAAAAGATCCTCTCACCTCCCATTATTCACCCATTGGAGAGAGTAAGAGAGAGTTGGAGAGAGCAAGAGAGAGTTTGGAGCTTGGAGAGAGCAAGGGAGAGGAGCTTGAGGGAGCTTACAAGGGAGATTGGGGCTTGGGATTGAAGGCCAAAGAGGTAGGATCTGCATTCTAATGTAGCATTTTTGTTTTTTTTTATGTTCATTGCTAAATAAAAGAAATAAAAATTCTCTATTTCCCATTCCCATTCCTCCATTTTTTTTACAGACTCAAAACTTCAAAGTTCAAACATCATGGCTATATGGCTTGGAATTTTCTTTTTGTTGGTTCCTTTTTTGGTTATTATGGTGTTGGAGAGTAGAAGTAGGGTTGATCATGATGAAGAAGAGGATGAAGAAGTGGGTTATAGTGGATTTGATGAAAACCCTGGAGAGGAGTACCTTGGTGGAGGAAGAGAGTGGACATGATGAGGCCCCCGAAACTAAACAAAACCAAACCCCATTGTGGAAATATGTTTCTAGGCCTAGAGGGAAAGGGGGTGGGACCACTAAATTTACATGCCCCCATTGCAACAAAACTTACATAGGTTCATACACCCGTGCCAAAAAGCACCTTTGTGGGAAAAGGCCATGGGATGAAGATAAACCAATAGGAATCAAAACTTGTGTAAGTGTGTTAGCAACAAATAGAGCGAAATACATAAGGGAAGAAGAGGAAGCCCAATACAAATCTAAGAAATCAAAGGGTTTCTTTGAACATAACTCACAATCACATCAACATGCACAAAGAACTCCTTCAACTTCCTCCCATGGCAGTGGATATGGAGGTACAGGAACAAACAACCCTTTTAAGGCATAGAACCATATTAGGTTTCCTTGACGAACGGTGTAGGAATGATGTGGATTAAAAAATTTACCGGTTTCTCTATGCATGTGGGATACCATTCAATGTTCTTCGCTCACCTTATTGGCATGAAATGGTTTCTGCCATAAGTGATACCCGCAAATGATACAAGGGCCCTGGGTATGACAAGGCTAGAACCATTGGACTTGATCATGAAAAAGCAAAAATATCACATTCTTTGAGTAGAATGACAAATTTTTGGACTGAGCATGGGGTGTCCATTGTATCTGATGGATGGATAAATGTAAAAGGCAAGCCATTGATAAGTGTTCTTGTTGTGTTTGTTAGTGGTGCCATCTTTCTTTCAACATATGATTACTCAGAGAAGTTCAAGACCGACATCAACATTGCAGAACCATTACTTGAAACAATTGAACATATTGGGTCATACAATGTCATCCAAGTCATCACTGATAGTGCTGCTAATTGTAAGGCAGCGAGAGCAATTATTGAGGATAAATTCCGCAACATATTTTGGTCTGGGTGTTTGGTTCACACAATGATCCTTTTGATGCATGACATTATTAAGAACAAAAACCGACAATACAAATGGGTTGGTGATTTGTAGAAGAGAGGCAAACAAATTATAAAATTTATTACAAATCATTGCAATACCCATGGGCTTTTCCACAGTCACTCAAGATTGGGACTGTTGAAGATTGTGAAGATTAGATTTGCTAGCTATTACCTCACCTTTAGGTGCCTTTTGAAGGTAAGAGAGTCATTGGCTAGCATGGTATCAATTCCACGCTAGCAGGTATTAAATGACAGGGCTACAAATGCAATTGACAAGCAAGGATTTGAATAGGTGGAGGAGGCCGCTCTTGATGGTTTGTTTTGGGCACATGTGAGGCAAGTATTGCAATTCACCAAGCCCATTTATAACATGATCCGTTTTGTAGATACAGATAAATTAGTGATTGGGGAGGTGTATGAGCAGATGGATACCATGTTGGGGCAAATAAAAGATATTGTTCAGGAAGATGATCCCAACTTGTATACATTGATTCACAATTGTGTGTGTACACGATGGAATAAACTTAATGTTCCACTACATGCCTTGGAATATATCCTTATGCCAAAATACTACTCTCCATCTTGGTTATGCCAACTTGCACCTAGGGGTGGGGTTAGGATCAAACTAGTGTTGTGAAAATCACGATAAAATGAAAAAATCGCGATTTTTTCCCTCTTCCGATAATATCGTGATAATTAAACAAAAAAATCGCCGGTTTTTTTTTTTGTCGATTTTTATTGAAAAAATCGTGATAAAAACGAAAAAATCGCGATAAAAACTAAAAAAATCGCCGGGGGTCGCGACAACATAGTTTTATAATGTTTTTTTTGGGTTTTTTCATGAGCTCATTTGGATAGTCGCGGGCGGAGGGAGGAGGAGCTCTTGGAGACCAAGCTGAAGAGGGTTTTTTGCCAAATCTAAGTGCTTAGAGGAGAAAATCAAGAGGAGACCACTGATTTCTCCATAGAAACAGTATGTGGATTAATTATTTTTTGTTTTCATTGTTTAAAAACATTGTTTTTGGTTGGAAAACTTGGTATGGGCACCATTTTTCTTTTGTTTTCATTGTTTTTAAACATTTTTTTGTATTTCTTCATTGTTTTGGGTTGGGTAACTTGGTATGACTATGGGAACCAATTTTTTTTTTGCTTTCATTTTTTTTAAACATTGTTTATGTTTTTTTCATTGTTTTTGCCATTTGGTTGGGTAGCTTGGGTTTGGAATGGTTGGGTAATTTGTGTTTAAAACTTTGAACTTTGGAATGGTTGTTTTAGGTTGGGTTACGGGTAACTTGGATTTTCATTGTACAATCATCAATGTAAAAATTAAAAATTAAAATACTAAATTATAATTTGTAACTTGTAATTTTGTAAATGCTCAATTGTAATCCTAATCCTTATTTTCCCATAGGTTCGCAATTGCACCAAAACACCATTCAAGACTTCAAGTTTGCAACTCCAAAGTTCAAAAACAAACATGCCAAGGAAATTGGATCCTTTTTGGGAATATGGTGTACCTGATTCTCCGAATGATAGAGTAAACTTGAGTTGCAAGTTGTGTGGCCACCCTATGTCCGGGGGGGTGTACAGGTTGAAGTTTCACCTTGCAAAAATCCTTGGACATGATGTGGGGCCTTGTACAAATACAAATCCTGGACTTATCCAAAGAGCCATGAGAGCATTGGAAACTTTAGAGCAGACTAGAGAGGCCAAAGAAGAACTCAAAAGGCAACTAAAAAGGTCAGCTGAAGGAAGTGGGCCAAGTGGCACTGGTTCTACTGTAGCATCAACCAATCCGGTAGCTGCATCATCATTTTTTGTTCCTCGAACCACGCCTATTTCACACACATCTATTGGTTCAATGCTAAAAAGAACTGAGAAAGAACAAGCTGACAAGTTGCTGGCAAAATTTCTCCTTTGGAGTGATATTCCTTTCAGCATTGTAAAGAATAATCCATTTTTCCAACCTACTGTTGATGCTATTGCTAGTGTTGGCCCAGGGTACAAAATCCCTTCTTATCATGATCAGAGGCCGGATTCTTCAAAATGAAAAGCGTGACTGCACCCAAAGATTGGAGGATTTTAGGGCATCATGGGCACAAATAGGATGCACTGTTATGTCAGATGGTTGGACTGACCGAAAGGGGAGAACCCTTATAAACTTCTTGGTTAGTTGTCCCAAGGGGACTATGTTTATGAAATCTGTTGATGCATCTGCACAAATCAAAGATGCAAGAACTTTATGTGATTTGCTGGATGTGTTTATTTTGGAGGTGGGTGAACAACATGTTGTCCAAGTCATAACGGACAATGCTGCAAATTATGTTGCTGCTGGTAGGATGCTTATGGACAAGAATCCTACTTTATTTTGGACACCTTGTGCTGCCCATTGTATTGATTTGATGTTAGAGGACATAGGGAAAATTCCCTTTGTCAAAGATATTGTTGACTCATCAAAAAGCATTACAAAATTTATATATAATCATACATCTGTGCTTAGCTTGATGAGAAGATTCACCAACAACAAAGAGTTGGTGCGCCCTGCCATTACACGGTTTGCCACTAGTTTCATATTTCTTCAATCCCTCTTGATTTCTATGTGGGATGTGAAGAGAATGTTTCTTTCAGAGGAGTGGCGTGCTTTGCCAATGAGCCGCAAACCAGAAGGAGAGGCCGTATGCAGACTAGTTTCATACCAGGAAGACTTCTGGGCGGGAGTGCAGGAGGTGTGCGCCGTTACTGAACCTTTGGTAAAGGTTCTTCGGTTGGTTGATGGTGAGAAGCCCGCAATGGGCTATTTGTATGAAGCCATGGACAGGGCCAAAGAAGCCATTCAAGCCTACTATGATGATAAGGGAGATGTTGGGTTTCAGAAACAACTCCTTCTATGGGGAGTGATTGATGAGCGATGGAACAACACACTCCATCGTCCTATTCATGCTGCTGGGCTTTTCCTGAACCCTGCATTTTCTTATGCATGTGGGTTTGATTTTGATGCTGAGATCATGGATGGATTCTTGTCCTGTGTCCAGAAGATGGTGCGATCTCCAGAACAACGTATAGAGATCTCTAAACAAATTGACACATATAGGATGGCAGGTGGCATATTTGGCTTTGAGATGGCTGTCAATGATAGGATGATTAAAATGCCAGGTATTTTTTAGTTTGTAACTTTGTTTCAAATTTCATTGTCTCTTCAAATTCCATTTTTTTCTTATGTTTATTTCAAATTTTATTTGTAATTTTGTTGTAGATGCATGGTGGAAAATGTATGGTGGCAGGGTACCCCTTCTGCAAAAGCTTGCCATTCGCATCCTCAGCCAAACATGTAGCTCCTCAGGATGTGAGCGCAACTGGAGTGTATTTGAAAAAATACACAACAAGAAGCACATCAGGTTAACACTTGAACATTTAAAATATTGCAAATTTCCAAATAAATTTTTGAATTCATTAAACAATATTTTTTTTTATAATTATTAATTATTATTTCATGATCTTTGTACAGGTTGGAGTCCCAGTGACTTAATGACATGGTCTCCGTCTACTACAATCTTCAATTGTGGGTGAGGCAACTTGAGAGGACACCTGATGTGGATGCCATCTCATTGGATGGGATTGACACCACTGCTGCATGGAGGGTTGAGGTTGAGGTCGAGAGGCCTCTCATGGAGTCTGCTGATGATTGGTTAGTGCAGGATGTAGTGGAGGGGGAGGAGGAGGAGGAGGAGGAGGAGGAGCAGGTGGAGGAGGAGGAGGAGGAGGAGGAGGAGGAACAGGAGGAGGAGGTGACACTGCCTGCCCAGGCTACCACTGCCACCAGTAGAGGACGTGGTCTACCTCCTATAGCTCCTACTTCTAGTTCTTCAGCTTCTAGAGCACATCAGACTCCACTGCCATCTCCACCAACACGAGCACCAACATCTACATCTAGAGGGAAAGGGAAAGCTGTGGCATTTTCTTGCAAGAGGGGCAGAGGAAATCAATAGGATTAGACTTTCATTTTATTGTATATGACATTATGACATGATGAGATACATTATCATATTTTTTGTTGATATTTTGAGGCAGAGTTGGGACTCAGGAGTCAGGACTTACTATTCAGGACATGATTCAATGTTATGTGTGATTTTAGCGCTAGAAATGATATTAAACATCTTATATATTAGTTTTTTTTATCATATTTATGTGTCAATGTATTTAGTTTATGTTGTAGATGGTTTAGATATTAAAAAATTGAAAAAAAATGAAAAAAATGAATGTTTTTGTACCAAATGATTATTTTCTGATTATTTCCGATAATTTCCCGATAATTCCGATTTTTTCCCCGCACTGATTTAATCCCGATAACGATTAATGCAACATTGGATCAAACCCCTTACAGATCCAGAGGTATCTAAAGCATACATGGAAGCATTAGACAAGTTGGTACCTAGCAAGGAGGAGTGTGCTAGTCTGCGTCTTGAATTAGGCAGATATTTTAGTTGAACTGGTTTGTTTGGTTCTTTGCATGCAATGGAAGATATAACAAATTTGATGCTCTCACATGGTGGGAAGCATATGGCGGCATGGGACTTTTTCCAAATTAACAAAAAACGGTTCTCTCACAGGTTGTAAATACTTCTTCTATAGAGAGGTGTTGGAGCACCTACATCTTCATACATAATGTGAGAAGAAACAGAGTCAAGCAAAACCGGGCATAAAGCTTGGTTTATGTGCGTTATTGAGTCATTATTGTGATCGGGCTTATGAGGATCCAACATATAAAATTTGGGTCAACCACCCAGAGGACGATAATTTGGAAGATGGCACTATACATCTTGAGGAATTGGAAGCAAAACTTATGAGAGATGATGATGAAGCAACAATAACCATGCCACCCCCACCATTTAGTAGCAGTGTCAGTGCTTGAGTTCCAAGTATTGTTCCTTTGTTGTCGCCACCTCCATCTACATCCTCACGTGGAGGGCATGTGCCTTTTGGTTTTGGTTGTGCTACTGTGCGGGAGGAGACTCCTAGAAGACCACCACGACCTGCTCAGAAATTGGACATTTCTCGTGGCGAGAGGAAGCTGTAGATAATAGATCTACTTGTCTTTTCTAGTTTCTAGTAGTTTTAATAATTGTCGACTCTTTCATATTTATTATGATGTTTTTTGTAAACAATATATGAAAATTTAAGTTTGAAGTTGGCAATTATAACTCATTGGTAATGAATTATGAATATGATGCTTCGTGAAAGTTGTTTCATTTCATGTTAGATATTCTTTGTTGTAATGGTTACACTTAGCTTACAAGTACAACTTTGGTGATCAATTATGATAAATGTTATATATTGAATTTTGAAAGCTTGAAACTTTAAGATTGATGAATCATGAGACTCAATATGTTGTATGTTACTAACTTTTGGACATGGTTGATGAAGATTATAACTTCTAGAGGATTGTTGTTGTGAAAATTTCTGAATCTAACACATCAAAACCCATACTGCATTTTCTGGTTTATTATCTCCTACTTGTTCTTTGCATTAACAAGTTATTTAAGTGCATAAATATTGAAGTAAACACAAATGCAACCTTCACAAATGTACAGATCAACAACTGAAATAAACTGAGACAACACAAGGGACACCGTTATTTTTGGACAATCGTCCTCGGAAAAACGCAATTCAGAAAACTGTTGCAGCGTATAGAGGGTTTTATTATTAAGCAGATTCTGAATACAACTAGGGTGCCAAAAGTGGCTCACCCTTTAGAGAATTTTCTTAGCAACAATACCTCTATCCGGAGACAGATATTCCGGTTGATCAGCAACCAAATGACGATCCCATAGTGACTTTGGTTATTCCTTGTGTTGGACAGTGAACGCTGCTCCATGTACTCTCTGGAATTGCTTCACCCCCTTAGGAACTACGTCACCCTCTCTGGCTCTGTGTCAGCCAATCAACTCTTAGTCTGTCCCACTGAATCACCTTAGCATAGCCTCTGAAGCCCTATGTGTCAACTGCGTTAGCCTCTATGGCCTCTGTGTCAACTCCTTTGGCCCTCTACATGCTCTGTGCTAGCCCCCTTAGCCTCTGCGTTAGCCTTCCTAGGCTTTGCGCTGCCTCTTCCGATACTCTGCTGCCTCTCTGATATGTATTCTTCGGCCTCCTACCAAGCTGCCCCTCACTGCAACTGATCACTTGTTTGATTTCCTCAGCAAACCTTGCCCCAGAAAATCGAACTGACTGATCTCTCTTGGTGTCTTGGTGTGTCTCCAACTGACCCTCAAGCCTCCTCTTATACTTTTCCTGTTGACGATTCAACGGCCGAGATTAAGTCTCTAATCAATGACTAAGATTAGATCTAGCTTGATCCTTGTTATTTAGAACTTTCTCACCCATATTATATTAATACACATTAATATTTTAATTTTCCTAAGTTTAGACTTAGGGTCTCATTAAAAATATTAATTATTTTAATATCTCTCCATCCGGGTGGAATTTCCCCAAACGATTTCTGGGTCTTGGAGATCTCATGTGCCTTAGCCTCTCCACCAATTTTCATGGCTAGAGCACATCCGATGCTACCAAAAATCAACACTCCCTCTTAGCGAGGAATGTGCTCTAGTAATGCTTCACCACAGAAACATCACATTGATCCTCCGCATCGGTACATATGCTGATGCTTGACCTACTGCCTCACATTTAATGCATTGCTGCCCATGACACTGCCACTGCCATTGCTACATCTATACTGTAGCTCCCTCTCAAAATGTTGCCTCATGTTGCCCATAGCACTACCACTGCTAACTACTGCACTGCAACTCAGTTATTGAGAAGTAGGTGACTGACTTCACCCAAATACTGACATCCTAGTTAGCCTGGAAGCCTCGTGACGCTGAAGCTACCTCTGCTGCTATCCTATGCTCCCTCTGCTGCCATTTCGTTGTTGCAAACAACTGTGTGCCTCTCGCACTGCAACAACCTCTGCTACACTCCTACAGAATTCTGCACTCTAGCCTTGCCTTGTCGCTCCACCACGCTTTGCTCCACCCGACACCTATCATCATGCTACTGTCATTAAGGGCTCCCATAGCCGGATGTGATCCAAGAGTTTGGGTACCTCAAGGATCTTGCCCCTAGCATGTAGTCCTCCTGACTACAACTCGATGTCTCCCCACCTCTTCTTTAGAGGCGCTTGAGCACTCATGGCACAATCGTCATCAGTCTCGACATCCTTCTCCACCTTAGCTGGAGCTGCCTTTGAACCGGAAGCTTCTCCCTTGCCTTTCTTCTTGGGGCACTGAGATGCATAATGTTCCAACTCCCCATAGTTGAAGCACTTGACCTTGGAGATGTCCTCCTTCTTCCTCTTCCCTTGCTGTCTTGCAGATGCTAGAGCCGCATCCTCCTCCTCTTTCTTGACTCGAACTCCCTTACCACTACTCCTTGCCTTGGTCATCCTCCTGATCTCTTCCTGTCGAAGAGTTGCCCACATCTCCTCCCAATTAGGGAGAGTCACTCTACCCAAGATGCTTTGGATGAATGTCTCCCAGTACTCGGAGACTGCATTCAGATCAGTTTTGACCATAAACTCTAGATCCGATATAGACCCCACGGAAGTGTGCTGGTCCTGAATTTCTTGCAACCTGAGGAGGAAGGGACCTATCTCCTCTCCCTTCTACATCTGATATGACCTCAACTAATTCTCCAATAGCATCATCCGCTGTACGAAAGAGGCCTAGTATAAGGTGGTCAGGGTGTCCCACATCTCCTTTGCTGTGTTCTTCTCAGCAACATGTGGTATGACATGATCTTTGACCCCGTCTAGGATCATGCACTTCGCCCTCGCCTGGGGCCCCTCATACTTCTCATTCTCAGCGGGGTCAACTGAGATAGCCACTACTTTGAAGGCATAGTCCTTGATGTGATGTCTATCCAGGACTACTAGGATCCTGGCCTTCTAGATGACAAAATTGGAAGCTTCGTCCAATCTGTCCTGATCCCTTAGTCCGTTCACTGCCATCTCTACTCCTCTTTGGGACTCCCTTTGAGTCCTGATTTCCCTCCTGAAAATCCTCTGGCCAACTGTTGAACCGCTCCTCTCCAGTCCTCCTTTGCAACTGCAACTCGGATCTGGATTCCTTAGCTAGACATCCATCGAGGTAGTGATTCCCTCTACCTTGGTGGCGTCTCCTTAGACACTGTTCTGCACCGATAGAAAAAGCGTCTCACCAGTCCTCAAATCACAATCTGCACATTTCCCTTAGGCCTTAACAACTGAAGAATCTGAGCCCTTTAGGCTCTATGCAATCACGGTGAAGGCTGAATCTACTCCTCCGGCCAACTGCGTCAATCCTTCTTGGTCGAGAAGGATGATGTGGCTCAGTGTGAGCCTCTTTTGCCTTTGCGCTGGCCCTTCCCATGGCTCGAAATGTTGATGTAGGCTCTGCGTCACCCTCTAAGCACTGCATCACGTCTTCTCTTGCCGCTTCAGCTCTGGAACAACACTGTCTCTTGGGACAATTGCTTCTGCTGCAAATTTTCATATTTCTTCTGCTGGTGTCTTCAGTCCTGCTGTGATCTGCAATCGCATTGATACCATGTGGAAATTTTTGAATCTAACACATCAGAAACTGTAACGAATAAAATATATAAATAATATAAATATATATAAAAGATAATAATCATAAATAATAGTTAGTTAAGCTAGTAATTAGGTTGAAGAGGCATGTCTAATAGGACATGACTCTTCATGAAGAGACACTTGCTTGATATATAAGCAAACCTCTCGTTCTCATTGTAAATCATTCATTCTTATTCATTTATTTAATATAATATTTATATCTTCATGGATATCATTATATTCCAAGTTTTTTGGAATAATTAATTTGTAGAAGAAACTTTGTTGGCTTCATTTGGTATCAGAGCCACACGATTGGCTGATCACCAGGCCTTTGGCTATCAACCTATCATCAACCTTGTTGCTATCATAATTGAAGCGTTTCACCACACATTTGGAGATTCCCCATTTTTTAGGTCTTTGGCCATTTGTTACTATTTAAAAAAAATAAAAATAAATAAATAATAAAAAATAAAGAAGAAGGGTATATAAAAAAAAGAGGAAAGGAAATAATATATTCTGAACAAAAAAAAAGAAGTGAAAATATATATATATAAAAGGTTTTACATTATTGATAAAAAGTGTATAATAAAGATAAGCGGGAATCTTTTCAAGTATATTTAAAACTTTTTACGTGGAGAAGCCCGTGGTTTTAGAAACGGTAAGTTTTACATTTTACGTGGAGAATATTAATTGAGGTTTTAAAAACAACCCATGGTAATTGCCCATGGTATTTTAGAAACCAATGGTAATTGCCCATAGTTTTAGAAACCAGTGGTAAGTTTTACATTTTACGTGGAGAACATTAACCAAGGTTTTAGAAACAACCCGTGGTAATTGCCCGTGGTATTTTAAAAGTAAAAGATATTTTGATGACATTGGAGAAAAAGGTGCGATCTAAATAATTTTAATCTTTCAAATCTAAAGATTGTGACGGTACCAGGAGTCACGTCTCATCCAAATTTTCTGAGAAAAAGAAATATTATTATAATTATAAAAAGGGATACTATATAAGCCTTATATAGTTACATATAAAAGGAAAAGCGGGTCTCAAAAAAGTATATATAAATTTTATATAACTATAATTTTATAATATATATAAATTAAAATTATATAATATATATAATTTATAATTATATATATTAAAAAAAATTATTATTATATAAAATTTTTATTAAAAGAGTGAACAAAAAAGGAAGAAGGAGAAGAAGAGAATATTTGATATATATATATATATATATATATATATATTAGATTTTTATAAGAGAGAAGTGGAAATATATTTTATAGATTAAAAAAATATATACAAAAAAAAAGAAAAGAGAAATTATATAAAAAGAGAGTAAAAAAAAAGGAGAGAGAATATATCATATAAAAATTAAAAAAAAAAAGAAAAAAAAGAAAGATAAAAGAAGTGAAGAAAAAGAAAAAATATGGAATCCATGAGTAAGGAACAAAGACAATCAATCACAAGAGATATAGAACAATTAATTACAATATTTGAGCGACTTGAGAAGAGACAGAGAATGGATTCCTTCTTCGATTCTCTACATCCATCATCACTTCCACAAAATGATGTTATCCAGTGTACCGAGAAAGTGCAGCTAAAAGATCAAGAGAATGACAAAATAGCCAAAATTCAACAAAGCAAGGAAGTGTTAGAATGTGAACATAAAAATCTTGTGGATATACATTACAAAGAAATAATGGAAAAGGACGAAGAAATTTCCCGTCTCAAGGACCACGTCGAAAAATTATTGGCACAATTGAAGAAGACTAAAGTCTCAAAGAAAGAACTCAAGCAGCATTTATCAGAACAAGAAGAGGAAAATTTATGTTTAAAGAACCTTAATAAAAATTTATTAGAACAACTCAGAGATCTAAAAAATGAAAAACTTAAAATTCAAAACACTGAAAATAAGGTTGATGAATCAAAAACCAAAGAACTTTTACGTCTGAGAAACCATAATCAAAGTCTTCTCAATCAAACTAAGAAACTTAGCGAGGATAAGAAAGCATTAAAGGATAAGTTGGAACAAGTCACTCAAGAAGAAGTATCGAAATCTCCAGTCACAACAGTTCAAGTTGAAAATAAGGGAACGAATACCGATCCAGTGAATATGACAACTCAAGAAGACAAGTCAGTTGAAAAAACGACACACGTAAATGTGGCAGTTCAGACAATGGACATCCCAAGTAAATGTTCCATAACCAATTCAACATCTTCGCCAGAAGAAAATCTAAAAACTCCATATCGACATCCGAATCACGAAGGTAGACCAATCAACCATGCTACGTATTGGTACCATTCAAACCAGAAACAACAAATTGATGTTTCAGAGAATAATGACGTAAAATCAATCTAGTCTTATGCTAACAAGTCATTACAAACTTCCAGTGATCAGAGTACTATATAGAAGATTAAGCTGGGATGGTCTGATCCCTTCTCAGTGCGACAATTTTGTTTGTCACTAAGAAGATCTTATCAACTTGTATCGACGAGGATGACTATTCCGAGACAGAAAGACTTTCGAAGCAGAAAAAGAGATCAAGCCTTTTGTCATCAACAAGCTTTGAGGACAAAGCTTTTTGAGGAAGAAGGCAATGTAACGAATAAAATATATAAATAATATAAATATAATATAAAAGATAATAATCATAAATAATAGTTAGTTAAGCTAGTAATTAGGTTGAAGAGGCATGTCTAATAGGACATGACTCTTCATGAAGAGACACTTGCTTGATATATAAGCAAGCCTCTCGTTCTCATTGTAAATCATTCATTCTTATTCATTTATTTAATATAGTATTTATATCTTCATGGATATCATTATATTCCAAGTTTTCTGGAATACTTTGTTCACCTCAGAAACCCTTACTGCATTTTCTGGTTTACTATCTCCTACTTGTTCTTTGCATTAACAAGTTATTTAAATGCATAAATATCGAAGTAAACACAATTGCAACCTTCACAAATATTCAGATCAACAACTGAAATAAACTGAGAAAACACAAGGGACACTGTTATTTTTGGACAATCGACCGCGCAAAATCCCAATTCAGGAAAATTGGTGTAGCATATAGAGGGTTTTATTATTAAGCAGATTCTGAATACAACTAGGGTGCTAAAAATGGCTCACCCTTTAGAGAATTTCCTTGGCAACAATACCTCTATCCAGAGACAGATATTTCGGCTGATTAGCAACCGGATGAACGATCCCACAGTGACTCCGGTTATTCCTTGTGCTGGATAGCGAAAGCTGCTCCTAGAACTGTGTCACCCCCTTAGGGACTGCGTCATCCTCTCTGGCTCTGCATCAGCCAATCAACTCTCAGTTTGTCCCACTGAATCACCTTAGCGTAGCCTCTGAAGCTTTCTGCGTCAACTGCGTCAACCTTTATGGCCTCTGCGTCAGCTGCTTTGGCTCTTTGCGTGCTATGCGCTGGCCCCCTTAGCCTCCGTGTCAACCTTCGTTGCCTCTGCGTCTACCTTCCTAGGCTCGGCGCTGCCTCTTCTGGCGCTCTGTTGCCTCTCTGATATGTATTCCTCGGCCTCCTGCCTCACTGCCCCTCACTGCAATTGATCACTTGTTTCATTGCCTCAGCAAACCTCGCCCCAAAAAATCAAACTCACTGATCTCTCTTGGTGTCTTGGTGTGTCTCCAACTGACCCTTAAGCCTCCTCTTATACTTTTTTGGTTGACGATTCAACAATCGAGATTAAGTCCCTAATCAATGACTAAGATTAGATTTGGCTTGATCCTTGTTATTTAAAACTTTCTCATCCATATTATATTAATACACATTAATATTTTAATTTTCCTAAGTGTAGACTTAGGGTCTCATTAAAAATATTAATTATTTTAATATCTCTCCATCCGGATGGAATTTCCCCAAACGATTTTTGGGTCTTGGAGATCTCATGTGCCTAAGCCTCTCCACCAATTTTCATGGCTAGAGCACATCCGATGCTACCAAAAATCAACAGTTGTTATATGGTTCAATCTATGTTTTTTATGCTTTTTATATATAATTTATTATTCTACATACTTTTGTTGACATATATGCATCAAAATATAAAAAATATATTTTATATAAAAATTCGCTCCCCAAATCGCTCCCAAACCGGGAGCTTCTGAAAATGTCGCTCCCACTTCCACTCCTGCTCCCGCTCCCCATTTTCGCTTCCACTCCCAAGTAACCTTGGCTCAGCCAAACTGCCAAGAAATACTTGGTCAACCGATGGTCAACAAATCACAGAGCAACTCGGTCAATGAAGGTCAAACAGACCTCAGAAACTCAGTCAATGCTGGTGAAAACAGATCTCAAAAATTCTCAGTCAATGCTGGTCAACACTAGCCAAATGCTGGTCAAACTTCGGCTGTCTCAGAAATTCGGCTCCCTAGAAACGTTAGCCTCTTCCTCAGATTGCTTCCCATGTGTGTGTGAGAGAGAAATATACAAGTGATGAGTGAGTGAAGAAACGAGAAGTTGAAGTGTCCTTTTATTGCGATTTTAGGGTGACCAAGTGGCACATCTCTTTGTTGGGCCAACTGTACTTTTGGGGCTGACTTGGGCAAATTAAATTAAATTTTCTTTCTTTTAATTTTCTTTCATGAGCTGACTTGTGTAGTTGGGGAATACCTCCCACAGCTACCAAAAATCAGCAATTTCAGCCATAAAACTCCATTATAAACCCTAAATCCTTCATATTTAATTGAAAGTCTTGATCCTTCATTGATTTACCACTGTAAGACTTTTTCTTCTGGCTGTTTTATGACTTTGTATACTCGCTCATTGAGAATCTACGAATCCCTAACTTATAACAGCACTATAATTTACTTTAGTGGTCTAGGAATAGAGTGCTTGAACTTTGGTGAAGATTTCCCTAGCCATCTAGGCTGTACTGGTACCGTATCCCCATTATTGGACCTCATCCATCACCTTGAGCCATTCTTATTCAATATCTTTTAGGTGACCCTTATAGGGAAACCTCCCTTGTGGTGCAAACACCACTAAATAGTTGGAGAAATACTGCTGAGGTGACAGCAGAAGTTGATCTCTTGTTTTCCCTAAGGTCTGGATTTACCTAGTAAGACTTTGGACTAGGCCTTGCTAGATTTTGCGGTAACAGGCCTGATCTTTTAAGCACTAAAGTTTGTGCTTCCATTTCTTTTTGATCCTTCTCAATGTTTATTTGATCTGGGGTTAATCTGGATCTATGTTGGTATTGTTTGATTTTCATTTCCACCTTCATCAAAGATATTTGCCATTACTATTCTTTCGTATTCCTCCTCCAGTGTCTAAAAATTTGCTTATGCAGTGACATAGAAGTTTAGAGAGTGATAGAGCCTTATTCGTTTATAGAATATGTAGGTGACATACTAAACCCTTATTTCACATGAGAGTGAAAATCACCTGTACAACTGTCATCGTGTTTGACATAACTAAAGGTTAATTAACACTTAAACATGTCTAATAGTTATCTATTAATGTAACATGTGGCTTTAACATTTATATTCTAAGTCACTAAGTATTATCTAATACTGACACCTGATAAGTATTATCTGCCACAGTAACACCTAATAATTGCAATGATATATCTTTTCATTTCAATGGGGAAACATATAACGACCACACTCCTACTCCAATCATGGGAGCTATAGATATGGATGGACTATCGTTGGATGCTTTTTATGGTCTAAAATTTAGATACTATTATTGCTTAAAGGTGATGATGACTCTAAATTGTTTTCATGCAAATCATTGTGAGCATATCCTTAGAATAAATTGCTTAGAACCAAATGGATTCGGTACAGTGAGATGTATCTGTTGCATGGGGCCCTTAGATTTGGTACAATGAGGTTTGTATATTGGATATTATCCTTTTATACTAATGATAATGTGAAATTACAATGGTTGTAGAAACCTCTAATACTTAGTTGCAGAAAATGGTACATCAATCGGATAAGCTCAACCAGAGACACACACAGCAGAATACTGATCTTTTCGTTGGCATTTTATTTGTTTATTTTTATTGACAATATGTCATTAAGATGCTGATTTCCTTTGTGGTCATGGTAAGCAGTTTTGTATTTTGCAGCATGGGAGCTTGTGACTTAAGGAAGGTTGATTCAGTAGTTTTGTTCTTTTGGCATTGGTATAACTATAGATAAGTTTTGTTCATCATGGGAACTATAGATATGGCTTGACTCTCATTATATGCTATTTATTGAATAAATAACAGATATTATTGAATGCTTATGCTTAGAGGTGCTAGTCATTGCAGATTGTTTTCGTGCAAATCATGGTGGGCATATCCTTGGCATAAATTGCTTATAACTGAATGGATTCAGTATGGTGAGAGTTATATGTTGTATGTGATCCTTAGATTCACTACAATGAAGTTCATATATTGCATATTATCCACTTAAGTTAATGATAATGTGAAATTAGGAGAAATTATAGAAACTTTTGGTGCATAGTTAATGCGGAAAATTATAGATCAATTGAATAATTTCAAGCAGGGCATGCATAAGAGAAATGATCTTTTCATTGACATTTTACTTGTTTATTTGTTATTGGCAATTCTTCCTCAGGTTTTTTAGTTCCTTTGTAGTCATGGCAACCGGTTTTATATTTTGCAGCATGAGAGCATGGGACTGAAAGAAGGGCGATTCAGTAATTTTGTCTTTGAGCAATGCTATAAAAAGCGCCAGTATGCCAAGCTTTTGAGATTGGGAGAGGAGTTCCAGGAAGAGCTAGCTTCATTTCTTCAAAAGCACAAGGATATATTCTGGCTTCATGAGATTTATTTAAACCAATTCACATCTGCATCAAACACTCTTCACAGACTAGCTTTTTCACAGAAAGATGGCCTCACTTCATCAGATGAAGACCAGGCAGAAATTGGTGGGCGTCAAGTAAACCTGTTACTGGATGAACGGAGACGCTTGTTAAATCTTGGCAAGATAGCAGTTTTGGCAGGTGATTTTCCATGAATTACATAAAGAGACCTCATCTTTAAGCATATGGATGTGCTTTCATATTGAATACTTTCTTTTCACTTTTATCCACATGGATAAATTATGACTCAATAGAAGTTATTGGGTTATATTAAGCTTTGTCAAGTAAAAATAGAAGTTTATAGATCTGACTTTGGAGTGCTGTTGCTATGTTTCTTCTCTCTTCAGTGATTGATTTAATTGTCTCATAGTGATATTCATTGGTTTTCAAAGCTTGAAATGAAAATGAATCTGCTTTGTTAGCTCTCTTCCGTGATTGATTTAATTATCTCATAGTGATCTTCATTGGTTTTCAAAGCTTGAAATGGAAATGAATCTGTTTTGTTAGCTGGTTAGTTGGCTTTGATATATGATAAGTTTCATCATCTGTATTGTAATCAACCTTCAATGGTTTCAGATGTTCACTTGCCTATTGGGTATGTAGTGATCTCGCATATAGTTTTGGTAAGGTGTCCCATATGTCATGTTTTTCATTTTTTAGGAGAAAGAATATGGGTTCATACATGCTTCACTGAAAACATGTCTCCTTCTCTAAAAGATCTTGCAATTTTTTCTAAGTTATGACTGGTCTGTAGCTATAACTATTTTTTCCTGGAGAAAAAAACCGTAATTTTATTCATTGAAAATGATTAAAATTACATTCTGTAGACACACCAGCTGTGTGTATGCATATAGAAAGTCAAATTAGATGCATAACACATTCAATCATAAAAGCCATGTGACTTATGAAACAATAAAAAAAGAAAAATGCATTATAATTTACATAGAAATGTTGGAGTTACTTTTGATAAAAATCACTAAGATTCTCCTTTTTGCCTTTCTTTTTCTAGAGTTTTTGCCAACCCCCAGGATTGGGTTCGGAAATTACCATTGCCATTTATGTACCACCAGCTTGTAGGGGAACTGCTTTATCTGAACTTGAGCTCTCAGAGGCATGTGTTATCTTTGTGCCTCCCATAACATGTGCTTTGGGTATTACCTCTTTCTGCTGCTACAGTATTTGAACCGCTGCTGGTTTGGTGCCGTTTTCCAAAGGAATTTCAGTTCCACGTGGATCCTCGGCTCTTGTGTCCCCTTGATTATTATCTTGATGCTGTATGTCTTTGTTTGTAGGGTTCTCCATCCTTTCTTCTTCTTCACTGTCTGAAAAATGTGGATCTGCAACCTGCCATCCCTTTGGCTTTTGAGTCCGTCTCTTCTTCCTTTTTGGGACTTTTTTTGCCTAAGGACATGTGTTCTACAAATGTTTGGTTTGGAACCAGATAAGGCAGATGAATGCTATGTTTTCATAATCTAATAATTGAGTTCATTGAAAGTTTTTATGAACCAGGTGAATACGGTCAGGTAGACCTTTGCTAAGGTCTATCTCTACACAAATTTGAGCAAAAGTAAATATTCCTTTTTCTTTTCTTTCTAAATTCATCTTTTTAAAGTTTCCCAATTTATTTCCAATGCCTTCTAAAATTTGATGGTGCCAGAAAGGAAGAGATAGATTATGAAGTCTCACCCAAATCGGTATTGTTGAGACCGTCATAGTTGTAGCATCGAACTCTGGAAAGCATGGAGTTATGAAGAGTCCCACTCTACCCCAAAACCATGGCCCCTCATTTAAAACGAATTCCAGATCTTTCTGTGTATCAAATTGTACAACAACAAAAAACCCTTGGAGCATAGGTAGATATCACAATTTGGGGTCCAGGTAGCAAAAACCCACTGATGTAGTTCCTCTGATCTAGGCCAGAAACCATTGAATCTACATATAGCAACTCTAGATTGAAGAACAACTACCTGTGGTAGATTAACTGCCATAACTGGTGCTTGTTCTGTCTGTTCAATGATGTAAGGTCTTGGGATATTTTGGATGGAATCGAATGAGGTATGTGTCTCAGTCTTCTTTTTCACTGCATCCTTGAACGTGGTTGGTCCATTGGGATTATTGATTCTTGGAACACCTTCCTTTAGCCTGATGTTTAATATGATGGTGGAGTTCCTTTCTATGGCATAATCTTTTAACTGTATGCCATTTTGCAACAATTTCCCCTCAGAAATCAAACTTTGTAAAATCATTGGTATACCCAGGTTGTTTTGTACGATCTGCTTCAAATCTTTCACTAGATTTGAACCACAAACCCGTAAGAGGACCGATTTCCCACTTAGGGTTTTAACAAAGTTCTGAAAAATCTCCTTTGGATCCAGTTTTATATTCTAAACTCTTTTACCTGCATGTCTCTCTAACAGATTTGAGGGGATATAACTCAGATTTGACTCAGGAGACTATTTTTTCAATGAGCGCAGGTCCAGTAGAAAGAAACTCTGCATACGTAGAACCATGAGGCAGGAATCCTTCGTGAGATGAACCATACCACTGCCATCAATTCAAAACCTAGGCACCTTTGCGATGCACTATTCATTCTATGAGGATTCATGATGATCCCACACAGATGTTTCCAGCAGGGCTGATTAGTTGTTGTTCTGCACGAATTACTTGCATAGAAAAACTAGGATTATACCCTTCTGCACGGAGATGAACCAAATTCTCCCTTCGATTGTTGCCTCACCGGGAAGGAATAGCTTCGTTATTGCACCATGGCATGTCTTCACTGCATCTCGTGGACGTGATATGAATAGCAATGCCCGGTGCAAGGCCACAGAGAACCCTAACCCTGAGAAAGCGTGAGACCTCCGTTTTCCTCTGTCTGGAGACTAGTGGATGCTTACATGACAAAGTCAGGTCTATAGCTAGATGAGATTGTTTATGCTAAATTTAATGTCATTGCTGGCTGTTTTTGGGTGTTAACACAATTGTATTAACAATGTGATTCAACAAAACTACAGGGAAGTTTAGGATCATTTTCCCTACGTCCTAGATGAACAACTTGCAGTAAAATGAGGGAGAAGAAGAAATGGGAAAGAGTAGGTTTTATGTAATTAATCCAAGGGCTTATTTAAGCCAATGCCCTTCTTGTAAAAACGCATCATTCAATAATCAATATATATATCTGTTCATGTTTTCTATTAATTGAAGAGTCTGAATGCTCTAGTAGGAGAAGAGGAAAAATCCACAAAAAACAACATAAGGATATGCAAAAAGATACAATGAATGGGCTATGGGTTTACCATTTTAGTTCTCTAATTGTTTGTAGCAGTAGATAACAACGTTTGTTCTCTCTGCCAAGCTCTTACAAATTTGCCTTCCTCAAAAATCAACAAGAAGACCAAGCTGCCCACTCCAAGCTTAACCACACAAAGATGAATGTAATGAGGAAAATAGTGGGATAGAAGTCCCCTTTTATTTCTCTTTCAACTTTCCCTAAACCGTAAACCTCTCCTAGGTTCCATCTCTAAGAGAAATTAAAAAAAAAAGTGTTTTTCTCATGTTCCACTGGAGCATCTAGGCCACCTAGGGAGTGCGTGGGGAAGATCTAGGAAGAGTTTGTGGGTGTTGGAAACCTTTGAGCACTACTGAGAGGGGGGTGGGAGCGGTGAGGGTTGAATCAGTAGTGTGATCTATACACCATTTTTGCCAATTATTACTTCAATCACTGAATCACAGATATATGCACCAACAACACATTAGATTATCCATGCATATAAATATATAAGAAACTAAAACAAGATAACCATGAGAACAACAAGAATCAACACATCAAAGGCGCATCCACACAAGAGACACAAGATTTCTTGTGGAAACCCTCCGGGAGAAAAACCACCCTTGCTGCTGTTGCGCTGCTTTGAATTTCTATTAGTCAAGCAATTGGTCTTTTACATAGCTTGCTGACTCCCATCAACATGGAGACTCGACCTCATATACAAAATGCCAACACCCATCGGCTAGGAGACTCGATACTACTGATCAATTCAAAAGACTCTGTTCTCTACGGATCTACGGACTACCATCCGCTGAAAGCCACCACGATCAACGATCCTCACCCAACTCCGATTCCAACTACCATTGGATTGAGAAACTTGTTCCTTTCGTTGAAGTTTCGATATCACTACTGCACTTTCAAGAAGTCACTGCTCTTCACCACTATGTGGACCTCCTTTCATCTATTTTTAGACTAGATCCAAGACACTTTGATCAACAAGAAATCAACTTGGCATACTTGCTCTCAACAACATGATCTCGTCTCATCATCAGATCAAAATAAATGCAAACTCCACAAAAACATGTGCTCTCCAATAGAAAAAATGTGGCCACAATAAAACTGAATAAAATCAGACCCTCACAACAATAGAATGTTGCATAATACAATTAACATCATAAGACACTATGGCTGTGTGCCAAATGCATCAGTAGCTCCTGCGAAAGAAAGTGTGAGAGGATCACCAACATATATTTTAACAACATACAAAAACTCTTCCTCAAACAATATCTACTCCAATACCTTCAATTTTGATCTATTCTGCAACATGCTTCAGATTTGCTCACTATTCAGTCATTAATACTCATAGACTGAAGCATCTAGGCTCTATTCAAGGTCTGAAGCATAATCTCATTCTCTGATACCTTCTCACTCACATACATACATTATCTAACACCATCAACTCACAATCAACAACTACAAAGCTGACAAGACAAGAATATAAAACTTGTAGGGAGAAATTGAGCTTGGGGATAGGATCAAAGGTGCACAAGTTGGACCAAACCAATCAACTAAGGCCACAACTTGTGCACTAAATGCATTCACATCATGAGAGGACCTTTTTAAACAATTTCCGACTTTTTCAAACAATTCTGGAAGCCTCTAGGAATTTCCTTGCTAATTTCCTTCCAAACAACGTGAGGAATACGGAGAAAATCTCGCCAAATCCCTCAGTCACATGCATAACATTGTCTCCATGCAACTGTGGCTAAGGATGAGGAAAACCAAAGAATCTTCAGTGCAAAACCTTTGCCATCAGTTGGATTCTCTTCTCCAGTATCTGTACTAGCCTCCAGACCTCCGACATGGCCTCTAACTCCCAAGTGTCACTGCCAAGTTGACCTACAAGGGCCAACAAACAAGGTTGGCAAGAGTGCCAACAAGTCCTCTACTCTCCAACAATCATCTCCTTGCGCTGCAACACCTCTGACAGACCTGCAAACACTTTTGTAGCACCATCATCAAGCCATCACATCACTACACAAGTTATCCTCATAAGCATAGACATGAAGACCTAATGAAGACCTAGTTGACAACTCAACTAGTGTGCCATGAACCATCTCTATCACATGTAGATCTATATGATCAACATGTAGCAACATCCTCTACCTGTAGCAACACCATCCAACTATCTTGCAGCATCAACAAACCATCATGACATGTCTATCAATGCACATGCCAACTCCTCCAAGACCATCATGCTACCATTAAGCTCAACCAATGCCAACACATGCCAACACAAACCAACATGAGTGGCATCATATTGTTGACATCAATGCCAACACAATCAACCCAATGTCAACTAAACTAGCAGCATCATGACCATGTTGACATCAATTCCAATACTACAATGCCAACATGGGGAGTACGTTCACTGCTTTTGGAGTGTTCCTTGCAGTGCCATGCTCCCCATAGTAGTAGTGAGCATGCTAGGGAGCCTTGGTGCATGATCCTAGCGATGCTACTTGGATGCTCTCACTCGAAGCACAACTGCAAGGTAGGAGCAGCCCATGGGAGGTGCTCCTAGTAGCATTGGATAAAATAACCTCCAAAAATAACAAGTTCTCGACAAGATGCGTGCAAGCAATCCACTTTTGTTAGGTCCCTATAATACTAGTATATTCCCCTTATTGTTATTGTAGCCCCCTATTGTTATTGTTGTGACCATGTATCCCCCATGTTGTTATTGTTGTGCCCCATAGAAGTCCACTATTGTTATTGTTGTGCCCTTACATTATTATTGTTATATAGGCTCTGATTATATTGTGACCCCTTAGACTCTTATATATACCAAGGAGGTCTTATCATTTGTATCATCCAAGAATTGTTCATTTATGTAATGTAAAGGAGGTTTCCCCTTCGAAGAGGCTAATTTTTAAGTCGTTGATCTATCTTTTCTTCTATTTTGTGAGCTAGTTGCATAACATTTGGTATCAAAGTTTTGGATTCTAGGGTTTCGCTTCTTCAAACAGGTCATCTTGGCATTTTCACTATAACTTTTTTTCTATGAAGCTTGAGAAGATGAAATTGCAACCACGTGGAGCCAAAATATTGGTGAACTTCGCCTATGAATTTCAGATCTTGGTTCGCTATATTTTCAAAGATATGATCCGAGGAAGTTAGGGTTTTTGCAGGCTCCAAAATTCAATCTCAAATAGGTGACCTAGGGAAAATCATCATAACTTTCTCTCTAAGCATCTGATTTGAATGTCCTAAAAAGTGGCTTAAAGTGCACAAACTTTAGTTTTTTGTGTATCATTTTCAGGGCCGAAGGCTTAAACAATGACACATGACACTCTGTTCAACTTCACTCTACTGAACCAGACACTAATCAGGTCATCGTGGGAGATTGAGAATATCTCTTCCTTGAAGAATCCAATCTCGGTCTGACTTGTGGGGTTGGAAAGAAGGCTCAGAGGGCTACCACAGTACGAAAGTTCAGACCTCAGAGATCCGAAATTACAAAGATACAACAGTTTCAATATTGATCTCCTAAAAAACAAGAAAAAGTGTGTAATGTTTTAAAATTTTGCATAAATTTTGTTTGAATAATCAGTTTGAAGTAATTCAAAGGGCATAGAGAAGCATATATATCACTCTTTGATTCTAAAATGCGTCGAAACAAAAAAATGGACACACATAGTAAGCAACTAGAAAGCTCTTCTATGACGCATGAAGAAGATGCAGAAATGCAACATGATATATCAAAATTACGAGAGCAAGTGCAACAAATTCACTTTCACAGAGAGTAACCAAAAATGAATTGGAAGCGATGATGAATGTTAAGATGGTTTAAAAGGGAACATGGATGCTTTAGAATAAAAAATGGAAGGTTTGAAAGATGGTTTAAAAGCATAAATAGAAGGTTTGAAGGAAGGTTTGACAAAGTTGCTACAAGAAATGCTTCCTACGGGCACAAAGGTATTCCATGAAACTCATGATGAGAACAAAATGAATATTAATCATGATTTTAGAGACTCTAACTTTGGGTTGAAGACCTACCACATTCCAAAGATTGATATGAGGAAATTTGATGGCAAGGATTTAGTAACATGGATACTACAGGTGGAGCAATATTTTGATCTACATGATGTGCAACCCTCACAGAAGGTACGCATTGCATCTTTATATTTGGAACCCAATTAGGTTGTATGGTATAGATGTTCTCGTAAACCACTTATCACCTGGTCAATTTTTACAAAGGAAACTATGAAACCGGATTTGTTGTTTTTTCCTCAAGTGTTCGAATTCTACAAATCGGACACGATTCGACCTAATTTGAATCCTATTTTTGGGTCGTGTCCCGTTAGGACACATCGTGTCCCGAAAACTGGATTCAAATCTGGTGAAAAGGAACACGCGGGCCATTAAAAAAGGCGCATTCCTATTTTTCTTTACCATTTTCTCTCATTCCTTTTGCAAATAGTGAGCTGTGGGTTTGCTGTTAGAAGTTTGGAGCAAGGAGCCAAGGGTTTGGAGCGCTTTCAAGGAGATTCAAGCACCAAGTAAGTGCATTTCATCTCTATTTTTTTGCATTTGTATTACAACAATTTGTAGATGCATTTCTTTTACAAATTTGTGCATGTTTTGTTTATTTTTTTTTACAGTGTTCATGGCTCAATGAAGGGTAGCAGGTAGGGGGCAAAGGGAGGGGAAGAATGTTCCCATTAGAGATGCCCCTCCTC
Source organism: Pinus tabuliformis (assembly GCA_031772625.1). NCBI lineage: Eukaryota > Viridiplantae > Streptophyta > Pinopsida > Pinales > Pinaceae > Pinus > Pinus tabuliformis. Next base: position 490,645,986 of record CM062808.1, on the reverse strand, counting down.
CCCCAATATCATCAGAGTATGCTGCAAGTAATGTTGAGGGAAGACTTCCTCTTAAAGGTAACATTGAGAAATATCCCTTGTGGAAACATGTCACAAGAGAGGATGAGCCAAGCAACAAGGGGAAGGGAGGAGGCAATGTGCATTGGAGATGCAACTTTTGCCACAGTACTTTCACAAGCACATATTTTCGTGTGAAAGGCCATTTCTTGGCTTTACCAGGTTGTGGAGTTGGAGCTTGTATAATAGTTCCTTTACAAAAGAGGAAAGTAATGAAAAAAGAGTTCACTGTTGGTATGGCAAATGTGGCTGCAAAATCAAGAAAAACCAAGAATGATGACCGCCTTCCATTTTTGAGGAAAGACACCACCAAATTTCCATTTGAGAGTTCTATTAGGGGACAAGCAACGAAAAGAAAGGCAATTTCACTTGGTCCAGTGGACAAGATTTTTCAAAAAGAGAAACGGGAAGAGCTTGATCTCACCATTACCTTCTTTTTTCTATCAAAACTTCATATCCTTTAAAGTTGCACGCTCGCCTCTATTTATTGAGATGTGCTGAGCTCTAACTCATGATTCTCCATCATGGTATGTGCCTCCTGGTTCAGAGAAGCTTAGAACCACATTGTTGACGAATGCAAAATAAGAGGTGCAAAAAATGCTTGAGCCTATTAAAGCATCATGGCCAACATCTAGGGTTAGCATTGTTTCTGATGGATGGACAGATCCAGTACGACACCCACTCATCAACTTCATGATGTCTTCCTTGAATGGTCCAGTTTTCTTGGAAGCAATGGATACACTTGGAGAATACAACGATGCACAATTTATGTGTGAGTTGTTTATTAAAGTTATCGAAGATGTAGGTGTTGATTCTTGTCTACAAATCATTACAGATAATGCACCTGTTTGCAAGGCTACTGGCATGATTAAGGAAGCTAAATATCCACAAGTGTTTTGGACACCTTGCATTGTCCATTCATTGAACTTAGCATTGAAATCCATTGCTTTTGATGTGCTTTGGATTGGTAACATTATTGAGGATGCATGACATATCTGTATCTTTGTGCAAAATCATACAAATGCCCTCACTATCTACAAGGAGTACAACAATCCGTCATTGTTGAAGATTGCTGATACATGGTTTGCCTCTTCATTCATCACGTTGAAGAGGCTGAGGGAGCTCAAGACTGCTCTTGGGGCCATGGTTATTTATGAGTTTTGGTCTTTTTGGAGAAAGATAGATCAAGTAACCTCTAAAAGAGTGAAGGACACAGTGCTAGATGATGCTTGGTGGGAGAGGGTAGATCTAATTATTCAGATCACGGACCCTATCATTTCTTTGCTTCGATTTGCAGATACAGACAAACCCATCCTAGGAGAGGTTTATGGGGGATGGGATTCCATGATTGAGTCTGTGAGGAGCATTATTCTACAAAGTGAGTGCCTTGAGTATGAGACATCACCAGAGGCCTTCTGTGGTACTATACAGGATATTCTTGTCAGCAGATGGGACAAGAATTGCACACCTTTACATTGTTTGGCTCACTCGTTGAACCCAAAATACTACAACCATGAGTGGCTAAATGGTGGACCTTCCCACAGATTCCCTCCTCACATGGATGGTGTGTAAAATTTTGTAGATGTTCTATGCTAAGAGCAATTTCACTTCTCTCACAGCAATCATACAAGTAGATAAGCAAAATGCAGATAGAACATATAAGCAGATCTTACAGAAGACAAATCAGAAACAAGAAAAATGTATGTGTTCGTTTCGGCGGTCAACAGGATGCTTCAACCAGCAAAGTCTCCTTTGGTCAGCCAGCCCAGCATGTGTCACAACAACCCTCCAACCAGTAGATGAGTCAACCCAAGTCAGTTCTACAAAAGTCAACGCTGTCACGAAAAGTCAACGCAGGGGCAGCAAGCTAAAAGTCAACGCAGCAGCAAAACGGTCAACCCTTTGACCTCGAATTTTGTGCCAGGTAGTACGGCCTTCAAAAATCGAACCTCCCACAAGTTTTCAGCTTGTTTGGACCAAGCGTTGACCAAAGTCAACGCTGGTCAAACTTCTGCGAAACCCTAGCAGCAGAAAAATCCTCTTCGTCCTTCCCACGTGTGGCTGGAATTCGTCCTCCAGGTAGCTCGTACTTTTAGGATGAGAGAGGAAGATGTGAGTTTTGTTGTATTTAAATTCTCTCCAACTTTTCCTGTATATATATCCATCAATGAGGGGTTGTGACACATCTGTTGGGCATGTGAGCCTACATTACAAAACTGGCTGACCTTGCACATATAATTTATTAAGAATAATAAATTCAAAATATAAGTTCTGCTCATCGGATTAAGACTATTTTTATATGGATTTTACACCTCTCAGAAAGAGGAATCCAACAAAAATATTAGCCTCTTAATCTGAGCATCAGAACATGGAGTTTGGACCTAGTTGTCCAAATTTAACACTCCCTCTCAACTAGGGAGAACTCCATCTATTAGTGCAATTAACATCGTGAGTCATCCCGCCGAAACTTGCTTTGCTGGCTTCTTTATTTTAGAACAGAAGTGGGTCAGTCACAAAGACATCATTCCCCGACTGACATAATCAGTCCAGAGGTCCCAGACCTCACAAATCTTGATCCCAGATCAAGTGGTTGGACCATGCCATCCTAGATAGAGAGTACGGCAATCTCTGATGCGTCCATCAGTCTTTGCTAATAGTCTCTAGCTTTTCCACACCTCATTGGCCAAATGAGAGGTACTTCCCATGAGCCCTGAACTCAATGGGTAGGATGCATACGGGGGACAGATTAAATGAGTGGCGGACCAGCTCAATAATCACAAGGGTGGGGCAGAAGCATTATGAGTGCTTATAGCTTCGAGAAGCTATCCCCAAAGCCCCCCAGAGCTCCTAGAGCTCATCGTCCAACAGGACCCACATCATAGGGTCTTTCCACGACACCAAGACTCTCACGGAAGGTTAGGAACTCGACCTTCCCCAGGGGCTTAGTGAGAATATCCGCGACCTGCTCATCAGTTCCTATATGATCGAGCCTTACGGCGCCTCGCTGTACCATATCCCGGATAAAGTGGTACCTGATATCAATATGCTTGGATCGGTCGTGGAACATAGGATTCTCAGTCATACGAATCCCACTCTGATTATCACAGAGTATTACAGTGGTATCTAGCACATGTTGGAACAGCTCACTAAAGAGCTTCCTCAACCAAACTGCTTCACAACAGGCCATACTAGCAGCAATGTATTCGGCCTCCGCGGTGCTCAAAGCCACCGACTTCTGCTTCCTGCTCATCCATGAGATCGAAGCAGAACCAAGATTGAAACAGCATCCAGATGTGCTCTTACGATCCACCACACTGCCAGCCCAATCGACATCAGTATATCCCGGAGTATCACACTCCGGCAGTGTATCTCAGCCCATGGTTTATCGTGCCCCGAAGATATCTCAAAAGATTCTTGGCACCAACCCAGTGAAAATGATGAGGCTCAACCATCTGTTGACTCAAAGTATTCACTTGCAAAACATATGTCCGGACGGGTGTTCACTAAGAACATCAAAGCTCCTATGAGTTGACGATACTCAATAGGATTGGCCAAGATAGGCCCTGCAGCGCTGCCACTCAACTTCTTAAAGTTGAGTTCCATTGGTGTCGACACGGACTTACAGTCCACCATCCCAAATCTTTCCAGAAGCTTCACAATATACTTTCCTTGAGAAAGGAAAATCTCTCCAGGTCTCTGCCAGACCTCCAGGCCTAGGAAATAGTGCATCAGTCCTAGGTCTTTCATCTCGAACTCAGCAGCAAGCTCCCTCTTACATTGATGAATGAGAGGGTCACCACCTGTCAGGAAGAGGTCGTCCACATACAGCACTAGAATGAGAGGCTTTCCTTCCACAACCTTAAAGTAAAGGTTTGGATCAGCATTGCTTCGAGTGAAGCCCAGCTTCATCAAGTAACTATCCATCCTCTCATACCAAGCTCTGGGTGCTTGCTTTAACCCATAGAGGGCTTTCTTCAACCTGCAGACATAAGTGTCTCGATCTTGAACTTCGAATCCCAGAGGTTGTTCTACATACACCTCTTCCTTTATTGCACCATGCAGAAAAGCGGTCTTGACATCCATCTGATGAAGACTCCATCCTTGCGTAGCAGCAAGGGCTATGATGGATCGGATGGTGGTATATCGAGCCACAGGTGCAAATATATCGTCATAGTCAATTCTCAATCATCATGGATCTGCACCTCAATGACTGTAATGTTGCTCTCATTATACAACATCACATTGCTACCCCAAATCAACAAGAATGACAGATCTGGTCTTTTCATTGTAATATACTCCTAGTGGAGATTCATATCTTCTTTGCTGTCTATGCATCATCACGCTGCATGCTACCCATGCTGCCTTTGCATCATCACGTTGCAACACTACAACACTGTCAGATCTGCACTAATTGAGGCTTACGATCACCCAATCAAGCCTCCAAATTTGCTCCCACGGGTTGCCCAACCATCTGATCCAAAACTGATCAAATTCCTTGACCCAACACAAGGCATAAATTGTTGTTCCAATCTGTTTTCGCTGCTGCTCCTAATTGTGACTGGTTAGGGCATCCATATGCTGCAACAACCCTTAACCAAGTCACCAAACAACCTTCAAAAACTACGTGCTACCCTTGTATAAGTCCTCTGCATCCACGCTGTTGATTAGGGCTCAATCTAGCCCCAAAACAGTCCCACGCAATGCCTTTTCAGTGGGGTAAGGGCCTGCGGCCTACCACAGGTGGCTTCCTGTACCCACGGCCTGCTGAAACAGAGTTTCCAGCCCGCACATAATATTCAAATCAACCCAGAATTTTGTCTCCTATATTGAGGCCTTTCTGTTGGTTAATTTTCACTCCAAAACAGTCATAGGAGTGACCTAAACGTCCCCTCTTCCTTCACTGGAAATGCCCTTACCTGCACCCAATAAAACAGAGATTTAGGGCCCAATATACTGCAGATTTAGGGCTCCTATTCTTAGCGTGTAAGGGCCTCTTGGGACAGCGTATAAGGGCTCTTTGGAACTGCGGATTCTCCTCTAGATCTCTCTGTCCACAAAACCCAAACACGTGGAGAGAGTGCAGTGGTAGTCTCCCTCTTAATGCCAGCTTCTCTGCAAAAGTCTTTGAACTCATTTGACTCATATTCAGTGCCATTGTCAGTCCTCAAAATCTTGATCTTCTTTCCGGTCATATTTTCCACCAAGGCTTTGAAGGTACGGAACCACATGACAGCCTCATCCTTCTTTTTCAAGAAGTATATCCAGGTTTTGCGAGAGAAGTCATCAGTAAATGTCATATAGTAAGAACATCCCCCCAGGGATGTTACAGGCAACATACCAGAAAGATCAGAATGGACCAGTTGCAATATCTCAGATGTCTTTGTGACACTTGAGGGGAAAGGTCCCCTTGTATGTTTTCCTTCAGCACATCCCTTACATACACCTTTATGATTATTTCCAAAATCAGGCAGCCCTTCATGTTCATGATCTTATAATGCTGCCTATGCATCATCATCATGCTGTCTTATATATCATTGTCACATCACAGCCATATAAATCACTGTCATACAAGAATCACTTCCATACATCAAGAAACATTGTCCAAATATCACTAAAGTTGCTGCCCAAACATTATTGTCATAGGAACAAATATCTCTTCCATATATCATCTCCATTCATCACTTGTCAAGAGAACAATATCACTGCTATGCATAACTGTTATAAGAGTAAGTGACACTACAATGAGTGCAGAAGATCACTGTCAAAAAACTCTGTCATATTGTCATATTTCACTGTCATACGTACAGAAGATGGGGTCAGATAATAAGCCCACTTGACTACCCTTAAGCTCTTCCATATATCCATTTTTAAGACTCCAAATCATCTACCTTCTAACAGCCCTTGTTGTCCTTCTCAAGGGACTATACTTGGAGCTTTACCAAGCATCTTCTTACAGCCCATTATACCAGAATTGCAAACTGTCTAATCTGGACCATAGTATCTGGCAAATTCATCATTATAAAAGACAAGCACATACCTGTGATAGACGTCATATTTCTGTCCATAACTACATTTTGACCAATGCACAGGACCCTGAAATTTCGGCCCTGGTTAGGGCTTTCTGTGGCTTCTACGACAGCCCACTATACAGCCTTCAAACCTCTTTAATTCCTACGTTGATGGTCAAGGGTACTGCGGCCTTCTTCCTGCTCCTTGCTGGGCCTCTCGGCCCTCTCAAAACAGACTTTTGTCCCATTGTAAAACTCAAAATCACTCAACGGCCTGTGCATAGAGAATAACCCTTGCCTTTATGCTCACAAAAGACACATAAATACTCCTCTTCGCAATTTGGCCAGAGCCTTAAGCCTGCAGATACCTCTTCATCACTACGACTTGACTCTTCATGACTGCAGCCTCATGTCCTTATGACTGCGGCTTCCTTTACTGCCTAAACATATCCTCTACAGCTGCGCTGTATATCTTTCCGTTACAACGTATATCATTGATAGCGTATATAATCCTCTATGTACAGCGACACAAAGGCATCCATTGACTTTGATTAGGGCATGATTATTTCGATGATGATTGCTATAGATAGAGTTTGTCTTCACCTCAGCTCTGATACCATGTAAAATTTTGTAGATGTTCTATGCTAAGAGCAATTTCACTTTTCTCACAACAATCATACAAGTAGATAAGCAAAATGCAGATAGAACATATAAGCAGATCTTACAGAAGACAAATCAGAAACAAGAAAAATGTATGTGTTCGTTTCGGCGGTCAACAGGATGCTTCAACCAGCAAAGTCTCCTTTGGTCAGCCAGCCCAGCATGTGTCACAACAACCCTCCAACCAGTAGATGAGTCAACCCAAGTCAGTTCTACAAAAGTCAACGCTGTCCTGAAAAGTCAACGCAGGGGCAGCAAGCTAAAAGTCAACGCAGCAGCAAAACGGTCAACCCTTTGACCTCGAATTTTGTGCCAGGTAGTACGGCCTTCAAAAATCGAACCTCCCACAAGTTTTCAGCTTGTTTGGACCAAGCGTTGACCAAAGTCAACGCTGGTCAAACTTCTGCGAAACCCTAGCAGCAGAAAAATCCTCTTCGTCCTTCCCACGTGTGGCTGAAATTCGTCCTCCAGGTAGCTCGTACTTTTAGGATGAGAGAGGAAGATGTGAGTTTTGTTGTATTTAAATTCTCTCCAACTTTTCCTGTATATATATCCATCAATGAGGGTGTGTGACACATCTGTTGGGCATGTGAGCCTACATTACAAAACTGGCTGACCTTGCACATATAATTTATTAAGAATAATAAATTCAAAATATAAGTTCTGCTCATCGGATTAAGACTATTTTTATATGGATTTTACACCTCTCAGAAAGAGGAATCCAACAAAAATATTAGCCTCTTAATCTGAGCATCAGAACATGGAGTTTGGACCTAGTTGTCCAAATTTAACATGGTGAAATCTCACGGGGGAGGAAAGATGCATTCAGGTTGGTTTTTCAGGATAGAATTGCTTGATGAGGTGGAGGATGCCTTTGTAGAGTTTTCCACTGGCACTTGTCGATTTGTAGGATATGATGTGATTAGAGACAAGGGAGCTAAGAAGCCCTATTCGTGGTGGGCAAATCATGGGGCAACAAGCCCTCCTCTTCAACAATTAGCCATGATGCTCCTCTCTCAGGTGACTTCATCCTCTTGTTGCTAGAGGAATTGGAGCACATACAGGAATTTGTATAGTGTGAAGAAGAGCAGGCTCAAGCAGTCCAGGGCAGAGACAATGGTGTTTTTGCACACCAACTTTCATCTTATTTACAGTTAGAGGGAAGAGTGGTTGAAGGGAAAGACAAAAATGTGGGATGTCTTTCCTGATGATATAGTTCTAGACAACAGTGTTGAGTTGGCATTGGCTAACATGGATCTCAATGATCCAGTGCTAGAGCCTGTTAGATTTGATGACGGTGATATTGTGGATGGGTCATCCTCCACACCAACAGATGCAGAGGCGACTATGGATACAGAGGAGGAGGAGGATGCTGAGAAGAGCAGTGGTGACCATGATGATGAGGACAGTGATGCTGATTCTGATGATGACTATGAGGATTGGTGACTCATGAGTCATGGGCTACCTAATGCCTTGAGGCTTGTATACCTGTAGTTGTTTTGTATTTTCTATTTCTATTTGCCGTTGGCATTGCACTACCTATGTAACACATTTTGATTTGATGACTTAATGAGAAAACTATAGCTGTCAATGTCTTTATCTTACTATCTTGTCTTTCTCCTATTGGATTATTGATGAATTCAATATGTATTATGATTTATCATTTATGAATTTAGAATTTATGATTCATTGATTTATCATTTATGATTTATGTGACATGTATTTGAATTTTGTATGTACTATGCGTGCTATAATGTTACTAACTTTCTTTGTAAACAGTAAAACTAACATCTAGATGAAGATCTATGTTTGAAATCAATGAATTTGTATAATTAATGAGAATTTGTGTAAGAAATATCTATTTTTTTTATATATATATATATATATATATATATATATATATATAGATTTTAATAAAATAATATATAATGAATCTTATGTGTCCTGTTTCGGGGGGTCAATCTGTCCGAATCCGACATTCGAATCCCCATATCCTACGAATCTCGAATCCCTATGTCAGGTTACTTAGTTCATATCAAATTCATCTGCCAACTACCTCTTGCATTCCTGGATTTGATTCTCCACACTTGTGACAAATAAGTCATCCACATATAAAAGTATTATCACAAGTTTGTCCTTGACCACTTTGATGTAGAGGTTAGGATCTGTAGAACTCTTGATAAAACCAAGTCTCAATAGGTATGCATCCATCCCGACATACTATGCTCTAGGTGCTTGTTTCTAACGATATAGAGCCTTCTTCAATTTGCAGACGTGTGTCTCTCTTATGGACTTTGAATCCCTAAGGCTGCTCAATATACACCTTTTAATCAATGGCCCCATTTAGAAAAGCTGTTTTATCATCCATTTGATGAATGTCCATCCCATAGTGGTAGCCAAAGAAACAAGCGATCGAATAGTTGTATATCTTGTTGTAGGAGCGAAGGTTTCTTCATAATCGATACCTTCCTTTCGTGAAAAGCCTCTTGCTACAAATCTAGCTTTATACTTATCAATGCTCTCATCCACTGCATTCTTTATCTTGTATATCCATTTGGAAGTGACAACAAATTTATGACTTGGTCTAGGAACAATTTCTCAGACATCATTCTTCATAATCGACTCGTATTCTTCTTGCATTGCATTGTTCTATTCTTGATGTTCAACCGTGTTAAAATTTGGCATCTTAGGGATGAATTTCTCTTAGAAGAAATCATATCTTTTAGTTATGTTTGACCCACATATAATAAAATTTCATTTCTGACAATTCTAATATGACTTTCCAAAAATAGTAAGTCACATTTTAATTTGTAAGTGACTTTCCAAAAATAGAAAGTCATGTCTAAATGATCAAGGGCGATCTCAACATATGGAATCCACTTTAAAATCAAATCAACTATGATTATACGAGTCAAGAATTAGTAGTATATCCTTACTATTATTAGTATTATTATTAAACTATTATTTATAAAATATTCTAAAGTCATTCACCTTTAATGGATTAATAAAAACAAATTCTTAATAGTCTCATGGAATAAGTCAATTAAATTGAGAATCTCTTACTTGGCAAATTGAACCTCTCTCTTGGAATAAAATAGTAACTCCACACTTAAGAGAATGTGACTCTTCCTCACTGATTCAATGTATGGCAAAGGTGTAACTCCTCATTAAATGCACTTGTAACTCCCTCACTCAATTCGATTTGTAACTCATGAAATATTCTGTCATGTCTAAGTGTAACTCTCTCTCTCCCTAATTCGAATTGTAACTCCTCAAGACAAGTGTACCTCTCTCTCTCTATACGTGGGATGAGTTACACTTCTCCTCAAGTAAGTCTTCCCTCATGGAATTCGATTCTCCTATTGTTGGCTCAAGGTACGAATTCATTTTGTAACTCCTCTCATTTCTCATCTATTTAATCAAGAGCAAGTGAGAGTTGAGAGTAGCATGTTCATTGTGAAGAAGGAGAGCAAGTCCTGAGTGTGTGCAAGAGAAGTGTGAGAGCAAGTTAAGAGCAAGAGTAAGGTAAGAGTTGGAGCAAGTGTGAAGGAAAAGATCTGATCAAGAGAAGGAGGAGATCTTCAAACAAAGAGCAAGAGCACTTCAACTGCAAGTTGATTAGACATTGGTGACTTTATTCATTCTCATTCTCTCTCTCTATCTTTGTTCTCTGTTGAACAATTCAAGAAATCTAATAGAAGAAGAATCATTTGGGTTTTCCCCCTTGATGGGTTTTGCCCTGGACATTGGACCTAAATCTCAATGTCTCATATTTGTGCTTGGTTGTCTTCGTATGATCCTTAAGTTGATGTTCTCTCTACAATTGCTGATCTGAAAAGTATTGAAGAAGAAATCTGCATTCTAAGTAACTGTAACAACATAAAACATTTAGTCTTTTGCAAAGTAATTTCAACATTGAGTTTTCTGCAAAGTACATTTAGTTTTCTGCATAGAAATTTCAAGTTTCTACAAAGAATTTTTAAGTCTCTGCAAATTTTTTTTGGATTTTAACAAACTGCATCTTCATAGGAGGAAGGTTCAGCCTCAATGAACTTAGTCATATAAGCTGCATAACTAGAATACCTTTTAGGTCTCTTACTTTCTCTAAAAATTTTCTTAGCTGCTGCATTTCCCCTTGATTGCTACATGTCCCTTTGGCACTTGGATATTCTTGTGGAGGTATCTCGTAGAGTAATCATCAATAAATGTCACATAATATTGATGACCTCCAAGTGATTTTACTGCCATAGGTCCACATACATTAGAATGTATGAGACCTAAGATGTCCTTGGATCTTTTATCACTTCTTGCAAAGGGTTTCTTCACATTCTTGCCTAGAGCACATCCTTTACAGATTCTTTCATGTTCTTCCTTCAATTCAGGGATGCCAGTAACCATTTGATTTAGAGATGGCAATATCTTGTAGTGAAGGTGTCCATACCTTCTATGCCATAATTCAGAAGGGCTAACATCTAAGTGTACTAGAGCTTGAGGAAGAGGTGTAAGAAGTCTATACAACGTCCCCTCATGAATCCCAATTATCTTAGCATGTTCAATACTAGAGCCCTTTCCCCAAACCAAAACTTTGCCATCAACAAAAGCAATCCTATCACCTTTATCTTCTAGGCAAGAAATAGAAAGCAAATTTTTCTTCAAACCTGGAACATAGAGTATATTATTGAGATGAATGCTTCCATCGATCTCTAGCTCCAATGAAGTAGATCCAATCCCTTTCACAAGGTAGCTCTTCTTGTCTCCAAGTTTGACTGAATGAGAAGAGGTTCCTTTTGATAAAGTTTGGAGTTGATTGCATTCGCTTGTCATATGTCTAGAAGCTCCACTATCAATAACCCATACATTATCATCCTTAAAAGTACCTGTGAGAGCGGAGAAGAAACTTCCATCCATCACTTCTTTTGCTAGCTTGGAGATGTACTTCAAGATGTATCCTTTGATAGTTACAAGGAGACTCCCAAGAGTCTTGAGACCTTTCTTCATAAAGCTTGCCATTGAGAAGAAAGAGTAGATGACTACTTCTAGATTGCTCTTCAACAAAGGTGCCAACAAAGATGTGATCTTCCAAACTTCCTTCACCTTAGCTCTGATACCATGTTGGAAAATCAAAGTATTTGTATATTAGAGTTGACTTTCCTTAATTGATAATTACTTGTGATATTAGTTGGCCTTTATTACTTTTATTTCTTCTTCATCAAGCAATTACCGAAACAATGAAGATCACAAAGATGCAAAGTACACAAGATATGGGATCCAAGCCATTGAAAAATCCCTCTAAGGTGAAAACCTAGAAATAATTCTTCTCCACGTATAGAATCAAATCAAAATGAGACTTTGATGACCTAAAGACCAAAGCCAAGATTCCTCCCAAGCCCCAAGTCAACCCTCCAACAAGATCTCTTCTAAACAAGTCAAAGTCCAAAAGAGTCAATGAAGGTCAAACTACTCCTGTCAAAGCTTTGATCTTGCAATTTCAGCTCAACAATTCAAACTACAACTTTCAGCCTTGTAACTTGCCCAAAAATCCCTAATTTTCACACGTGTGAGCATAAATGGTCCAAATTTTAGGTCCTCTTCCTTCACTCTAGTCTTGTCCTTCTCTCCTTGACTTTTACTCTTGAAATGGTTCCTTTTCTTATTTCGGATCAAACTTGTATGTGTTCTCCCAAATAAGTGGAAGTCCCTTCTATTTATACACTTCTCAATAGGTCGAATAAGCCTCTTCTAGGCCGACTTCTCCATGGTAGGGCCAACTTGGTCTTGGAGGATAGTTTGGCTTTCTAGTTTAAAATATAATGATTTTCTTTTGTTACAAGTCGAAATAGGACTATAAAACATGACAAAAATTCTTTTTTGACTCAACAAGCCCTAGAAGCATGAAGAACATGCTTTGACCTAGACTTTGAGCTTGAAACCTATGCTTAAACAAATACTTTTTTCTTTTTCTTTTTTTATATAAAATATACAATGTCATGATTACAAAAGTCATTATGAAAACCAAATCTAGTTACATCCTCGAACATCTTTAAGGAGCTTGTCAATTAACACTTGAGAATAATCTTTAATAATGTATGGCTCCGAGTGAAATGAAGTAGGAAGGTCAAAGACCCAGTTGCTCAAGATAAGCCTTCGAGAAGCCCAAACAGATTCCTGAACACATGCTATGTTAAACTTAATGATTTACAAAAAGTATAAAGTTATGGAAAATGGGGGATCAATGCCTTGGCTCATTAATGAATTTTTGGGCATATGGAGTCAGACAAGGAGTGAGTCAACGACTGAAGACCTTGGATGGAGTGGGAAAGAGAGAAGGATAACTTCTAATTCTAACCCTAGTGACTTTTGAAATCATGAGATTTAAGGTCAAGGACTGTAATCTAGTTTCCTTGATAGATACTTGAAGACAAATTTTGGATATGAAGGGATTGGAGTTCATAAAAAGATATATTATTTAACATTTGTTAAGAATAGTGTTTTAAAATTCGGCCAGACTGAATCAGATTCAGTCGAGCTGACCAAGCCGGACCCCTGGTTGGGTTGGCTTAGTAGAAAAATGGTTCCGTGGCCAGTTTGTTACCGAACCGACTGAGTTGACCAAGTCGACCGAGTTGGACCCTCGACCAGTTTGTTAAGGTGTTGCGGTTGGTGGATGGGGAAAGATTGGCTATGGGCTTCATTTATGAGGCTATGGATCAAGCAAAGGAGCAAATAAAGGCAGCATACAAGGATAGAGTGGCTAAGTATGGGCCCAGCTGGGTTTTTTCTGAACCCAAGGTATCATTATAAAGCGCTGGAGGCAGAAGCTTCACTGGGGAGGTTAGCAGTAGCCAGTAGTACTGGTGCCTAGTGATGTTTTACAGTTTACTTTTGTTGTAGAGGCCATTTAGAGCCTCCTTAGGTATGTGTTTTTGTTTTGATCTCTATATCATGTATGTATTGGACAATGCATTGGGTGCCATTTTGATATAATGGATATATTCATGAGCCTACTTTGATCACATGTTGTCTTCTCTTTATATTCTAATGCATTGTGTTTGGAAACATGAATGTAAATCTTTAAAATTAGGTTTTTTCATAAAAAATAATTTTTTTAATGTATTTTTTACAACGCCCGAGTCATTGAAATCAAACCAGCTGAGTCGATACCGAGTCAGAGTCGACCCTTGGCCGGTTCCAGACTCGAGTCGGAGTTTTAAAACATTGATTAATAAGGCTCAATAAAACCCCAATCCAACAATTGTAGCAAAATGGAAAATAATACTCACAATAAAATAACACTAATCATCCAACCATCACTTCCTCAATCCAAAGAAAGTTCATCCATCCAAAACACATCTTCTTGAAGACAATTCACTTCACTTGAAAAATCCAAAGGCAAAATTCTACAAGGAAAAGTCACAGAAATTTCAGATTGCTATGGGATTTATCCCCCATAATTCCATGACAAAATGAAGTGAGAGCTCCCTCTATTTATAGGAGAGAGCCTCAACTCATTACGATAGAATAATATTTTCTAAGCTAAATTCTCCTGAATTAGCCTGAGGGCCAAAAGGTCCTCTCTACAAATTAATTAGTCCAAATTAATGCTAAAATAGGGCTTCTAATGCCACATGTACAAAAATGATGGGCACAAGCCCATGAAGATGACCCTTCTCTAGAAATGAAGGGTTGCTGGTGAATCATCCAGCCTCCAAAGGCGCTTCAACAACATAACTTCTTCCATAAGCCTTTTGTTATCCAACAGCCCCTAAGCAACCTCCAATGCGGGCACACAAGACCCCCATGTGGCCTCCATGCTGGGTACAAGGGCTTCCCAATTCATACTCCAGCTCCAAGTTATCACAAAAGTGGTCTCACGAACCCTTTAAGGACCCCAAAGCTTCCACCAAATTTCTCCAAAGGGCTGATTCCTTCACCAAAAGTGCGAGCAGATCCCCCACATCTCTCATGTGGGCCTGTGGAGTCTTATAGTAGGAAAATTTAGTCTTCAACAATCTAAAATCCTCTCTTTAATGGGACAGGTGGGCTTCCAAAATAATACCCTCCCTTCAAAGCATGCAAATGCTTGGTGAAAACCCATTTTGACATCCTCCCATCATGAGCCAAAGAATAAGCCCTGCAATGCCACCAGCAGAAGTTGAACCTGCTTAAGACCATATTAATTCCACGTTATGTAAGGTCAGCCCAGTATTATTCCAGCGTCCAAAACACACAATATATACATAATCGCTGTCACAAATAAGTCTCTTTCTCGGGCTGGATTTTGCTGCCTCTACGATTCCTGTGGCAGTAACTTGATTTCTGAAACTCTGACGACTCTGTAACCCTAATACCTTAGAATTAGATGCGGCCTTCTCACTTGCAGAGCAGAATGGAAATTATAAGAATTCTGGGCGAGTTTTGATTGTGTTCGGAAAATTTGGATGACTGCCTCAGAGATACTTGAATAGAGAAGCGTGTTACATTGGTTTATCTCGCAGAAAGGGATTGCATGCTGGCACTGTTTAACTGTGCTGTAAATTTTACACAATTGAAGCAACACCACATGTCCACATTGATCATTATATCTGGCAGCACTGACACAAGATAACCTTTGGGGCTGCTCCTAGTACTCAGAAAATTTTATAGCCTTTGTATCAACATCCCAGAATTTTCTAGGCAAGTCATCATGGATAAGGTAGACTTATCTTTAATGATTTTAAAAACTTATGCCCCGATTTTCTGCTGCCCAAAGCACACAGGGCGAGGTATCCTTTACTGTAGTAATCAGACTTCAATATACCATGGACTTGTCCACTTTGCGGGCAGACTGGAGACTGCACATGGGTAAGCCTTTGCATCATATTCCTCCTTCAATCTGCTGCAGCTTACTTGCTCTGCCATCAAAGAAAATTTTGTGCTGATATAAACTTATTCATATAGTAGCATTGAGCCAATATTTAAAGGAGATATTGCTGTATGTTCAAATTTTGCACTCTTATTCATATAGTAGCATTGAGCCAATATTTAAAGGAGATATTACTGTATGTCCAAATTTTGCACCCTTCTAGGGTTATCCTACACAGTGGTGGGTAACATGACACAATGATTCAACATCACCATACAAAAGTCACATAGAATCTCCAACAACATCATGAAACATCTATCTTCTAACACCATCATCTAACTCCTTGGGGGGCTAGAACTACCATCCATGAACAAGATGTAACACATCCAAGATAAGCATCTATACTGAAAGCACACCATAATGAGATAGCTTGTTCCATAACCATCAAAAGTGCAACCAATGGGTGATGAAGAAGGCAAGCATGTGTGAGAAGACCACAAACCATCAAGTACAATCATCGTACCAATGAGAAGTGAGAATCCTCCCCCATCCAAAGATGTCCATCAAATGAATCTGATGCAAAGAACTGAAAGGGCTCTGTTAAGGTGTACCCCCCAAAGAAGGCCCAATGCTCCAACATACCAGCTGCAAATCTCCATCAATGTGATGAATGTCACAAAGGGGGAACTCATACAATATGAGGTGTAATACTAGTAAAGTACAATTTATTCTTGAAAGTAAAATTTAGCTTCTTTGGGAAGAGTCATAAATGCATCTGAAATTATCTAACATCTTCAGAAGAGTAAAAAATGCATCTGAAATCGTTCACACACTATGCACTCAATGTCTAAGAATTCTCTTTTATGTATTTGTTGGAAGCTTAACTTAGTTCCATTTCAATAGGGCACTGGCGTATCTGCTAGTCAGTTAGCCTAAATCCTTTGGGTTTAATTTTTTACATGAATAATTTTTTCTCTTCACAAATGTTCATTTTTTGCCCTTCGTTGGTAATTGAACTGAAGGTTACTCAGGACTTTTGCAGGTGGAGCACCTGGATGTGAGGAGAAGGTCCAACGTTTTGATGCTGATTTGCAAATCTTGAGTATACAGGTATTTTTCATCATACTGTCTATATGCTAAATAAACAAAAGTAGTTTTACCTTATTGTACATGCATTTTTACTCTTTCATGAGGAATATACAGTCTTCATTCTTTCGACGCTGGAATTAGTCATAGAATTTTGTTAATTAGAATCTTTGCATTATAATTTTTTGAGCTGTATTTCAGACAACAAAACAAATATGATACGGTAAAGATCGGTGTGTCCTAGAGGCCCACTTACAGTGTGAGCAATTCATACCTTAAACTGTCACCAGTTTCTAGTGTTATTGATATTAAGATCAAACTTCCAATGTCTAGCTGGTTAGCGAAATTTGTGTATGAGGGTTTGCTTGTGTCAAACTCACGAGAATGCAAGATGAGATTTAAGATAAATGTGAGACACTTTATTAATCAAATGGTACACACAAATACATTGTGTGACCCTTGGTTTTCATCTTCCAAGATGTCTCTTGGACTTCTATGACAGTTCACATTCCTCCACACCAACCCTAATGGATTAGGTGTCCAACATTCCCCCCTAATCCAAAGGGGTGTATGTGAGTCCAAGAAGAGAGTTGAAATAGAAAGGTGTATAACAGCCAATGGCTGAATGTGCTCTTTGAATATGGTGGATTAAGTAAGACGACAAACCAAATGAGGTAGTAGAAGCCGAAGTCTTCTACTGGTGGTGGTTTAAGGCTAGCCACCAACTCTGGAACTTGGCTTGAAGAAATTTCTGGAACAATTCCAAAACTGGCTAGAAGCTGATGTCTTTTGCAAAATAGAAGTGCTCCTTGATGATGGTTTAATGATGACCACACACTGATGATATGGGTAGTAGAAGCCGAAGTCTTCTACCGGTGGTGGTCTAAGGCTAGCCACCAACCAAATCATGCTCATGGAACATGAATCTGTCTCAGGCTACAACTATGACTTTGGCATTGACTGACTTTGGCTTAGGCTTGCTTAATATATCTTTGAGGCTAGCAGCTGACCATCAATTCCCCCCTCAGACACAAGGTGAGGAGGTGAAGGTATCTCCACTGCAAGATGTGTCAATATTCAAGAATGAACTTTGAGGTATGATTGATATATCTTCTTGGTTGTTGAAGACCATTACCAAGAAACGATCCATCTAGGGCGAGTCTTTGTTCTTGCAGGAGTCTTGTGTTGGAACCAATATTGTAAACATCGACATAGAGATAATATCAATGAGGGTCTAGAAAATGAAAAAATCGTAAAAAACAGGAAAATATGTAAAAATCGACAAACATCGACAAAAAAAAAAGTACAAAATATTTATTTTTTTTTCAGTTTTTTTGGCATCTAAAGCATCCACAACATAAAATAAATGCATTGACACATAAATATGAAAAGAAAACTAATATGTAAGATGTATAAGATGTCTAGTGCTACATCACACATAACAGTGAATCATGTCCTTAATCCTATGTTTCGACTCAACCTCAAAATATCAACAAAGAATATGATAAATGTGTCTGATATCATGAGTCACATGCAATGAAATTAGATATGTAAACTACTAAGTTTTTGTTACCCACCAAAATGAGTAACCCCATAGGAGAAAACTTTTCTCCTATTCTTCATAGCCAACCGATCAGCCATGTAGCCGACAACCTTTGACAAACACCACTAACTGATGATATGCCATTATATCTTCACCACTTGCAATAGCCATTATATCTCCGCCACTTGCGCTAGCCATTTGTTTCTCACCAATCCGGCATGAGCACATGGACAAAGGTGGGCTTCCACTCAAAAGGTACTTTGTTCATTTAGTAATTGGGTGCTTATACTTGTTTGATGATTTGGCATTTGATATGGATTGTGAGGTGTTTTGGAAGAATGATGGGCTTTGACCGTCATCTTGTTCTCTCACCTTAAATGGGTGGTTAATCTTTGATCGTCTTCTAGTGGGACCCCTTTTAATGGCCCAATCAATGTTGCACAATCCCTCTGCCCCAAGGATCCAAGGTCGGAGCTTCATCTTGTACGGATCCTTGGCCAATCCTCCAGGGGAACTGTGGATCCAAAGTTCCATTGATTTAGGGCGATTTTTGGGAATCCAGAACAACACGAGCCCGATTCACGTTCCAAATTTCTGATTTGTGGATCCGAAAAAGAATATGCCTCAGAGTCATGGAGGATTAGACATGGATCCAGGCGGATCGGGAGGAAAGTGGATTTTTCTGTGGGCGGCCCAATTTCTTTTTTTATTTTTTATTTTTTTCTTTGATTTAACCTGGGTTGGGGGTGGGTTTATGGTGAGTTAGGGAAATGAGAGATGGGGTTCAAAGGCATTTCCCCCTCTCTTTTCTTCGTTCTTGCATCTTTGGAGAGCTTGGTGAAGAGAGGAGAAAGAACTTAGAGAAGAGAGGAGAAGAGGGAGAAGGGAGGCTTGAGGAGAGCTTGGAGGAGTGGAGGAGGAGCTAGGAGGAGTAAAGAAGGGCTGCCATCTACAAGAGCTAAAGAGGTTAGTGCAAACCCCAAACTCTCTCATTTTTTTCATTGTTGTTTATATTTTTTCTCTTCACTCTCCTACTCTTTCCCATTCTTTCTTCTTGCTCATTTCATTGCAAGTTGTCCATTTATATTCATACTCCAAAATGGTGTTCTTTTGGCTTATATGTATCATTCCACTATTGGTTTTCATGATGGTGTTGGGGAGTAGGCATTGAAACCCTTGTGGAATTATGTGACCAACTATGTTGCAGGAAACATGGTATAGAGGTCCGTTTCCGTAGGGAAACGGGTACGAAACGCGGAAATGCGTTTGGTACGGTCGTGAAACGCGTTTCCAGCCGTACTGCCATGTTTCTCGAAATGGAAACGTGGCCAGTACAGCCGGAAACGCGTTTCAGGGCCGTACGACCCACGTTTCCTCATTAACTTGTGTGTTTTTTTTTTTTAAATTTACTTTTAGGGTATGTTAGTGACTTCTTGTTGCTTCTAGATGTGTGTCTAAAGTTATAAAAGTGAATTTTTGCCCTAGTGTTGATATGCAGTTCATCAGGAAGTTTGAGGGATATGCAGTTCATGGTAATGTTAAATTCTAAAAGTAAAAGTGATAATCTCCTTTATTTTTCATTTTCATCCTTTTACTTAAATTTTTAACATTACCATGAAATGACTCAGGATGTTTGAGAGTGGTTTCGCCCTCATTGGATTTCATATGGAGAAAGTAGAATTTTAGATCTCACTCAAAATCCAGCAGACTTATTTGTTTTTCAGGATTTCAGGATTGGAGGGATTGCAATGTTTCCATTGGATTTTATCATGTACTAGGGTATGGAACTTGTATTTAATCAAGAGAACCAAGCCCTCTATGCAGGGGAAACTCCCAATAATCAAGATCATGTAGGGTACTAGGGTATGAAACGTGTATTTAATCAAGAGCACTAAGGTCGTTCGACTATGTAGGAGGAGACTCCCAATACAACAGTGGTCCTTCTAAAGAATGGGACGTGGATGCAGAAAATCCTGATTTGGATCTCTCTCTTGCAGCCTTATAGTCTTTATTGTACTTGCAGCCTCATATATTAATATAAATAAAGGCTGATTTTGAGATTTGAATATATAATAAAGGTTGCTTTTGGATATTCCGATATTTTTATTTTCATTATGTGATCATTCATGAGTAAATGTGATGTAATTAAATCTTAATGTTTAAGTGTAATAAATTATAATGTATCATTTATGCTTTATGATTGCACATATATATTTTAAATATTTTCAATATATATATATTCGCGTTTCCCCGTTTCCAAAATTTGGGGAGGTCGCGTTTCGTATCGCTTCCCGTTTCGGAAACTCGTACCCGTTTCCCCATTTCGTGCTACTTAGTAAAATCCTTATTGAAATTGGTATCCCAGGCGGTTCTTGAAGAATTGTCTTTTCAAAGGAGTGGGACGACATGGGACCAAGTGGGCCCAACCTAGGTCAAGAGGCAAGGATTTAGCGACCAATGATGTTCTTAACCCAGACAAGGAAGGGGAACGAATCAAAGAAGAATTTTCACTTAAAGGTGTTGACTTGATCTTATGAGGCACTAGCCTTGGGGATACTAGGGCAAAGTTTGATCTCGAAGCTAGGGCTTGGCTTTTTTGACAACCCCACTGTCGGAATCGCTTCAAAATTGGAGGAGGCCTTGAGGATACACCAATGCAGAAGAGGCTAGGAGATCAAACTTTTTGGAGGGTTATTTCGTCGGGAAAATGATGCTCAAGGTGACCCAACTTGGCTAGACTTAGAAAAAGGTGAAAAATATTTGATTTTGGGTGACCACCTCCTGGTAGATTAGTGCCTTAGCCTTGGGAGAATGGAGTCTATGATAAATATAAATGAGGACCTTGTTTCTTAGTCAAGGAGACTTTAAGACTACCTCGCTAGCCTTCTAGGGCAAAGGGAAGCAACCTTACAACTTTTATACTTTGATTTGCAAAAGGTGATGGCTTATTAAGATGAATTCGTTGATAGAATTATCCCTAAGAAATCTCATTCAAATTACATGGCCCATACATTGTGAGATGCTATATAGAGACAAAATTCCACAATTTAAGCACTAAATGCATGCAACAATTAGCCCTAAAAATAGTGAAAATCCCAATCCAATGTATATGACAAAGTAAAACAAGAATAATATTAAAAGCATGTATTTACATGTAATAGAACATATCCAACCATCCACAATTTGACAATAGAGAAGCTCCAAGATAAGATAAACCAAATCCAAACATCAAAATTAATACATAAAGCTCCAATTCATCCTCCAAGAAAAAGTGCGAAATTATCAAGAGAGAGAAGAGATCCAATCCAAAGTGATGATGAACAAATAAACTCATCTCACTTGTATTTAGACACTAATGCGAAGTTCAAATTGGTCTCCTAAGCTTACATAAGCCCCAAAAATAAAATTATGTGCTAATAACCTAACTTTTGGTGACAAGCCCACCAAACTAGCTCTCAAACGAAATAATTAGCCTCTTAAGAGGTCAAATGGTAAATAATACATGTCGTAGGGCCCTCTAAGAGGCCTGATGAGGTCCATAGGTGCCATAATGAAGAATAGGACCCTTAAAAGTGATGGACAAGGGGTTGGCCCCTTATTCTCCAACCAATAAACCTGTGGTGCTCCTAGTGGGTGTGGGGGCACAATAATAACCTCACGGGTCTCCAAATGAGTCGAAGATGCTTGCATATCATCTGTAAGGGCTCTGATGAGGGTGTCGATGATGCCACATCATCGTACAAGTCCTAGGTCAGCTGCCAAGTGCATGGTACATCTGTGTTGCAAGATGGGCAAAGGCGAACTAGGTGCATCTTCCTCATCCAATAGGTGAATCTCGAGCAATCTCTGAATATTCTCGAGGATCCATGGAGTGTTGTCTACTACTGTGGAGGCCCATGGCTATCAACGCACACCCTACATGTACCAATGTAGCCCTCTGGAGTGTAAGGACCCCATATAGGGAGACCAAACCCAAGATGGAGACCATCTGCAATCCCGCATAAGATCCAATGCGTCCCCTGGTCTTCCAGTACCACAAGTCATAAGGGAAATCAAGTACATGAGCTTACCAACCATGGACCACATGTGGGGACTTCATAATGGCTTGCCCTTTCATAATGGGCTTCAGGATGTGCCAATGTCTCCTAAACTCCAAATGGGGTTAACCAAGTATCCTATTAGGTGGTTTCTACTTCTAAAGGGGATAATATGTTCAATGTACATCTTTCAAAAGGTGATGGCATGTGATAGATAAGTGAATGAAGTAGGGGATGAGAAGGGGCAACCCTGGGCCACATGCTAAGGTACAAGGGTAGCTAATAAAAGGAAAGCCCACACTTGGCTGTATAATGTATAGGAGGGAGAAATCATGGTACATGAGGTGCCCCAACATTGATTTTTCCACCCTTCTTTATATGCCTTTTGATTTTTTATGATTTTTCTTTGATTAACTGCTCGGGGCTCAAGGGGTGAGAGCATGATGTTTGAGATATAGCGGTGGATACCCCCTTTTAAGGTAGGGCAGTTTGTTGCCCACCAGGGGTTGGGACAATCATGGGTTCCTATATAATGAAGTAGGCTCATAGAACCTGTAGGAACCAGGGTGATGGCCATGATGATGGGGTAGAGCTCATGTATTGGCTTTTGCCCACGTGCTAAATGTGTTTGTCTTGACCATCTTTTGCATTTTGTGGTACATTTTCCTGTTGATTGTGGTCAATTATGCTTTTACTTTTCTTTTTAGCTACATCAACCTTCAGGGCATCATTCCAGTGCTGACGGAAGGTGTGGGCAAGGGGAAGGGGAGAGCTAACCGTATGTGGACCCAGTGGAGGAATGTGGACCTAGGTGGGAGAAATGATGAATGGGGTAATAATGAGTGGAAATGGAGTAATATATGTGGATGAGGGAGCGGGACCACACAACCAAAATCGGGGTTTCCTGTGAAATACCATCCCTAAAGCCAAATGATCAGTGAAAGAGATCCCACGGGACTAGAATCCAAGGTTAATATCCAAAAGGGGTCTAGGGTACAAGAGCACAAACCTAGCCCATTTTTTTTGCCGAATCCCCCCATTAATCCATGCCCAGAAGTGTCCATGATAAACAAACTATAATTCTCAATTACCAAATGACAAGGTGTACCTTTAAGTTCGGAAGGCCCACCTTCAAACATATGATCATGGCAGATGGGCGAGGGACCACATGGTTGGCTCAATTGGTGGAGAAATGGGACAGTGAGCTAGTTGGTGGCTGCAAGGGGTCGCTCACTGCCGACTAAGGACCACCTTGGAGAAAAAAAAATTCTCTTAGCGATACCACCCACAAAATGGTGGGTAACAGGGCCAACAAAGATAAGAAGAATGAGTTGAAGAATCTCTTTATATTTGCTGCTACTAAAGGGAATGGTCTCTTGACATTCTTGCCACTAGCACATCCTTGACATACACCTTCATGATCAACCAGGAATCCCAAGAATCCTTGAAAACATCCTGCTCAAGTGAGGCAAAGCCTTGTAATGAAGGTGAACAAATCTCCGGTGCCAAAGCTCACATTGATTAGTGGTATGATGGACCAATGCTAGAATTGGTTGTCCACAAACTCTATATGTGCCTTCATTTTTGACACCAAGTGTGAAGGCTGCCCTCAAGTTAGATCTCCTTGTCCAAGCAAGGACTTTCCCACTAACGAATACAACTCTAAGCCCTCCCTTCCATGGCAAAAATGGAGACAAGATTCTTCTTCAAGTGCAGCACATACAACACATCTTGCAAATGAAGGGTGTCACTAGAATCCAAATGAAAAGAAATAGAGCCAAACCCTTCAACAAGATGCGTAGAATTATCGCCAAGTATAATTTTCAAATTTAACTCCCTCAACCAAATTTGAGAGGACTTCATGATACCCAGTAAAATGTCTAGATGCCCCACTATCCACCAACCAGCTATCAATGCTATCTGCAGATGAGCTAGAAAGAGCAGCAATAAGATAATATTCAGATTGAGTATTAGCAACATTATCAGCATACCTTGTGTTCTTGGACCTCTTTTGAGGCCACTGGGACTCTTCAACACTTGCATGGGCAATAGTACCTCCTCTTCTCCTATTGTTGAAGTTGTTGTTGTTGCCATTGTTGTAGGTGTTGGGCCTCTGAGCGTTTCTTCTATCAGGACAATCTCGCGATATGTGGCCAAATCTGTCACACCTATAGCTTTGGACTTTGGATAAGTCCCTTCTATTATTGTTGAATGCTGGAGTTGGCTTCTTTGACTTTCATTTGGAAGGTCTTCCTTTCCCTTTTCCTTTCTTGACATTGGTTGCAATGGCTGTAAGGTTCTCCCTCTTCTTGTCTCTGAATTATTCCTCTGGAAATGAGCCTGGATTCTCTTGAATACAATTGCCCAAAATCTCATCAAATGAAAGGAGTTATTTTCTGCAACTAATGCTTGTAATGAATGTCTTCCAAGACATGGGGAGTCCTCCAAGGGTCATCTTCACAAGCTCTTTGTCAGGAATGATCTCTCCAATAGAAAGAAGCTGATCTCTTATTTGAGAGATTCTCATGAAGTAGGCTGTTATAGATTCTGACTTGGACAGAAATAAAACTGGATGCGTATATACAAAAAGAACGTCTTATCTTAACAGAAATAAAAGCGAAAATAAAGGTGGATGTGTATATACAAAAATGGATCATATCCTCTTCTCCAGCACTACAAGGGCAGAAATAAAATCTGATTAGGCAGGAGAATTCCAATCTTTAGCATCCTTAATCCACAGATATCGAGGAATTGCAAATATTTGCAACACTGCTCTAAAGTATGGTCTACCTACTGAACCTTGAAAATCTGTGCAAAATGAATGAACTTTTGATAGAGTTACAAGTTTGGGAATTATATATATATTGGACGCTAAATGTTTTGTATTTTATGGTCAGAAATTCTAAAAAGAAAATGAATATTCTGATTTCAGAAACAGGTTTAGTTCATAATTTTTGTTGCAAGGTAAGGGAAAAAGCATATTTGGTCAGAACTCAGGCATGTTGACTCAGTCAACCCTATGCTGTTCTGACATTTCTTATTGTTTTTGGGTTGGATTCAACCTTTTTTTGGACTCTTCGAACCAATGGTTGTGGGCTGAAGCATCTGGGTGTGTAGCAATGGTTATGGTATGAATGTCCCCGACTTTTCTTGCTAAATTCTGAATGTTTGTGTCTTTTTAAAAATTCCGATCTATGGTTGAGTTTTGGGTAGTCTCTCCGTTATGGCTTACCGACTCATTGTCAAGTCCAAGTCATAGGACTTGGGAAGTAGCAAAGGAACATTATTAATCATTAGATTGATATTTTGGGGAAGTTTAGTAGCTCGCTATGTAACTTTCCTCAACAGTATGTGACTTATCTAAAGTTGATAACAAAAATAATTCATTGACTTTCATACTGTAGTAGGGCTATTCTATTAGTTTTATGTACTACAGATGTTAGAATTAAATGCTGCAAGCCTGTGACAATGAAGGCTAACCTTTCAATGAAACTCTAATCTACTCTAATATATTGAACTGCATCTTCAAAAGTTGAAGTTCACTGCTGGATAGCTTACGGTTTGGATATGCTATGAAACTATTGTAATACATGTTTAAAATGTCTGTCGATCTGTTAACAGTAGTGGTTAGTTTACCATGAATTTATTTGCAATATCATGTACTTGAATTGTGTATTGACTGTTTATGGTCAAGTTGCAATGGAGATTTATTAATGACATCCTTGCTTGCATCTTTAACAAAATATATATGTCATTAATTCTTATTCCAATCAAATGTAATTTGTCCAAACATGAAGCTTACCCGTTTCATGATGTCTTCTGCTTCAATAACTTTCAGGAAGAAGTGCATAGGATGGGCTATTCTGGTGATGAGCTACTCACTCCAAGGCAGTTAGTGGAGATCTGCCTGAAAAGTGAACATCGAGAACTTGTTCTTCGGGCATTCGATGTCTTTGCTTGGGCTGGAAATGCTTTCAGGTGTAATAATAAAAGTCTGCTTGAGGCTGCTTGGACACATGCAGCTGACCTGGATGATTGGGCCAAAATCATCCAGTCATCCAAAAAAGGATGGAGTGATGAGGAAACTGTGCAAAAATTGGAGAGTACAGCACTTTTCCATGCCTCAAATAGATGTTATAGTGCTAAAAGTGTTTGCTATGAAGGTGGTTTCCGAGATGTCTTGCCTTTGTTACAGGAGGACGCTGTGTTGTCGGATTTGAAAGATACAAGTACAGGTAAATGGTCTGTGGAGTCGATCCTTATGCAGCATCAAAACTTCCCAGATTCAGGTGAATTGATGTTAACAGCAATTAGAATGGGGAAGTGTGTGGATTCTGAAGATGCCAGTTTGATGTCGGACTAAAAATAACAAGAATGAATTTATCTGGCATGCTTGTCATTGTTTGTTAAACCAATAATGACATCATTCCCAAATGTGATGAGACAGCCATATCAAGAGGTGAAAATATTTGCTCGTGCATGTGGTGAATTTGTTTCATGCGTGTCAGTGTGTCAGAGATGTGGATTGAGGATAATTGTATGTCCTGTTCTGTTCTCAAATGCTTTTTCACTGTCAAATCTATTGAATTACAATTTTCATACAATGAAACAGCTCTGTGAATCTTGTATAGACGATAGCCGTCGGTCAATTTTCTTACCAAATTTTTTTATCTAACCATGCGATTTTGGTTCATTAACAAATTTTAGTCGAACAGTAATTTCAAATTTGTCAATGCCAAACAATTTTTTTAAGCAAACTTTTGCCATATTCATTTTATTCATACATATTCCGACTATTTCTTTTAATGCCAAAGACAAACAAATGCGTTTCCTGGGTATGATCTGTTTGCATTTTATCATCATGGCTATCATGACTATCACATATGCAGTCAATCCCAGGTGTGAAATTTGTACTTCATTATTTGGAGATCCCCTTAAAGACCATCAATTGTATTCGTCTATCTCAAGATAAATTATTACTACTGGTTCTATATTGCTGATTTCGGCATTAAATCCTTAAAACAGGTAAAAAGGTACACATGATTATTGCCCATGTCATCATTTCTCATCAAATTTGGCATCCACTAATTGCATATTTCGCTTATGTAAATGATCTATTATACAGTAAAGCTATTCTTGCCTTCTTAGAGAAATGCAGGCATGATCAGTGCCAGACCTTGCGGGATTGAAAGTATTTTCATTTTATTTGTGGATCACAATATGTTTCTATACTTCTATAAAAAGTCTCTACTGACATACCGGAATAGGCTACTACCCTTTCAATAGCTGAATACCTAACATTTCATGTGACTTTTGTCTTTGAAAAAGGTTACGTGGTATGTCTATGTTGCCTACGATATTGTGGATGATGTTATTTAATTTGATAGGTATATTGCAACGTATGTAGAACCATGTTTCAAATGGAATTTACTTTTACATTAATTGCAAATCCAAAATCCAATAAATAGCTTTTATAAACCTTGAAAATGAATTAAATAAAATTATTTCGACATGAATTGTAATTTAAAGCTACCTCCATTGATTGGAGTAGGGTTTTTGTAGCGCTAGAACTCAACGTTTAATATGGCACATTGGGGGTGGGGAACCTCCCCCTCTTGTCGGGATGCCTTGGCTTGTCAACCTATCAATGGATTTAGGTGAGCAACAACTAACAACAACGAAGTCATCAACATCGAGGTTGGAAACAGTGCAGAACACATTGAAGCAAAATGAAAGGGAATTGATCCCACTTTGGCCAACCTACAAAAAACAACAAAGCCAAAACATCCCCAAATACAAGATCAAAACATATTGTATGGGGCATATATGTAGTTATGGAAGACCATGCCATTATTGGTAAGTTCTTAGGTATTTGGCCTATTGAAAAGTATCTCATCAGTTGGATCAATTCTTGTTGGAAACCCAAAGGTGGTATTGAACTCAAGCTAAGTTGTAAAGGCTTCTTGACCACAATCTTCCACTGTCAAGCTAATAGAGAAGTTTTAAAAATGATCGCTATTTTTGTCATTTTATTGGATTATGTTTGCAATAGTTAGAGAAGTTTTGATCCAGTTAAAGAAAAATTTACCTTTGTGATCCGGATTGGATCATTATATTGTTTGTCATCCATCTTGATGCTTTTCGAGTGGAAAAAGTGGAGGAATAAATTCTTAGGACCATTTTTACTAGCGGGGCCCAGTTTGGCAAATTGGGGTTTGAAACCTTCCGGGAGCGTTTTGAGGCATCAAATGATGTTTTTGGGTGTAAAACTTTGTCGCTTTAGCGTCATACCGTTCTTATTCTACACACAGACTTTTTCAACGACACAAAAATTGCGTCAACAAGTTTGTATGCGAAAGTTATGCCACTCAAAGGTTGATTTTCTTGTTTCTATGACCATAATTCAAGAGGATGCCACGTCAGCCCCCATTATTCATGAAAAAAAGGGCTAGCCATGCGATTATGTTGTAGAAGACTAAAAGAGTTTATATTATAACTCTGGTTAAGAGTTGAGATAGTCAAACTTAACCACTAGTCAATTATCAGGTTGTGTTATAACCAGACCACTAGGAGGTAAAGGGGTTCCATTCTTTCAAGTGAATTTGTTTCATAGCTGAGGAAAAATAGCCAAGGATAGGAGGTAGATCACATAGAGGATTTGTGCACTATAGCGGCCCACAAGCCACATGTCATAATTATTTGTATTCGCAACCTTATTTCCATTTAGAGAAAGTGTAGAGTGACTTCACCTTCTAGTTGGGTTTTTCTCTCGAAAGGGTTTCCCATGTCATATCTTGTGTCAAATGTGTGAGTGAGTTTTTATTTCACTGTTCTGTATTTTTTGCATAATTTTAATTCGCATGCATACATTATTAACAATAACCATATACAAATCTATGAATTTAAAGAGAAATAAAACTGTAATAGTGTAGATCTTAGATTTTTAAGTATATTTTATCAGATATGTTGTGACAAATTGTCCAATGGAATATCCACGACAGTTTACAGATCATATTAGTATTAGAGCCAAGTTTCTTTGAGTATATTGTGGAGATTTGCATGGGATCTAGATTGATTGGGGCAAAAGTCATAAAACACTAATCATGGCTGAGGAATTTGTGAATAACCCCCTTGATCCTGCAGAGGAGACGTTTTCATGACTGGAACAACAAGTTGCATATATAAATCATAATGTAAATATCCTCATGATGGTCCTAAGAAATAAGCTTGGGATATTCAGAGAAAATGGGGGTTCTAATGTGGACAAATCAAAAGGGGAATCAGGAGATCAAATAGAAATATAGAAACAATTAAAGAAAGAACTCAGAAAATATCAACCCAATTTGAGTGTCATGAATCAATCACAACACCTGATCAAAATGAAAGCGAATGTTGATTTCAAGTCGTACCACAACGAGATCAACACTCAAAGCTAAATCATTGGTTGCAACAACTTGAAGTGTATTTTAGTGTCCATCAAATTGAGGAAGAAGAAAATATTTTATTTGCATAGTTGATATTAGAGGGCAATGCCCTAACTTGGTGGGAAAGCCACATAGAGACCGTGAGGTTTTGGATGGAGAGTTTCCAGTGACCATGTGGGAGGACTTTTAAACCCTTATGAAGTCATAGTTTTACCCTATTGGGTATGTAGAGTACCAGTGGGTCCAATAGCACTACTTCAGGCAAAAGCCATGGAAAAGTGTGCAGGAGTACACCACAAAGTTCAGAAAAATGGCCATAATGTTGGGTATATCCCCAAAGAACCTAGATGTAAGTATCTTGGGGGTCTACACTGCCATCTGTGGGAGTAAGTGATGTTCTTCAAGCCCAAATCGGTGGACGAGGCTTGTGTACAAGCACAATACCTGAAGAACATAAGCTTGAAGGAAGCACAATCAAATGGACCGATGTAGGAGCAACAAGATGCTTCTAAGGAGGGGAAGAAGAAGTAGAAAGAGGGAAAATATAAAAAGACGACAGCCACAAGACACCAGTGTAAAGATCCAAGAAACACTGCAACCATTGCAAAATTGACAAACATACAAAGAAGTGTTAGAAGTTGCATCCAAAGCTTAACTTTAAGAACATGAAGAAAAATAATAAGAAGAAAAATTTGTTGAAGTTTTCAAGTCTACTTAGTTAGAAACCCTCCATGCACTTTATCTGATTTATTCCTACCTACTTGTTATGTTACTTAACAAGTTATTTACAATGTAAATACTGAAAATAAACACTAGTGCATGCTCAACATATTACAGATCAACAACTAAAAGAAACAGAAACAATCACACCATATGACACCATTATTTTTGGACCAATGTCCCCGGAAAAACCCAATGTGGGAAAACCGGTGCAACTATTTGAGGGTTTTCTTATTAAGCAATATCAGAGTACAATCTGGGTGCCAAAACTGGCCTACCCAACAGAGAATTTCCTTGGCAGTAATACCTCTTAGTTTGAGACAAATCTCTTGGTTGAAGCCCTAGATAATCCTTCTGGTAGCTACTCAGCACCAATCTGCCCCAAAAACCCCAGCGTCGGCCTTTTTTGAATTGTGTTGGCCCCTCTCTGCCCAGCGCTGGCCATGCGTCACCCCAGATGGGTCTACGTCAGCCTTAGGAGGCCCTGTGTCAGCGTTCTGGTCCTCTGTGTCAACGACGCTGGCCTCTCTGAGGCTCTGCGTAGCTCCCGGCTACCTCTTCGTGGCCCTGTGTGAACCCTACCTATCTCTACGTCACTCTCCCCGGCTACTGCGCTGCTCTCATGACACTATCTCTACCTCTTTGTCTCTCTGTACTCAATGCCCCTCAACTGCAACTCCCGATCACTAATTCTATCTCTCTTAGCAAACCCCGCTCTAGAGAATAGAATGACTAATCACTCTGGTGTATTCTCCAAGTGACCCTCAAGCCTCCTCTTATACTTTTCATGTTGACATATCAACGACGAGATTAAGTCCCTAATCAACAGCTAAGATTAGATCTGGCTTGATCCATGTTTTTTGGACCATTCTAACACATATTCATATTAATACACATTAATATTTCATTTTCCCTAAGTTTAGACTTAGGGACTCCATTAAAAATATTAATTATTTTAATATCTCTTGATGTGTTTAGAATCTGCCCAAACCCTTTTTGGGTATTGGAGATCTCATGTGCCCCAACCTCTCCAGCAAATTGCGTGGCTAGAGCACATCTGATGCTACCCCAAATCAACACTCCCGCTTAGCGAGGACTGTGCTCTCGCAATACTCCTCACTGAGTATTACTCTGATTATTCAGAATTAGTACCTGTGTTGATGCTAGGCCTTCCTGCCCAACATCCTCTGCAATGTTGCATCCTATACTGCTACCCATGGTTCTGCCACTACCACTGCCACTGCCACTGCTGCATGTGTACGACAACTCTCTATGCATCCGTGTTGCTGCTCGTCCTTTCTCTCAGCACTGCATCCGCACTACACCTCCTCTCATCATGTTGCATCGTGCTGCCCACTGCTGCACTGCAACTTAGTTACTGAGAAGTAAGTAACTGATCTCCTAATCTGACCTCCCTGTCGGGCTAGAGACACCCACTGATGCTGAAGCTCCCTCTATCGCTAACAAGTGCTCCCTCTCTGACCTATGCACTGTTGCAACAACTCCCTGCGTATCGCACTGTTGCACACCTCTCTATGCCATCCTGCACTAGTGCAACACTCCTGTGCCTCTCGCAGTACTGCAGCCTGCTAGCCTCGCACTGTCTCGGGACTCCTGCACTGTAGCTCTCTTTGCCGCTCCATCCGCATCCATCTCTACCCAACTCAGCTAGTCCTGCTACTCCTCTACGGGGCTCCTGTAGCAAGGTCTAATCCAAGAGGCTGGGTACCTCGAGGATCATGCCTCTCGTCACCTGTGGTCCACCTGACTATAGCTCGATGTCTCCCCACTTCCACTCAAGTGGCGCATGTGAATTCATGGTACAGTCATCGTCTATCAAAACTTCCTTCTCTGCCCTTGCTGGCACTGCCTTAGTCTCGGAAGACTCTCCCTTACTCTCTTCCTTGGACACTGAGTCGCATAATGACCCAACGCCCCATAGTGGAAGCACTTGATCTTGGAGTGATCCTACTTCTTTCGCTTTTCTTGCTTTCCCTTAGATGCTAAGGCAACATCTTCCTCCTCCTGCTTGACTTTGATCCCCTTGCTGCTGCTACCCGTCTTCGACTGCCATCTGATCTCTTCTTGGTGAAGAGCAGCACACATCTCATCCCAAGGTGGGAGAGTCCCTCTGCCCAATATACTCTGGACAAATACTTCCCAGTCTTCTGAGACAACATTCAGGGTTGTTCTCACCATCAACTCTTGATCCGGCGTGGCTTCTATAGTAGTCAACTGATATTGGATCTCATTCCGTTCTCCGAGGAAGGTGTCAATCAACTCTCCCTTCTTCACCTGATACGACCTCAACTGATTCTCAAGCAACATTCTTCTCTACACAAAAGTATGCTGGTACAACTTCTTGAGAGCCTCCCACATCTCATATGCCGTTTCCTTCTCGGTAATGTGTGATACTACATGATCCTTGACCCCATCAAGGATGATGCTCTTGGCCCTCGCCATTCCCTCCTCGTACTTGTTGTTATCATTGGGGTCCACTGGGATATCTATAACTTTCAAGGCGAAGTTCTTGACACGATTTCTGTCAAGTACAGATAGATTTTGGCTTTCCAGATTGCGCAGTTCAAGGCTCCGTCTAGTCTATCCTAGTCTCTTACTCCGTTTAGTGCCATGATGCTCTTCTACTTCCCTCATGGAAGTTCTTTGTTCGACTCCTCCAAGTCTCTACTTCCCGTCTGGAAGTTTTTTTTTGGATTCCCTCTGAGTCCCGATTTCCCTCCTAGAGATGCTTTTGCCGCTGTCGAGATGCCCCCTACTCTGATCATATTGTGCAACGACACCACTGATTCAGGTTCCTTGGCTAGAAACCCTCAGTAGCAACTCCCTCCTTTTGGCCTTGCTTTGTCAAGTACTCTTCTAACTACAGTACCTCACTAGCTCCACTCTACAATATTCCCATAGCCTTCTAAGCCCCAACAACCTGAAGGTGGGAGCTCCTAAGTGCTGCGCAATCCCGATACTAGCAACCCAGCCTCCTCAGCCAACTGCGTCAGCCCTCCCTGCTTCTGCATGGCTTTGCGTGAGGCTCCCTTTGCCTTAGCCTCTACGCTGCCTCTTCCCGGCTCACCCTTGATGATGCAGGCACTGCGTCACCCTTCCCTTGTTGCTGCTCTGCTAGAAACAACTTCTGTCACTTTGGGACAATTGTTTTCTGCTGCTATTGCTCCGCTCAGCTGATGTCCTCAGTTCTCCTGTGATCTGTAATCACCCTCTGATACCATGTTGAAGTTTCCAAGTCTACTTAGTTAGAAACCCTCCATGCACTTTATTTGATTTATTCCTACCTACTTGTTATGTTAACAAGTTATTTACAATGTAAATACTGAAAATAAACACTAGTGCATGCTCAACATATTATAGATCAACAACTAAAGGAAACAGAAACAATCACACCATATGACACCATTATTTTTGGACCAATGTCCCTGGAAAAACTCAATGTGGGAAAACCGGTGCATCTACCTAAGGGTTTCTTATTAAGCAATATCAGAGTACAATCTGGGTGTCGAAACTGGCCTACCCAACAGAGAATTTCCTTAGCAGTAATACCTCTCAGTTTGTGACAAATCTCCTGGTTAAAACCCCAGATAATCCTTCTGGCAGTGCCTCAACACTAATCTGCCCCAGAAACCCCAACATCAGCGTTTTCGGAATTGTGTCAGCACCTCTCTACCCAGCGCTGGCCCTGCGTCACCCTGGATGGGCCTGTGTCAGCCTTAGGAGGCCTTGTGTCAGCCTTCTCACCCTCTGCATCAGCAACCCTGGCCTCTCTGAGGCTCTGTGCAACTCCCGACTGCCTCTTCGTGGCCCTACGTGAGCCCTACCGAGCTCTGTGTCACTCTCCCCGGCTATTGCGCTCCTCTCAAAGCACTATCTCTAGCTCTTTGTCTCCCTATACTCAATGCCCCTCAGCTGCAACTCCCGATCACTAATTCTATCTCTCTTAGCAAACCCTGCTCAATCACTGATCACTTTGGTGTATTTTCCAAGTGACCTTCAAGCCTCCTCTTATGCTTTTCATGTTGACATATCAACGGGTGAGATTAAGTCCCTAATCAACGGCTAAGATTAAATCTGGCTTGATCCATGTCTTTTGGACCTTTCTAACATAGATTCATATTAATACACATTAATATTTTATTTTCCATAAGTTTAGACTTAGGGACTCCATTAAAAATATTAATTATTTTAATATCTCCTTATCTGTTTAGAGTCTGCCCAAACCCTTTCTGGGTATTGGAGATCTCATGTGCCCCAACCTCTCCACCAAATTGCGTGGCTAGAGCACATTCGATTCTACCCCAAATCAACAGAATCCATGGCCATTGATCTGAGTAACCAAGTTGAAAGCAATTTGGATGTGGATGAGAAGATTGCCTGAACATCAATACAAAAGGAGGTGAATCTGAGTAGCCTTCAACAACAGGAAGAGAAAGAAATGACCAAACTCTTCCATATAAAAGTACATGTCAAAAAAACCAAGATTGATGCTCTCTTTGACTCAGGATCATAGATACATCACATTGCAACAGTGCTGGTCAAGAAATTAGGATTGGAAGTTCATGATCATCCAAGCCCATAGACACTGGGATGGTAAAACAAGGATGCAAAATTGAAGGTAAAGAAATAGTGCAAAATTATATTTGCCATTAGTGTTGATTTTATTAATGAAGTAGAACTAGATGTGGTTCCCCTTGATGTATGTGGAGTTGTGTTTGGAAGAATCTACATGTAGATGTGAGAGGAAATATTCATGAGGAGAGCCAACTAGTATTGGCTCGTCAAGGATGGAAAATCTTTCACCATGAATGCACACAAAGGAAATTCAAAACTTTCGTTGGTAAGTGCCAACCAAGCGAAGAAATTGATCAATTCCAACAAGAAGTATGTTTTATTGTTTTTAAGAGAAAATTGGTCTGTAGAAGAGTCAATAAGAAGCAAGTCATCTGTGGAGGGGTGTAAGGGTTGTTGCAGGCATATAATGATGTGTTATGAGAGCCTAAAAGGTTCCACCTAAGAGGGAAGTGGAGCACAAGATACAACTATTGGTGGACTCCCCATTACCAAACATTGGGTTGTACAGACAGTTTGTTATAGAAATGAGGTGAAGAAACAGTTGCAACAACTGTGGGAATAGGGTGTCATTTGATCGATTACATCACCATGTGGGTCACTCATCATCATTGTGCTAAAGAGGGATGGGACTTGGAAGATGTGCATAGATTCTAGGGCGTTGAACAAAATCACGCTCAAGAACAAGTGCCCCCAACCTAGGATATATTATTTGTTCGATCAATTGCAATATGCATAATACCTCACCAAGTTGGACTTAAAGTCTAGATATCACTAAGTTCAAGTCAAAGAAGAAGATACCTGGAAGACTGCCTTCAAAACTTGACAAGGTTTGTATGAGTGGTTAGTCATGCCATTTGGCCTATGCAATGCACCAACTACGTTTATGAGATTGATGAATGATGTAATATGCCCTTTTATAAATTCATTTGTTATTGTTTATTTGGATGATATATTTGTATACAATGCTACCTAGGAGGAGCACTTCTCACATTTGACGCATGTGCTGGAGACATTAAAGAAGCATCGAGTGCTAGCAAATCTCAAGAAGTGTGAGCTTGCACAACAATCTTTGGTGTACTTGGGGTATGTGATAGGTGGAGGAGAGTTGAAGATAGATCCTGCCAAGATAGAGGCCATCATGAAATGGTCAGTGCATACTAATGTTTTTGAGGTCATGAGTTTCATTGGGGCAACATAGTGCCTGAGGAAATTCATAGCCTCATTTTCAGTGGTAGCAACATTGCTCCATGCCATGACAGCAAGTGGCAAGAGTTTCCAGCGGGGAAAAGGGTCAACAAAGGGTTTTCAAGGAGATAAAGAAGAAGATCAGTCAAGCACCAGTTATGGCATTACAAAACTTGCAACAACACTTTGAATTGGAGATAGATGTGAATGGGTATGTTATGGGAGCGGGCTTGAAGCATAAGGCAAGGCTTATATGCTATCATTATGCAATATTTCATGGCGCAATTCTTAATTACCCTACCTACGACAAGGAGCTCTATTCCATGTTGCAAGCCGTGAAGAAGTAGAAGCACTATTTGATGGGAAATAATACATTAATCTACACAGATCACCAACTGCTACAATACTTGTAGACCCAGAGTAAGCTACATCAGACGAGACATTACAAATGAATGGGGTTGCTACAATAGTTTCATTTAGTGATCAAGTATAAG
The DNA here is from genome assembly GCA_031772625.1 of Pinus tabuliformis. NCBI lineage: Eukaryota > Viridiplantae > Streptophyta > Pinopsida > Pinales > Pinaceae > Pinus > Pinus tabuliformis. The sequence goes on along the minus strand of CM062808.1, from coordinate 490,609,334 downwards.
AAGGGCAATGCCACCATGCTTTCAAGGCCACCCATATCAAATATCACAACTTGGGGAACTCTTATGCACATGGAACCATTCACCCATGATGCATATAGAGAGGAATATTAAGAGGATGGGGACTTCAAGGAGGTGTTTCAGCAGTTGTAGAGTCAGAGTCATGTGCACGATAGCGACAACACCGTTGACTACCAGCTCTAGGATGGGTTACTCTATAGGCTGGATAAGCTATATGTTTTTAAAGGTGAGTGATTGTAGTTGATAAGAGAGGCTCACACCTCCACAATTGCAGGGCACTTTGGTGTAAGGAACATTGTGGCCAATTTGCATAGTTAAGTGTATTGGCCCAAGATGCAAGAAAAAAGTAGCTAGGTTCATAAGAGGATGCATGCTTTGTTGTACCAACAAGCCTAACAACATGAAACAAGGTCTATATCATCCCTTACACGTGCCCACTCATCCTTGGTAAAACATTTCCATGGACTTTGTGAAAGGTTTACCAACAACCAGGAAGGGACATTACTACATGTTCGTGATGGTTGACATGTTCAGCAAGGTGTGTTTTGATGCCCTGTGTGAAAACCATTAGTGGGAAAGAAGAAACAAACTTGTTCTTTGGACAGGTCTGGGTGCACTTTGGGATACCAAGGAGCATTGTTTCAGACAAGGGCACAAGATTTATCAGTGCATTCTAGACTACATTGTGTGAGAATATGGACACAAAGTTGAAGAGATCTATAACATTCCATCCACAAATAGATGGGAAAACATAAGTAGCCAACAAGACTTTGGTGTAGCTTCTGAGGGGATACAACTAGAAGCATCCAAAGATCTGAGAAGAAAATATGATAATGTACAACATTCTTACAACAAAGCTATCCATACTTCTACAGGGAAGTCTCCATTTGAAACCTATTTTGGATATTTGATGCCTTCACCCTTGGACATTGCATATGGGAAGTAAGAAGTGAGGGAAGATCTTACAAAAGATGCCTTTAGACTGAAAAATTTATGGAGAAGATCAGGTAGGTCCATCTACAATTACAAGAAAATGCAAAATTCACACGAGAAGTAGAAGGCCATACATGATTAACGTAGAACAGAGAAATCGTTCAAGGTGGGAGACAGAGTATGGCTACAATTGAACAAGGAGAGGCTAGGAGGGCCTAGTAAGAAAATCAAAGCTCTGCGGTATGGTCCCTTCGAGATAATAGAAAAGGTGGGTGATAATGCCTATCGACTTTGTTTACCACCATACATGCGCATTTACTTAGTTGTGAATGTAGAAAATGTAAAACTCGATAAGCCTTCCATGCTAGATCATGAAGAGGGACATGTCCTACCTTATGTGGAGGATTTAGCACCATATGATCAAGAAAAGTTGACAGAAGATATAGTTTTGCATAAGAGGTCAAGAACTACAAGACAGGGACATCATGACCTTTCACAAATTGGGTTAAAAGAACAACTTCCAACCAAAGCCAAATGGTACACCAGAGAGAAAGTGGAAGAAAAATTTCCTCACTTCATTCAATAGAAGCTTTTGGGGACCAAAAGCCTCCCAAAATGGGGAGGTGTGATCCCTATTGGATCCTTATATCGTTTGTCATCCATCTTGATGCTTTTAGAGTGGAAAACGTGGAGGAATCAATGCTGAGGACCATTTTTAACTATGTGACCCAGTTTAGCAAATTGGGGTTTGAAACCTTCCGAGAATGTTTTTAGGTATTAAACGATGTTTTTTATGGTAAAAATTTGTCGATTTAGTGCCACACTTTTCTTCCTATTCTATACACAAAGACCTTTCCAATGGAATAAGAGTTGCGTCAATCAGAGTATGTATGCAAAAGTTATGCCACTCTGAATTTGACCTTCCTTTTTTTAGCACCATAATTCAAGAGGATGCCACGTCAACCCCAATGAAAGGGGCTAGCCATGTGATGATGATGTAGAAGAGTCTATACTATAACTATGGTTAAGAGATGAGGTAATCAAACCTAACCACTAGTAGGCTATCATGTTGTGTTATAGCTAGGCCATTAGGAGGAAAATGGGTTCCATTCTTTCGAGTGCATTTGTTCAATAACTGAGCAAAAATAGCCAAGAGGGATGGGAAGTAGAGCACACAAAGAGGATTTGTGCACTATAAAAGCCCAAAAGCCACAGGTCATATTTTTTTGTACTCAAATCATATTTCTAGTCATGGAAAGATAGCAAAGCGACCCCACCTTCCAGCTGGGTTTTTCTCCCGAAATGGTTTCCCAAGTCATATCTTGTGTCAAATGTGTGTCTGAGATTTTGTTTCATTGTTGTCTATTTTCCGCATAATTGAAATTCACATGCATACGTTATTAGTAGTAATCTACAAATATATAAATCCAAAGACAAATAAAGTTGTAATCATGTAGATCTTGGATTTTTAAGTATATTTTGTTAGATCTATTATGGCGAACTGTCCAGTGGAATATACACGATAGTTTATAGATCACTTTGCCCTGGTTTGGATCTGTCTTTATTCTTTGCCCTTGTTTGGATCTTTCATTATTCTTTTCTTGGGTGAAGCAATGATTAGCAATGGCACTCTAATGTATCACTTTCAATAACGATTAAAAAATCTAAAATGCCATCTCAAATCCCGGAACAAAAATACCTTTGGGGACATCTTCTAAACACAATGTGATCTAGAGGATAAAATGAAGGATATATATCTAAAATAAAAAAATTCCTAGGTTCACACATAAAGAGCAACAAATCCATAAATACATAGAGGAACGATATCAACAAGAGTAAATTCTATGGCACTAAAAATCCATAATTCAATCGCTTATAGAAGGAGAATGAAATACCGATTCTTTTCATCACTTCATTCTCAAAAGTCAACATGCAAATAGAATTAGTCGTCTCAACAACTCTCAAGGTATGGCTCTAACTTCTAATAGAGATTTTTAACAAGATCTTATTGATGAGATTCTTCTTCAGGATCCATCACATAAGTAGTTTTAAATTATTTGATGTTAAATTAACCTTGTAACAACTATATATTTTTATAAAATTAATAAAACTGTTTTGACTTATTTTGTCGGTCCCTTAGACATAGTGTTCCTCCCCAATTTATTCCATTGGCTTGATTAGATTTTCCTCATTCTTTTGTTCTGTAGATGAACCACATGATGTGGTTTGAAACATCAACACTAAAACTACTTAAGTGATGGATTTGGAAGAATAATCTCATCATAATTTAACTCACATAATCATCAATTATGAAAAAATGAACTTATTGTTTTAGCTCCCTCCTTGTGGAAACTCATCCAGATTGCTCACAAGCTATAAACAAGATCACCCACTGTATCCCCAAATTGGTCACTAATGATCAATATATTAGTGTTCATAGGCCCATATCCCTTTAAGAAGTAGAATATGTTGTAATTGATCTACCACTTGGAAAATCTCTTGGACTTGATGGTTTCACCTTTGAATTTTTCCATTGTTATTAGGAGACTGCCGGGAATGATTTTTAGGCCTTATTAGAGGTATATCAAAGAATCTCTGATATCCTCCTTGCGCTCAATGCCACCTTCATCACTCTTATTCCCATTGAGGACAACATTGTGGAGCTTAGCAAGTTCAAATCTATATCCCTTTCCAACATTATCTACAAGATCATCACGAAGGTCATCTCCACTCGTCTCAAACCACTTATTCCCCTTCCCACCTCGTTGAAGCAAACAATATATGTAAAAGGATACTAGATTTTAGATAACATTATTATGGCTCATGAGGTAGTCCACTCTCTTAAAACTACCAAGTCCTTTGGCATGCTGCTCAAAATTGACATGTCTAAGGCCTTGATTAACATAAATGGAAATACATTAAATCCATTCTCCTTGCTTTCAGTTTCTACCTTGGGTTCAATGGATCCTTTCACTCATTTATTTAGCCTTTTCCATTCTGGTCAATGGCTTCCCCTCTGGTACCTTCTTCCCTTCTCATGGTATTTTTTTGAGAGACCCACGTCTGTATGAATTTTCACCCTTATGGCTAAAGGGATTGATTGTAGTCGTTGAAAAGTGTAACTAGGTTTTGTCTTCATAGAGACATTGCGACTTTTGTAAATGATGCAATGAAGACAATAAAATTATTTTTGTAAGCCTTGCTTCATGGATTTCATGAGCAAGTGATTTTATTTTAGATGGCTCCCATTGAGAGCCTTAGGATTGGTCATTTAAAGTCAAAGAGTCTATGTCGTGTATGAATAATCCTTCTTGGGGATATAACAAAGTATTTGAGTCTATAATGTGTCCAAATAACCCTCCAACGACAAGCACATATTCCTCTTCCTATGTTGGCCTCAAGATGCATAAAAGAACTCATGTTGGCTTACATAGTGGAGACACACTAGTTCACAAGCTCATGTCGACTTATATATTCAGACAAACCACTATATATACAGGGGCAGGCTCTTCGAATTAGTACACAGTGCAAATTTTCGGATCTCTCTGAAGTTTCGAATGGGTATCATAGAAAAAAGTTCGGATCTCTAGAACAAACTTCACATATCTCTAAGATTCTCGATGGAGAGGGCAGAAAAGAGTTCAGATCAAATTTTGATGGGTACAATGAATAGGTCAGGTGTAATCATAGTAAACAAGAATAGGAATCCCTCTGTATTTCGGATGGATGAGCATAGTATCAAGTTCGGATCTCCTTGATCAATAGTTCAGAAGTAGTACAGAAGATTGTCATTAAAAGGACTCGGCCTACCTTGTAGTGAAGTATACCTCTATCTCGGTGTCACATCAAAGAGAAGTAAGGTCTCATTGACAACACGATAGCTCATTGTAACTATAGTTTGTTGATGATACTAAAGGTATCATATATGTGATGAAGATCTCGATGTTAAGGCAGTGGTGAAGCTCTCGGTGTCAAAACAATGATGAAGGTCTTTGTGTCAAGGCAGTGATGTAGATCTTGTAATAATGAAGATCTCGATAATGATAAGAAGGTTGAGGACTTGTTTCTGGGTCTTGGAGTGGCTAATAGGACAATGGTCTTGGTCTTGGTATTTGTCAACTAGAATCTCTATAAGAAGAATTTGTGTGGGTTTTCCTCTCAGAGAGTGAGAGTTTTTGGCCCTGGATTATAACCTACATTCTGTGTCTCTTCTCTATTTATATTTATGCATTGGTAGATGTTTGATGAAGAAGAACACTAATAACTTAACCAAAGAGAAGATCCTAATCTAATGAAGTAAAATATACTCACAAGAAGTTACTAATAGAAGAGAAATCACCTAATGCTAATGCCCTAGATTTTTGAACATAGTATCAGAGCTAAGGTGCTAAAGGCAAAGGAAGGGCATCTATTCAAAGAGACACTCAAGGATTGAGTTTCAAGAAAGGCATCTAAGAAAGTCGAAGGTTATCAAAGAAAAATATCAAGATCTACATTGAAGAATAAAACCCTAGATCGAAGAAGCAGTCTACAACAACAAAAGTTTTTGGATCCTCTAGTCATCATCAAGTTATCTACAAAGCAAGGTAGCTCGAAGGACTTTAAAGATGAAGATCACATCATCTTGGAGAAAGTCAAAACCCTAGAAGCAGTTCTGATCTGCGCTCATTCACTACCAAAGTAGTTGAAGTATCTTGAAAGCAAAAAGGCTTTATCATCATCTTCAAAGCTATATCATCCAAGGAAGCAACAAAGAAATCCTCATCAATCACCATCATCAAAAGGAGCTAGATCAAAAGGCGTTGTCTTCTTTATTGAAGAAAGATTTTTTCATTTGGAAGAAGATCATCCAAAAGGGAACACTAATACATCTTCTTCAACCATCATCAAAGTGACCAAGATGAAGATTTCATCTTCACTTGTCAAGTAAGTATCTTTCATTCTTTAATCAAAATTTGGTAAAATGACTTTTTGTTTGCAAGGAGATCTATAAGTTGGTCGGATCATCAAAATTCCGTGCATGAAAAAGGAGGGTAGACATAGTCCTCGAAGAAAGTGAAGTCATTGAACACATAAATGAAAAAGGTCTCCTCTAAATTCATGGAAAGGGATTCTTATGAAAGGAGCCCTCATATAGCAATATTGGAGACATCAAAGAGATGTATATGATAAGCTCGTAAGAATATTCTCTAAAGATGTGTTAACGAAGGTCACATGGCTTCGATATGATCTACACAAAATTTAAGGTATCAAAGAATGAAGGGATATCTTCATAAGATCTCAACTGTGAGATCTAGGAGAGATGATAAGAACATAATCATCATTGTTCTAAATGCACTAACTGATGAACAAGGTAACAAATGTCCATCGAGATAAGAAAGTTACCTCATTTGAAAAATTGTGGTTTCTATGCAAGATAGAAGAAGACAAGTTGAGGGCAAAAATGTTGAAGGTTAAATGACTCAAACATTTGTAGGAACGAAAGGGTAGTTTGGAAAATTTGTTCCTCAGAAAAGAAAGAAGAGAATAGCTGAGATTCATTGCTATGGATGTAAAAATTATGGAAATTACAGGAAAGATTGTCTTAAAGGGACAATATCAAAAGAGGAAGAGAAGAAGCCCATATCATCAAAGTGGAGGAAGATGAAGAAAAGAAGTCCAAGAAAAGAGGAAGTAAAAGATCTCTACTATGTTGAGATAATCTCCCTCACAAAAGGTCTTGAAATAGCTTCTAAATCTTATGTTATAGGATATGGCTATAATAAATAATAAGATGCATCATGGCATCATGGAAGCATTAAAAATCAAGAGCTCGTGACATCACCATAGGGAATCATGAAGGACATAGGGAACAAAATTCATGACAATCAAATATGAAGGATATAGCTCTTGGGAACCTCATTGCAGATTTAAGAAAATGAAGAAGTCATCCAAGACAAGGCTCATCATACATCAAGTCAAAAAGGAAACATCTGCTGGATAGGGATATACAAGATTCTCTGATGGAATCCTCATCAAAGGGTTCACCGATCTAGAGAAGAAGCAAGTGTTTCATCAGGAACTCCAACTTGTGGAGTTCATGGGACGATGGTATGATGCCATAATAAATAAAGCAGATCAAGGGGTTGAAGATCTTTTCAATCAATGAAGCTGCTGAAAGAAGCCTAGATGACCTAAAAGTAAATGAGGTATGTATGTTTGTATTTAATATTATAATTTCATGCTGTATGGTTGCAGGTAACATGGATCACTACTTCTATCTTGAGAAGCATGATCAAGGGAAAAGTATCTCCTCCTCTTAAAGGATGCAAGAAGGCATAAGTCACACTAGATGAAATCAACATAATATGTCCTCATATGGAGTATGAGGTGGTTGACTACAATTAAGGAACTTTGATTGGAAGCTCCTGGGACAGAATGTGTGAAGAAAGGAAGGACACGATCGTGAGATATGAAACCATGATAAAGGCAATCAACATCCAAAAACCCAAGAATATTTGACTAGGAATTCTCCCAGAAAGATATGAAGACTTTGATATGAGTCGAAAAAAATGGAGACCCTTGACAATGAATATATTTAGGAGATGTTTTAATCTGCATGTAGGAGGTTGATACCTAAAAAAAGATGTCATGATGAAAGACCTTCACAAATGTAATTTTGATTTAAGTGTTCATTTCTTATTTTTGAACTAATATCTAGATGAGCTTATGTAGGACTACCAAAGGGAAAATCTGTGAATAACTTCCAAGAGGACCATATTGAAGGATGTAAGATCCTTTCGGAAAATATGGCATAGAGAAAATAGCATGACATGAAGCGAAGCCAGACGGAAAAACTGATGGATCACTTTCTGATGAAATGAGGACATGACTAACTCATAGATGAAAGTGATGGATGGTCTGTGCCCTATGAATAAGTCCCAAAAGATGAAGACTCCATGACGAAGAATAAATTCATGACATTGAAAGAAAGAGATCTTCATGCAGCTGGTTGTTCCATGATCTCCACATGAGGAGCTATTGTAGGTCCCTAGTTATGAGGTGGCCTAAAAAGAAGTTTCTTACTTGGAAGAAACTTGGAAATTCCTAAGCCAAGAGGGAGCTTAGGTACATTCTTTTTGTAGGAATGAGTACATTCGTTTATTGGAATATGTCCTCCCTATTTGAGAGGGAGAGATACATACACCATTTTGGTCTTCACCTGGTAAGACAAAACGGAGGATTGGGTAATTATTTGGCATCCGATACTCTTTGAGGATGAGATAGGGCATCCAATAGAAGAGTAGTTGTGGAAGATCGATATTCTTTGAGGGCTGGGGAGTCCAAAATAAGAATACTTCTCATGGAGCATACCCTAAGTACCAGGTGGGGGATGTTCCGAGAGAGACAATGATGAGAGTGTCTATAAATCATTGGTCTTGTAGCATTGAGCCCAGATCTTCTAGAGAGATCGAGCTATTAGTCAAGGTCTTGCTATCTGACAACGCTGATTGATATGATGCTATACAAATGAGTTACCAATTCGAATTATTCTATGAGAAATTCTTTAGATTGAGAATGTCCAAGTACCATTATGAATACCTCCCTAGTTAATAGGGAGTGGTGAAAAGCGTAACTAGGTTCGATCTTCATAATGACATTGTGACTTTTGTAAATGATGTAATGAAGAAAATAAAATTATTTTTGTAAGCCTTACTTCATGGGTTTCATGAGCAAGTGATTTTATTTTAGATGGCTCCCATTGAGAGCCTTAGGATTGGTCATTAAAAGTCAAAGAATCTATGTCATGTATGAAGAACCCTTCTTAGGGATATAACAATGTATTTGAGTTTATAATGTGTCCAAATAGCCCTCCAACGACAAGCACACAGTCCTTTTCCTATGTTGGCCTCAAGATGCATAAAGGAACTCATGTTGGCTCACATAATGGAGACACATCAGTTCACAAACTCATGTCGACTTATATATTCAGACAAACCACTATATATACAAGGGTAGGCTCTTCGCATAAGTACACAATTCATATTTTTGGATCTCTCTAAAGTTTCAGATGGGTATCACAGAGAGCACTTCGGATCTCTAGAACAAACTTCACAAATCTCTGAGATTCTCGGTGGAGAGGGCAGAAAAGAGCTCGAATCAAATTCGGATGGGTGTAATCACAGTGATTAGGAATACAAATCCCTTTGTATTTCGGATGGATGAGCACAGTATCAAGTTCAGATCTCCTTGATCAATAATTCAGAAGGAATGCAGAAGACTGTCTCATTAAAAGGACTCATCCTACCTTGCAGTGAAGTATAACTCTGTCTCGGTGTCATATCAAATAGAAGTAAGGTCTCATTGAAAACATGACAGCTTGTTGTAACTACAATTTGTTGATGATACTAAAGATATCATCTCTATGATGAAGATCTTGGTGTCAAGGCAGTGGTGAAGCTCTCAGTGTCAAAACAATGATGAAGATCTCTGTGTCAAGGAAGTGATTCAGATCTTGCAGTAATGAAGATCTCGGTAATTATAAGAAGGTTTAGGACTTATTTCTGGGTTTTGGAGTGGCTAATAGGTCAATGGTATTGGTCTTGGTATTTGTTAATTGGAAGCTCTATAAGAAGAATTTGTGCAGGTTTTCCTCTCAGAGAGTGAGAGGTTTTGGCCCTAGCTTATAGCCTACATTTTGTGTCTCTTGTCTATTTATATGTATGCATTGGTAGATGTTTGATGAAGAAGAGCACTAATAAATTAAGCAAAAAGAAGATCCTAATCTAATGAAGAAAAATATACTCACAAGCAGTTACTAATAGAAGATAAATAACCTAATGCTAATGCCCTATATCTCTCAACAATAGTCTATCTGTTGTTGTATACTCTAACAATATCCAAGGCCTTTGTCTTCACAATCATCCCTCCCCTTTTTTCATAATCAGTTCATGGATGATACTATATAAATGTGTCTTTTATTAGCCAAAGAAACTCAAGCCTTTAAGTAAGCCCTTGATGAATCTATGGAATACTCTTGTACCACCATCAACCTTTTGAAATCTCAATCTTTGTTTTTCAACACTCTCTTCTTGATTCAACACCACATAACATGTATTCTTGGCTTCACACATAGCTCCGTATTGACCAAATATTTAAAAATCCCTCTCCTTGAATCAACCTATCAAAATTCCTTTTGGGAGGATCTACTTTCCAAACCTATGAAATGCCTCTCATGCTTAAACATCTCCAACCCTCTTATCCTCCTCAAGTTTTCCCTCCAAGATATTCCTTTGTACCTATTTTTAGCTATGGTAGCCACTAAGTGTATTCTTAAAGTTGTATGTGACATTCAACAAAAATTCCTCTAGAGAGGTTCCTTTGATGTTAAAAAATGGACCTTGGTGTCTTGGAAAATTTTGTATACCCAAAATGAACAGAGGGATAGGCTTTAGAGACACTAAACACTTGCATGTATTTATAGGTTTCAAAAGTTGGTGGAGTTGGCTGACTAGGAAAGGTGTACTCAAGAGCTCTCTTTGGAAAAGCAAATATGTAAGCATTAATGAGCAACATGCTAAGATCTCTCGTTCGGAATTCAACATTGCACAACACACCTCTTGTCCAACAACTTTGCTTCTAGGAGATTAGAGACAGTCAATGTACTTCTCTTTAGACATGACTCTTGGCAACAATACCTTGTCTATATGGCGATCAATGCTTTCTCCACCTTAATGACATCTTAGATGTAGAACAAGGGACATTCTTCCACCAATATAGGGACCCCAATATAAATCCCATTGACTGGAGACAATGGTTAGTCTCATTGGATCATACCCACAAATATGATTTTAATGTCTTAATCTATGAACTCTAGTTATGCCAAATCAAATCCTATGCAAATCTACACAAGTTGAGACAGGGTCACTCTGCAAGAAATTTCAATCTCAAGGAGGCTTGTTCCTTAAACATAGGACATCAAAATCTACCCTTGCATCATCTCTTGGACAGAATATGGACCTAGAACTTTTAGGTCTCCACCTTCCTTTGGCTAGTTTCTCATGATAAATTTCTAACGTGGAAAAAAAATTCCCCATAGAAGATTTGAAGGCTGTGGATAATGTGTCATGTACTATAATGAATTTTAAACCATGGAACATCTACTTAATCAATACCCGTTCAAAATTTCTTTAAGGGACGAAGATATTGTTCTTTATTGACAATCAAATTGTAATAGGGATTATGTCAAACACTTTTTCTATTCTTGAAGCTGATTTAAAAAAATCCTATTTTCAACAAACTATGGGTGCTCTTTCTAGGATTTCTCTATTGGGAAAACTGGAAAGAACTTACTATTGCATATTTAAGGACATGGAGTAGCCAATAGCCTCAATATGGGACAATACATGGAGAATGTTACTTGAAACTCTCCAAATCTATCAATTGTTTGTTGAAGATCTTAAATATTATCCTTAATATCTCATCATTATTTGTTGTTGGAATTTCAATTTATTGAACAACCTCAAGCTCTCTATCCGTCCCCACTCCTAAGTCATCTTGCCTCTTTGTTTGGTCCCCTCCAACTGGTTTTGTTAGGTTCAACTTCGATGGTGCCTCAAAAGGCAATCTAATCATTGACGGCTTTGACATATTCTTTAGAAATTCCTTTGGTTCCATAAAAATTTCCATTGTCATTTTGGCATTGGTTTTTGGACTATAGGTAGACACGAGGCATTACTTTTTTAAGCTCATACTAGGAGAATTGTTTTTTTTTTTTTTTTTTCTTTATCAACATGCTCACCAAGCTCTAGAATGGGTCTTCACCTATCAAGATTTCCACAAATTGGCGACTTGAAGAGATCCTTGAAAGCCTCCTCTCCATCATATGTGATATTCCAACACTCATTTTGTCTCATGTTCGACAAGATGCTAACGAAATCGTAAATTGTTTAGCTTGTGGATAATATTTATTTGACGCTCGACTCAAATTCAAATTCTCTTTGAAATCCCACTATAAAGTCCAATTGCTAGTTGTTTTCCAAAATAGATCTCCACTCGTATTGGGTGATAGTTGGAAAGAGTAACACCTAGGTAGGCTTAACAAATGACCTTAATACTCATCCCTCCATATGTTCGCAACCAAACAACCATAAACACTAGGATGATAGCCCAATGTGGGGTAAGGATGGTAGACTGAGGCCTTTACCGATTCATTTCCCCTCACACTAGGATGTCAGACTATCTACAATTTATGACAAAAAAAGCCAAGATAATGTCGAAGGGATTGGATCTTTCTCCTCCACCTTTGTTCCCATGCATGACCTTGATACTACTCACTGCCTCGACTCCTCTCCTTGCCATTTTGATTATCCTCGCTGATTTTTATTGCTCTATCCCCCTTTCAATTCTCTTTAGCCTCACTCCATTGTTTACCCTTAGTGCTATAGAACCTCTAAACCATCTCTTGAGGAAAATCTCCTGTCAAGAGAACCAAGGTTGAAATCAATGTAGTTTCTATTGTAGTGAAATTTCAACTTTGTGTTGCAGTAATGGTCAAAAAGAGATTTGATTTAGTAGAGGAGTAGGTGAAGATAGTGTGGCTTTTGAGGGGGATTATGCAGTCAAACAATGAGTAATGGACTTCATGCTAGTCTTGGGACATAGTTGCTCCAGAGACACGAAAATTTACTGAATGGTGGACTTGTATTGACACTACAAAATCACTTGTTTCTAGTGCATTTATGGAGTGTGCACATAATCGAGCCAACGTCAATCAACCACTGGCCACTCTAGAAAAGAAGAGTCATTTTCAAGACATCCTTTGCTCCTAGTTGGTTAAGAAAAAAATAACATTATCGTCTCCAATTATCTTAGCAACTCTTGGAACAAACCCATCGAGTTGTTTAAGGTCTAGGGCAATCCAAAGGATTCCTCTCGTCCTTAATTCCAGGTTTCAATTATGAGTCACAGTTCAACACCGTTTTCTTTTCCTATTATATTTTAGGTTTTCTATGTTACTGTGGTTCTAGAGGAAAGGAGGGTTGGTTTCCTTATTGCCAAATGAACCTTATAACTTGTATAATTTCCAGTTCTTAATCGGTCTACACTCTCTTCAATACTTAGGTTACACACTGCCTTTTATATATATATATATATATATATATATATATATATATATATATATACATATATATTCCTTTTCATCATAATAAAGCCTATCTTCGAAAATCCACCCTCTATCAACTCTGCACTCTCTATAAACCTTAAAAAAGTGTAAATATCTAAATTATTTGTTTAAACATTTTAAAATAATGTAGAAAGTTTGAAAATATTATTAATATCATTTTGTGGAATAATTATTTAATATATAACTATTATGATGGACTAATATATTTAAGCCAATTTTTGTTCACTTTAATTTTGAAAATGATTTTTCTTTATCTTTTTTTTATAAGTTGAAATTGTAAGGGGTTGCCAAAGGGGGAGGGGTATTCTATGACCTTGAGAATGACAAAGTGTTCAGGTATTCATGGGGTCTTGGTCATATGAAAAAAATAATCAAGGAGAGATATATGCTCTCTGCTAAGGACTTTTGTTAGCCAAAGAACATCAGGTGGATCCACACAATTATGGAAGGTTCTCTCCTAATTTGCATCCTCTCATTAAATGCTCCCTCCTGAAGAAGGAATCTATGGAAAGCATCATGAAAGGAAACATGAAAATTGCAGAAGATATCCTATCCAAAGCATATTTCTTTGTCCTAAGAGACTTCAAGAGAGAAGCATATAGGTGTGTAAATTGAAAATATGTGAATTAAAAATTAACGGCCGAATAAGGTTTGCTATAATTCCCTAATGGTGGATGAAGTCTATTAAAATAAAACTCCAGTAGCATTATGCGTTTAAAATTTTGAGTTTTGTGTTTCATTGGAGTAGTTTTGAAAAGTATTGACCTACAAAACCCCTCATTTTGTTGCTTAGTGTTAGACACTTAGTTTTCTAACAGTTATGGTTTGGAATGTGAACTATTAACAACTATCACACAATGTATTTATGTAATATCTTTGTGACTAATAAAGAAATTCACACTTATCTTTCACTTTGTTCTACTGATTCCAACAATGATATCAGAGCCAGTTTGACTCAAAATGTCTCTGCCATCTTTGACTTATCAGAGCCAAGTTCCAAGTTTATCCTTCCTCCACGTGGTTGTGGCCAGATTTGGGCATTGTCCACGCTCTATCAACTCTGCACTTTTCATACCTGTCCTCCTCAAGACCTGCATGCACTCAGCCTTGTCTGTCGTTCTTTCTCTGAAGTACCAAAATTATCGACCGCTGTGTCAAGTATCTCTGTCTGCGTAATACCTATCCTAATGAATGCATAAACTAATATAAGAGTGTTTCTCAGTCTTCTGAAATCTGCAGGTCTCCATTTTTTATCGCAAATAATTTCTTTCATTTTTCTCTGTTATCCATGTACTGCATTGCAAGAGCCCTCAAAATAATAAATTTGTCAACTGATCATCCACTATGTTAAAGAAAAACAAGGCGTGGTTCATGTCATTACGATGTATTTATCCTTCAAGTCCCTTAGGGTTTGAAGAATTTATATTAGGCTTTGTATGGGTGTGTGTCTCTGCAATGAGTTTGAAGGGAAGCTTGGCAGGATGTCGCATTTCTTCCTGACCATATTCATCGTTTAAATATCAGTCTTTGATCTGTAGAGTTAATGGGATTAACATTTGTTCTTCTTCTTCAACACCGAGAAATGAACTGCTTGCAATCACTAGAATGAAGACATATAGACGAGAAAACCTCCACTCTACATAGATTCAAAATCTCATTATTGATTTTTCTTCAATGTTTAGTGTGGTCGGACCAATTATTGAGGATGTTGTAAAAGGTTTGTTGATGTTATTGACTATACCACCAAGTTTGATGGTGTTAACCTGGATAAAGTTGTGGAGTGTGTTGTTGATCTACCAGATCCAAAGCTTGACCGAGTTGGTTCCATTTGCAAGTGCTTTATTGTGCGAAGAAAGCAGGCGTAACACACCTACTAAAAGTTGGTGGTTCTCAGGCAGTTTTAGACATGGCTTGGGGAATAACATCATGTCCAAAGGCTGAGAAAATCCTCGGTTCTAGAAACCAATATGTATTAACTATAAAGATGTTTTTGCAGAATAGTGAAGCGGTCGTATCCATCAAAGGTTCTCGTAATTGCTGATAAAGTTTGTTGGCTTTGGGCATTCTTCCTTTAGTTTTAGCAGCACTATATCTCTGGGGGAATTCAACTTAAAAACAATAGTAACTTGCAGTTGGTGTTATTTTTGTAAGTTTTCCAATGAAATTGCATTGTAAATGGGTGTATTTTCAATAGAAACTGACACCTTTATTGAGTTTCCCACATGAAGATCATGGTTTTTGATCTTCATCGATGTGAACATTTTAAAAACATATTCATCTTCTCATATTGTAGGAGATAAGAGGGGATTTGACAGTGAGGCTTCTAATTTTGGAGCCCTATCAATCAAGCATATACAAATGAGCCTGCGCAATAATAATATCATCTTCTCACCTTGTATATGACAGGGGGGAATTGATGATCAACTACCAATTTCGAAGAGCCTAAGCCACAACCAGAACAACACCAAAGTAGAGCCTCAAGCCTAAACCAAAATCAAAGTTGAAGATAGATTCAAATTTATGAGTGTGATTCAGTTTGCGGTCATCTTCAAACCGATATTAGGCAGCACTTCCACTAGCAAAAGTCTCCAACTTCTAGCTAGATTTTGAATTGTTTCAGGAACTGCACCAAGTATTCTAGAGTTGGTGGTTAGCGTTAAACCACTACCAGTTGAGCCTTAATGGTGTCCCACCTTTTCAAAGCATTAGGGAGCACTTCCATTAGCAGGGGATTTCAGCTTCTAACAATATTTGGAACTATTCTAGGAACTGTGTCAAGCATTCCAATGTTGGTGGTCAACGTTAATCCACCATTGGTTGAGACCTCGGATTCTCCAACCTTATACCATCATTTCAGAGAGCACATTCAACCAATTGTAGCCATACGTTTTTGTATTACAACTATCTTATTGGAATCATATACACCCCGATTAAGGGGATAAATGTTGGACACCTAATTCGCTAAGGGTTATGGTGTGGAAGGTGAACCATCAAAGGGAATCCAAGAGACCTTGGAATATGAATCCAATGGTCACATAATGTATTTATATGTAACATCTTTGTAAATAATAAAGCAATTCACACTTATCTTTCATTTTGACATGCAGATTCCAACACTTAGATATATGCTCCTCCAGAAAATCATGTATTCCCATTGGAAAGAAGAAAATAATTTAAAAAATGTGATGAATTAACTTTGTAATACTTAATGTAATTATTGCAAACCGAAAATAAAAGTATGTAATACAAATATTATTTTTAATGAAAAATAAAATAAAATAATAATTATATATTATCGAAAAAATTAATTATAATTATATGTTACAAACATTATTTTCCACTCTATTAGATAAAATTGATATAAGATATTGAATTAGTGGAAATAGATTACAAAATTTACTCCATTAAGTTATATGCACAACTTTGTAAATTTTTTTTTTCTTTCATAGAAGAAAAAAACGTTGGCTTTATATAAATAGGGATAAAGACCGATACATTTATCAAGATATATGTTCATCTATGCTGCATAGGAAGAATTTTTTGAAATATAAACCGATATTGTCTACATAGCAAAATATAATATCCTTGTCCTGACATGTTCCCAGAAAACTTCCCAATCTTGTACTGTTGCATATGAAAAACATAGCTAAAAGGGATTTCTGATCATCTATCCAAGGGTGTATATATATGATTTAGCATACAATAATCGCAAAATATAAAAATAACATATGTTGTTACAACAGGTTGATTAGTCCCTCCTCCTTGATGTCACTATCTTATGTATAACTGAACTTCATGAATCCATATGTCCCTCTAAGAGCTTCTTTGGACAATTTGCTAGCTTCCATGTATATATGATTAATTGTATAGTTTGTGAGAGAGCCTAGAATGTGTTTGATCCTCTTTGTCCAACCAGATAAAGTAGGAGGATCACAATCTGTGTGTCCTAGTATTCCTTCAATAAGAGATCTAGAGTCACCGTATATGTGGAGACTGTGTATCTGCTTCTCTTTCGCGAACCAAAGTAAACCCCATAAAGCAATTATTTTGGTTCTAGTGTTGTCCACCATTCCAAGAAAGATTACAATGTGAACTTCCATTTTTCTTGAGTACTGATCCACACTTGCACATGCCCAGTTGTGTCACGCCATCAAAACAACCAACTGGAAGGAAAATAGTCAGATGAAACAAACGATGGGATGCGTTTTTTGGATTAGCAGTGGCTAGTGAGAGAGATGACATCCATGTTAAAGACCTATGGCATATCCATGTTATATTGATTGACTGTCCATCAAAAATAAAATGATTTCAGGCTTTCCATATCTCCCATATTATGAAAAATGGCATCTCCTTATATTTTCCATTCCCATTAGACCATATATTGATGCTTTGTTCGAAATTGGACACCCAACTGAACGACAGACGGAGAAAAAGAGAAATATGATTTCAAACTAGACGTGTGGTTGGGCACATGAAGCAAATATGATTACCTAATTCCATTGATGCCCTGCAGAAAATGCGGTAACTAGGACCCAAAAAATCTATCTTCGAGAGGTTGTCCCATGTAAGACTTTTATTCCTCCACACGAGCCAGGAAAATAGAATAATTTTAAGGGGGATACACTACTTCCAGATCTTATAGAACCAAGATTTGTGATGTACGTCAAATCTCAGCCTTATGTAAAATTGGTATGAATCGACAAAAATAGGGGTTTGTTATGTAATCTCCCATCCCATGTAATGCTTTCGACCCTTTCACTATAATAGAGGCCTACCTAATTGAGGCTAGTAATATAACCCTTCCATTCTTTTGCGCTTTTCCTTTCCAATCCCATATCTACTGCCTCTTTCCATATTGGGAAACCCTCATTCCATCGCTTGATAGTCTTATTAAGGAATATATATCTCATTCAATGTATGATGTCTAAAGTATGACCCTATAATTCATGTCAAAACTCGTGCCTTTAATGTTATCTGTCCCAATCAATATTTTTTTTCCATTACCAAAATCCTAAGCCATCCTCATCCGCCACTAGTGGATTATTTTAATAAATCTCCTCCATATTTGTGATCCTTTTGTTCTGATGGTACTGTTATCTCTATACACATTATCAATATCAAAATCTCTCATATACTTTGCATGAATGATGTCCTGCTAGAACCCCTGTCCATTCATGGCCCTCCAGAAGGATTTAATCAGCAATGTATATCCAAAAGTTTTGTGTTCCAAAAACCCCCAACCACTGAATTCCTTTGGAATAGACATGTCGGCCCACCCGCAAAGATGATATTTGGTAGACGAACCTATCCCAGACCAAAGGAAACTAGTTATGATAGACTTAATATTCAAAGAAATGGCAGAGGGGATCATGAATTAATGTTCCCAATAAGTAGATACCTACTGCAGAACAACTTGAACAAGTATATATCTGCCACCCAAAGTGAGGAATCTGTTTGTCCATGTGTTCAATTTCCTCTTATATTTATCCACCATCCATAGCCAATATCTGATTCTGTAGTTGTTGGGCTTGAGTTTGTAACCCAAGTAGGTGAGTCCAACCTCCATGGGGGCTATCTGAACACCGAATATGCCAACAATGTAGTCTATGTCCAACATGTTGCCAGAAGAGAAATAGAGCATTGATTTGTTACCATTTGTAAGGAGCCCGGAGGCCACTCCATATCTGAGAAATATATAGTGTAATGCAGACCACTAAGATCTAGATATAATGCCAAAGGTTAGTATATCATCAACAAAAAACAAGTGAGTGATGTTGACCTGTCTAGAAATATTTAAACCCTGAAATAGACCATGAGACTGTGCCTCTTTGATTCTCAAACTAAGACCATCCATAACAAGAATAAAGATTAAGGGGGAGAGAGAGCACCCATGTCTGAGACCCATATTCGCGTGGAAAAAGGTGGTGGGAAGACCATTGATCATAACAACAACAAAAAACAGATGTAATACAAGCCATTATCCACTCCACATTATGAGACCAAAGACCAATCTTGTAGAGAATGAGTCTGATGTATGACTAGTCCACACTGTCATAGGCCTTGTGAAGGTCAATTTTCATCACCACTGCCTCCTTCTTATTGGAATGGATAGTATGGATACATTCTTGTGCCATAGCAATTACATTGTGTATCTGACGATTATTTAAAATCCAAATTATTCTCGGGAGATATGAATAGTAAGTACCTTATTGATGCATCTTGCAATCACTTTAGATATATGGTTTTAGAGGATGTTTCATAGTGGGATAGGTTTGTAGTCCCTAGAATTTAGTGGGGAAAAGGACTTCAAAATGAGTGCTAAAAAGGTTGAATTTATGGCACTAATGATCATTCCTCGAGTCCTAGCCTCTTCCACAATCTCCTGTAGATTTTGTCCCATCGGCTCGAAAAAAATGTATGAAAAACTCCACTGTCCATCATCCGATCCTGAGCTTTTGTCTTTGGTAAAAGACTTAAGTACCTAAGATATTTCCTCCATATTAACGTGGCGGTAAAGATCAAAATTTTCATTATCATCAAACATTTTTGGATACAGATCCAGAGCCCATATCCGACCCCTATAATCCAAATCCTCCTTGGCCTTATAAAACTGTTCAAAAAATTTGACAGCCTTGTCTTGTATCTCAGGTGTAGTGTGTTTGGTTTCCCCAGCAGAAGATTCTATGTTCCAAATAGCATTTATTTGTTTCCTGTGATTAGCGTACCTGTGGAAAAACTTATTGTTACGGTCTCCCTCACGTAACCATATCGCTCTGCTCTTGAGCCTCCAGGTAGCTTCCTGAATGTTAAAGATCTCATTCCTCTTGTCTTCCAACGATTTAAGATGTTCCAGATCCTCCTGTGTCGGGTCTTTTTGATTGATGGCTCCGCCAAAACAAGAGATGTCATAGGTGATATTCTGTAATTCCAATATCAACTGTTGTTTTTAATTCTCTCCCGTGTCCTAGTTCGACTTTTAATGATAATGAGCTTATTAATAAGGGACAACATCAAAGATACATCCCGTAGGCCATTCATCTCATTCCATGAGTAATTTACCAGTGCATTATAATCTTTATCTTCTAGCCGTACTTTGTTAAATTTGAAGGGTAATCCTTGACAGATATTCTCCATCCTCCATTGGAGAATAATGGGCAGATGATCAAACATATATGTCATGTATACACTAGACTTCAAATTGTCGAGGATCTCAACCAGATTTTCTTGTACCAAGAATCAGTATAGTCGTTTCCCCACATGATATTCACTCGCTCTTCGATTATTCCAGGTGGGGGAAGTGGACAAGGACAGATATCCACCAAATCATGATAAAAAAATAGATTATATAGATGATTTGCAAGAGGATTCGGCCTGCTATGCATACCCCAAGACTCCTATGCCATGAGAATGACGTTGAAATCACCTGCCATGATAAGTCCACCGATATTGAGAAGATTGCTTTGTTGGATATGGTCCCAGAAAGCATAATGATTTCAACATGGTGCATATATATTAAGCAAATGAATATGACAAGGTGATCCTCTAATATGCCCATATAAGAGGATGCCCACAAAAAGACTAAAGGCCCAAAAAACCGCCCGTTCAGGATCCCACATGGCTATAAGACCTCCTGAAGAGCCAGTGGAGCTAACCCCAACTATGTGCCATGAAGGACAAATTGCCTTGAAATATGAAATGGCTCGAGGCAAATCAACCATAGTTTCTTATATGAGAACAATATAAGGTTGAGTGTTCGAAATCACATGTCAAAGACTCAATTGTTTGGAGTGATTCCCCAAACCATGAATATTTAGAGATAAGATATTCATCATGGATCCCCCTGATCGAACTTCAAAGCTCTAAGGGATCGAGAGTAAGAAGAAGCAATGATGGGAACATCAAGCAATCCATCTGAATCATAAAAAAGAGCAGATTGAGAAGTGAGTCGACCTCGAAAATGCCTGCTACATTTTTTCTCGGTCTTTCGAACCATGATAATAATAGCAGAGGTCAGGCTAATGTGAGGTGAAGTGGCGGGGGCATCGCCATTAGGGGAATTTTGAGATCTAAAATGGGCCTCCTAAGAAAAATGTATAACCAAAATAAACTTTATAAGAACCAATAGGATTCAAGATGATGATGTCAACCATGTGGGATGATTCACCATTTTTGGAGTAAAAAAACAAAAAGATTAAAAAATAATAAAATAATAAAACTACTTTTTTCAACTTATCCCCCTAAGGTTTTACTCAAATTTCAAGCAAGAGTACTCTTTGGATGCAAATTTTCATTCCTCATCCAAGGAGTACCCATGTTGCATACTTTCGATGGACCTTGCTACACAAAAAATCAAAAACACATGAAAAAATGTGATTACAATCACGTTTTTCATGTATTTCTAATTTTTTCATGTGTTATTGATTTTTTGTGTAGCAAGGTCCATCGAATGTATGCAACATGGGTACTCCTTGGATGAGGAATGAAAATTTGCATCCAAAGAGTACTCTTGCTTGAAATTTGAGTAAACCAATAGAGAGATAAGTTGAAAATATGAGTTGAAAAAATAGTTTTTTTTTTCTTTTTTTCCCTCTAAAATTTGATGATGTAATCTAATATTATTTTATTGTTTCCACTATTATTTTATAATTTCCTTAGGAGGCCCATTTTAGACCTCAAAATTCCCCTAAGGACTTGTGAATGGTAAAAGCCTTTAGGTACATGGGAGAATTGAGGAGGAAATCAATATCGCTTCCGACAGAATAATGGGGAGAAGAGACCAGATCCAGGTCATCACGGAAATGAGGGGGCGGGGATAGGGACGATTCTAAAGGGGATTGAGGGCGAGATCTCAGGAGCAGGGGAAAGTAAAGGTTTGCATGAATGGGGATCCCTTGATATAGAGGTATTCAAAGGGGAATTGTCCAAAGAGGAAGGAAAAACATCATGTAGAGGGGAATCGCGACATGAGACCATAGGTCCCGACGATAGGACAACTAAGTATGTAAGAGGAGGGGGATTATCAAAAGCCAGAGCACCAACTGCGCCCACAGGGGAGGGAGATGGAGAAGATATGTTCAAAGAAGAGGAAGAAACTAAAACCTGAGAAGAATCAAGCGAAGCAGAAGAGGTACCTTTGTGAGATGTGTCAATATTGTTTACAACAAGTTGTTGAGGCATAACCAAACAACCTAAGCATCTTTGAGAAGTATTATGATAAGATCTCCTCCTGCTAGGGCATCTACTCATCAAATGGCCTGTGTGATGACAAAAAAGGCATCTCAAAGGGATGCCCCAATAGTCAATCTTTGACGAATCCACAACGAACCCCAAGATGAATCCAAATTTTCAAGGAGACCCTAGAGAATCGAACCTCAACCAAAATCCATCCCACCCGTTTATCACGTGTTCCCATCATCCACAGATCTAGATATATGAAATGACCTATGGAATTCCCAATCTCCGTCAAATCACGTCTGGTCCAGAATTCCAAAGGAAGCCCCAACAGTTTTACCCATACTATGTCGTTCTTAGGCCTGTCAAGTAGAGGATTGAACCCGATATACCACTTGTGTAGTTGCATGAAGCTCCTTCCTCTAACCCATGAGATCTTCAATATTCTCTCAACGTCGTCCATGTGTAACAAATGAAAACTAAACCAGGCATTCATAGGGATGCTGACCTTCGGAGTATAGCCCAGCAACGGAGCCCAACACTTCTTAACCCAACTTTGCATGTCCATCTCAGAAAGCTTAAAGAATATCCATGGACCCATAAGAGCGCGCTTCTATAAACTGGTGACCCGATTCCACAGGACCTCGTATCCAAAACTAAGAAGTTTTATCTCAGAATTTGGAGGGATAGCTTTACCGTCCTTTCTTCGAACCCTTATGCGACGTGATTAGGACCAGTTATGTTTTTAAAGTTATGTGTTGCCAGGACAAAGCTATTCACAACCAAATTTTCACGCATAAGCAATACGTCCCTCAGATCCTTGGGGCGAGAGATATTGGTCCGTGCCTGCTCAGCCTCCACCGTGGCTTGTATAAAAGCCTCATCATGAACCATCATGAACCACCATGTCAGTGCCTAGGAAAGCCAAGCAACGTTCAATGTGGAGAGACCAAGACAAAAAGCATAAAAATGTGTAAAAAACAACACCCTGGTCCCCACCAAACACAAGACCACACTCTAGGGCAATGGCGTAGTCTAACAAGGTGGAGGAATTGCCTGGTTTCCATTGCCACCCAGAAAATTAGAGTTATGTGTTGCCAGGGCAAATTTATTCACAACCAGATGTTCACGCATAAGCGATACGTCCCTCGGATCCTTGGGGCAAGAGATATTGGTCCGTGCCTGCTTAGCCTCCACTGTGGCTTGTATAAAAGCCTCATCATGAACCATCATGAACCACCATGTCAGTGCTTAGGAAAGCCAATCAACGTTCCATGTGGAGAGACCAAAACAAAAAGTATAAAAATGCGTAAAAAACAACACCCTAGTCCCCACCAAACAGAAGACCACACTTCGAGGCAATGGCGTAGTCTAACAGGGCGGAGGAATTTCTCGGTTTCCATTTCTGCCCAGAAAAATGTCCAGCTCCGACCATCGGCAATTCCTCCGCCCTCTGCCACCCTTCGCTAGCTCCACCACCCTTCGTCACCATTCCACATTAATCGCCGATGGGATCTCGTCTGACTAATTTTCGGAGTCCGCCAGATTCTATGATCCTTTCCTTTTGAATTTGGACCAAACAACGCACTCTGCAGCTCCCCTCACTAGCTCGACTTGGCGTTGAAACTCCATCCCTGCTCTGCAACTCACCAATTGCCTCCACGCAGAAACTCCATCCCGCGCTCTGCAGCTCACCACCATTGACTCATCACCAGGCGACAGACAGGCAGCAAACCAAGCTCCCCATCACCAGGCGACAGACAGAGGCAGGTTCATTCATCTGGTTCATTTTTCTGCCCTTTTTCGTTGTGTGCATGTATGATCGAGGAACAGGGTCTTACTCTTTTGCTTAATTCCTAGTGGATTGTTGTTGCTGTCTCAGCTTCACGACTTCCATCATTAAAACGATTTTGTCCCTTCTAAGCCCTTCAATTTCTCCTAGCATACTGTCCAACCTCAACGCAAGCTCCCATGCCCTGCTGCTGGTCCTGCTGGTGATGATGATGAACATTATCACACTGAGGTACCAAACTGTTCGACATAACAACTCTGCAATAAAATCACTGAACCCCAGAAGCTAAAAACTAATTCAATAATTAATTGTGTGGAGGGGTTCGTAGGCAAATGATCCGTCGGGGGTCTAAAACTAACATTTGGAATTAGGTAACTTGATGATTTACAATGCTCTCCCTTCAAGAAAGATCTAAAGCCATGTCGATTGGTCTGGTCTGTTGATTCGAAAAATCTTATCATCTGCGTGTTTTATTATATATAACCTGTCGTTTCCATGGGTCAAGGAAAATCCATCGCGCTGTCGAACTATCAATTTTATGTAAGCAAGTCAATGAGGCAGGATATGCAAACACTGGGGACGGGGAGAAGGCACTTGGTTATTTTGTCTGAATGCTGAGGGCAGGGATGAGGCCGGACCAGATCAGTTTTGAAAATATTCTAAATTGCATGTTTTCTTTTATCAAATCCAAAAACTATTGAGGAGGATAATGCCCTACTTGATGGATACGATTAAAAGTAGACAAAATATTCTACCAAAATATTTGAGCAAGTCTTTTGTTTCCTATGCAGTGGCTGTGGCTTTATTTCCTAACAGGAAGGCTTCTTTTCATAGCTGTCACTTTCACATAGGTGCGGCCAAACATGGTTTATCAAATATCTAGTGATTCTTGTAGTTTGATTTATTGCCACTACCTGGAAAACTATATTATTAGAAGATTTTTACTGCAGACCTAGAGCACAACACATTTTGGGGGTTACCATTAGTCACATGACCTGGACTAGGGAAATGACTGGGCAAAGCCAAAGAGCAAGAGTTTGAATCTGTCAGGCCAGGATAGGTAACTCCATGATGGTCTTTTCATTAATGTGCAATCAGATATATATAATGGTGCAACCCTTTGTTTCATTTTCAAAGGGTCCCTTCATCTTTGCATTCTCCTACTTTATTTATTTACAATTTTATTTATAGGGCAGAAATCCCGGAAGATTATGTCCAACATAATCGAATTGTGTAAACTCAAGGCTAACATGAGTTACCTTCTTACACATAAGAGTACCATAATACCAGTGGAAGTGGAAGGGATTGCCTAAAATTATATTGATGAGGAACAATAAATTTTCAATACATCCACAATTGAGGTGAATTTATGGAAATTTTAAAACTCAAAAACAACTTAAAATAGGTAAATGTTGGTTGAAGACAGTCAAACTTGCTAAGTAAATTGCATAAGGTCAGTCAAACTTGTTGAGTTCTGGTGGCTTTGACAAGATTTAACTGAGTTTTGCTAAAATGAGAAGGCTTGGCTTGTTTTGGAGTTGAGCCGAGTGAACTCACTGAGTAGTGGACAAATTTGACATTCTTGTAAAATTGGTTAGCATGCAACATATTGTACAGAATCAACCCCAGGAAGTATATTCATTAAGCTAATGTATTGTTTGCACAATGTAGAACCTTGCATCATCAAGGAAAGCAAAATGATTGACTGCTAGAATCCAATCTCCTTGTGGAGACCACCTTCCACAGGTCAAACACCATGTTTTCATAACTAATAAATCAAACTGGCAAGTAGCTTGACATGACTAGACACTCCACCATATAACCATGGGCACATGATGACTCTTTGATGCCTTACTAGCACTGAACACTTAACCTAGCTAGAATTTCATGCTACCTGTTATGTAGCAAATGGGAGCAACAAATACAATCATATATCAATTTTTGGCACATGTGTGGGTTGACCCTATATGAACTTGGTGGAAAAAAATCAATTGCAATAGACACACATCAATTTCGACTAGCTAGGTGGTCCATGTGATTAGTAGGGATATTACTATGATGATTGATCTTCCATACCCGTAATATATTATGGACTTAATAGATCACCCCAAGGACTTTCAACCATGGCACATAGTGAAGCATGATGGATGCAAGAAGTCAAAGTGAGATAATTATAATGGTACCAATAAATATTAGCACATGGTGATGATGATGATGTCTACATCCGTACACAAGAACATGGAAATTAGACACAAATGAACCATACTAGTAAACAATAAGTAAAGGGGAAAGAATAAAACAATAAGTAAAGGGGAAATAATACTCATTGTTTCATAAAAGGTTAAATGCTAGAATGCTGAAGAAAACTGAAATATTATCGTTCATATCTAAAATCATCTCTCCATGTTGGAATGTCCAAGGAAACAATTGGAACTATAGTAAGGTCAAACATTTGAAAAGGGACTACAAGGCAGAGAAGAAGTACAATAAAAAATAAAAGAATGAATTTGACAAGGAGTCTAGAAGATCATCTTAAGAAAATGATGGAAATGAATTTGTTGTAGCTTTCGAAACCCATGCAAGCCACAATACATGATTGGTAGACTCTGTAGCTTCCTTCCACCTGACTTCCCAATGGTATTGGTTTTTAGTGTATGAGAAATATGATGGTGGGAAGGTATATTTTGATGATGACTCTACTCTCAACGTAGTTGGCTATGGCAGAGTCTTAATTAGGTTCCATGATGGTAAAATAAATGGGATCAATCAATTTTCGCACATTCTAGGTTTAATATGAAGTCTAATATCAGTAAGCACACTTAATGATGTAGGGTTGTAGGTTGTTTTCTTTGAAAAAGGGGCCAAGATGTTCTAAGAAGCTATAGTACTCACTAAGGGTGTTCATTTGGGCACCTTGTTCCAAATTGATGCATGGGATATTGAGTTTAATAATTATTAGATCTCTACAACCAAAATATCTATAGGTTCTACACATGCACAGTCAAAACCCCCTCAACAATATCTTAATTCAAAAAGCAAGTTACATGTAGAGAAGACAATGTCATGGCACTAAATATTGCGCTATATTGTTGAGAAGGGCCTATGGGCCTCAAAAAACAAAAAAATTGTTGATGAATTGAAGGAATGTTCTCTTGAATTTGATCTCTATGAGCATTTCATATATGGAAGACATAACTATGTTCAATTTTATTCTAGCTCTCATAAGTCTTTTGGGTTGTTGAACTTAATTCATTCTAATGTGTTTAGTCAAGTTAAAATTATTTCAATTTCTTGGGATTTGTATTATGTGTCATTAATGAATGGTTATTTTATAAACACGTTGGTATATTTTCTTAAAATCAAATCTAACATTTTTTATGGTTTAAGAAGCATAAAGCTCTCTTGGAAAATTAGATTGGTAGGAAGACCAAGGTGTTGACGACTGATAATGGAAATGGGTTTTTGTCCAAAGTTTGATAAGTTTTTTAAGGAAAATGGCATTGAAAGACATTAGAAAAATCTATGTACCTCTCAAAAAAGTTGAGTTGTAGAATGGATGAATAAAAATTGTTGAATACAACTAGGAGTATGCTCAGAGGAGTTGGGCTAGAGAATAAGTTTTTAATTGAAGATATCTCTATTGCATGTTACTTGATTAACAAGTCTCCCATATCAACTCTTTTGGATAAAACCCTCATAGAAGTTTAGATGAGAAAAAAGACCTCTCTTTAGCATCTTGATGTTTTTGGTATTTAGGCATATGTTCATTTGCCTAAGTAGAAGCAATATAAGAAATGTATCTTCATTTATTATATGGTATTGGTATGAAAGGGTACAAGCTTTAGGATCCAACAGCTAGAAAATTTTTGTATAGCAGAAAAATTATATTTGGAGAAGTTAAGCCTTCTCCCACAATGCTACACTAGAAAAGGATGAGAATAAGCTAGTGGTTTAACTACTACCAAAGACTGAGAATGTTGATGCAAAAAGCTTCAAGAATTTCATGAAGGACCTGACGAGAAGAGAGTTTAGAAGAGGAGGATGAAACTCCATCTCAGAAATTTGGCTCTTCTGAAACTGGTATGTCTCATTTTAACTTCAAATCTTATGCACGGCCAGAGAAATTCCATGTAAGACTACAAATATTCCCAGGTAGCCATAGAAACCGTGTTCTAGCTCATGTAAAAATTCCATATCTAATTCAATTATTCAGCCCATAAAAATTACTAAGATTGAAAGTTTAGTTCTGATGTCCTTGCATATTGTTTGACCAGATCAGTTCAAAATGGGTAAGCGAAGCAAATGGAAATATATCATGGATCTTGAGTTGCAAGACCTCAAAGGCAAAATGACGTTCTCTAGTAAAGACTTGGTTTGGACGGAAATAAATAGAAAAAACAATAGTATTGATTGAGTTTCCATAATCCCATTACGACGAGTTGATGACTTTATCAAAGGATAGAAAGAAAATCCTATTGCTCCATGTAAATTCATATGAAAAACAAAAAAAGAACCAAAAGAAAGAGTTACTGCTGCATTGCAATATGAGATGTGAGTATTTAAAATATGTATTGTTTAGATCTTTTGAAACCACTGTTATCTTTCTTTGTATGTACTATCATTTTAAATTTTTGGTGTAGCTGTCATTGTTCATTTGGCCCAGAGGACAAAAGAGGAAATCTTCCAACTAAACGAAGGACCTCATTTGTGCAGAAGAGGGGTTGCCAATGCCACTTTATTGTGAAAGTTATGCATGAAATTCTTGATAGAGCAATATTAACTTTCAATATGTATGAACATGAAGATGGGGAAGATTGAGCTTGTCATAGTCAATGTGACACTTCAAGTGAGACCAGGACCTTGCATAGGCCAAAGCTTTCAAGGTACATTGTTGCATATGTAGAGAGTTGTTTCTTTTTGGGAGTGCCTGTTGATGTAGCATATAGAACCCACATTAAGAGACATGTTGACATCGATGTGGCAGCTCAAAATAGAGATTTCTTCTTATGCATGAAAGATATTGTAAACATCTATAATAGGTTGGCACAGGGAAATTATCAACTTCACAAAAAGGATGAAATGAGTGTAAACCTTTGGTATCAAAAGCATCGGGAAGATTTTTTTTACCAAAAGCCAAATGGTGTGGAGGTCCCTTTTATAATAGGGATTCAAACAAAGTGGATTTTGGAGACAATGGTCAAGCTATCGCACAATAGCTTAATAGCCATGGATTCAACATTTAACACAAATAAATACGGGGTAAGTCAGATGTCAATGATTGATTGAATATATTTATTTAAGTTGTATACATTCAGAATGATTAATAACTTGTATTTGATTTTATGTAATGTGAAAATGATGGTATCAGTTGTATACACTCGTGGCATTTAATGAACAACAAAGTGGGGTGCCTGTTGCATGGGTCGTGGCATCACGAAACACATCAGATGATATTGCAATATGGTTGGAGCAGCTCATGCACGAGTGTTTCCAAACTCGTCCTGATTGAAAAGTCAATGCTTTCATGATTGATGATGCACTGACTAAAATCAGTACCTTGAGGTAACTTTAACATTGTCATGATATAACCAAACTTGCATTTTTTTTCTAAAAATAGCACACTAAAATGCATTGAATATGGCAGGAGGATCACAGGTTGTGATGTGATCTTGTGCGTTTAGCATGTACAAAGGGCTTGGTTAAAAAATGTCAATCGGTTGGACACTAATTCCATAAAAGCCAATGAGATGTTCAGTGAGTTAGGTTTCATCATGAAATACACTCTCAATTATGAAGTGGAAGATATAATCAATCAATTTTTTATCAAATTTGCAGATGAAGAGAAGTTCTTAAACTATTTCAACAAGAATTGGGTCGCTAGAGATGAGATTCATAAGTAAACATTTTTTTCGTATTATAGGCATTTTTTTCTTCTATAAAGGTGATATAGTGAGACTGACATCGTTCTATTTGCAATTAGGGATGTGGGTGAAAGATTGTCGGGAGTTTCCTCATGCAAATTAAGAGACCAATAATACTGTTGAGTCATACCATTGTTACCTAAAAACAACATTTCTATCTGATAGAAGGAAAAAATGTGCCTGGAGAAGGATTGGTTATTGCATATGCTACTAACAACAGTTGAACTTTGTTATCGGTTCAAGGAAATCTTAAAAGAAGAAGGATTTCTAAACAACTACAAGATAGAAAAGCAGCTCGAATCATACTTGGAGTTGATGGTTAGTGAGAGGGGATCCATGGGCGAAAAGAATATTGAGTTAAGCAATGAAGTGGTGTTCTTGAAGGCCCAAGTGAGTGAATATAAAACTACACTAGTTTGCATGCACTCAACAAGCATACCAAGACTGTTTTTCCAATTAGTAAGGATAGGTCAAGAGAGATTCTTGACCTAATACATTCAAATGTAGATAGACCTATGACTTCATTATTAGGCAACACCTATTATGTTTTATTTATTGAGGATTCCTCATGGAATATTGAAGGATAACACACTAGAAGAAGCATTTACAAATGTGATTGTAAATATCACGTTTCTGTGTCATTGGTTGTCCTATATATATTTGTATTTATGAGGAGAAAAGAACTAAGGTGGAATCCTTCAACTTGAAGAGTACAACAAGACTTCTTAGGCTTACAAAATTCACATTTTGTCTTTACATAAAGATAGTTGTAAGTCAGATGTCAAGTTTGATGAGGATGTTGGGTCCTGTAAGTCTCAAAACCCTCCAACAAAGATTGAGGAGGTTGAAAAACTTGTGACCCAAATTCTAATCCTCAGATTCATGAGAAATTGAAGTAATATCAATGAGATTTTGGTGCATGTATAAAGACCATTTTTCCTTCCACTTTAGTAAGAAGGCCTAAATGGTTTACCTAGATAGTACAGGAAGCACAAGGATAAGTAGGAGAGCCTAAGATTTCTTTTCAAATTAGTCATCCTACTAAGAAGTTTCCTAATTCTGGTGCTTGGTATCTTCCATTATTAATGTAGAGCCTTTTAGTTGTGAGGCGGTAGCAGGTGAGAGAGTATGGTTGGATACTATGGCAGAGGACTACAAATTCATCCTAAAGAATGATGTTTGTTAGATGGTATTGAGACTAGTAGATGTTCCTTGTTTGAAGCATCATACCAAGAGAGGCAACATCATGTAGGACTTGCAATTGAAAAGCACTCTGAGAACTAATTTGGATTTTTTTGAGATAATATGGCTTGCCAACCATCGAAGAAATTTTTTTATGAGGCTTTGTTGTTAAACTCCAGAAATATAATTTTTCAATGACATGAAACATTTTGTCACATTTTTAATAGTAATAGCACAATTTCTTGCCACCTTTGAAGGGTTATGGAAAATAAATGGCATACTCTATTCACATTACAATTGAAAAGCACTCTGAGAACTAATTTGGATTTTTCTGAGGTAATATGGCTTGCTAGCCATTGAAGGAAAACACTCTTCATTCACAGAAGAAGAAGATTTGATGACAAAATATGTCCTGTTTGCTGCATGTTTTGGTAGTGGCTTAATGATAGTAATGCCATCACTTCAGGAATCTGGCATTTCAGAAGCACGCACAATGTGAGCCTTTGACTTAAGATGTTGAGCATGTTCTCTAACACTTCTTTTCCACAAAGTGAGCAACAATACAACATTTTCTTATTCTCCCGCTTTAGTTAGTACATTGTGACAAAGCGTGGAGTATGTCACCTACTAAATATTCTATTAGGATCATTGAGTTCTATTATTTTCCTATGCATTCTTCTAGTCTCAAGCTTGATGGGATGAGAATGAATTAGGATAAATGTCTTATATGATTCCTTTTTAGCCTATTTAATGATTCTTGAATGATGTTGGGCCTTGGATAGAATATGGTACCACCCAAAATTGTACCTAAAGTTATAAATCCCGAAAAAAAGTGAAACTCTAGGGGGAACTCAAAAACATTTCCCAATGTCACATCAACAACACTTACTCTCACTTTAGGTTGGTTCTCTTATGATATAGGGTAAATCCTAGGAAATATTTATGATATTCTTTGAGGTATACGTTCTCCATGCCATGTCCCTAATTTCATTATGGCAGGGTTTTTCACCCAATATCTCTTGTACCTTGTCAACACCTATGTTATTCTCCTCTATCTCACCCATATATTCTTTAGAAAAACCCTGCCACAATGAAACATCTTTTGTACCTTGTCAACACCTCTACTCTTCACTTTCATCTCACCCATATCTTGTTTAGAATCTAAAATAGAATATCCTCCCAAATACTAAAAGTCTAACGCTACAATAATTGAAAAACACTATTTTAGAAAGATAGTAGGCTCAAGAGAAAAAAAATATCCGTTGTGGAGGCACATTACAAGACATCAAGGACCATGGACTAAGTGAGACTAGTAGAGAAGCCAATGCTTGATTCCAAGTGGTGATTGACTACAATAAACCTAACCCTAGGTCCCTGCTAATTCTATTTAAAGAGGTCCCCACCCTCCATTTCACTCATACAATTCATTGAGCAATTTGGAATTTTTAAGTTGAGACTTGGATTGATTTGAAGAATTTTTTGAACTCTTGAAGGGTTGTTTTGAAGAATTTGTTGGGCTGATTTGGAGAGTTGATTGAAGGGTTGATTTGGAGAGTTTTTGAGCTGATTTGGACCTCATTGTAGGGTTTATTTTAAAATTTCCTAGGCTATTTTGGAGCTGATTCAAGGTTGATTTTCATAATTTCTTGGACTGTTATGAAGATGTTTTTCCTGCTGTTAGGAGGTGTTAGTTGTTATAAAGTCATGTTGAATATGTAGATGATGAGAATTCAGATGATTTTCTCCTATGATTAGATTGTAGAGTCTAGAGTATATACTATATTTAATATTTATTAATTAATACTATTTTTATTTTTGGACTCTAGAGGCCATTCAAAGCCTCTTTGTTGTTGTATTTTGGTTCAGATTGGATTTCACTTAGTGTTATATTGGTTATATGCACCCTTGCTATATACTTGAAAAACTTTGCATATTTGTATATAATGGTTTGGATTCACATGGATTCACATGATTGCTTATTAGATGCTACCATCATTAAATCATTATCACATGCATTCTTGTAAGGAGGAGAGCTTCACAATTTTGTCTCTTCCCACTGTAATTAAAAACATCATATGTAGAATTTGATTGGGATTGTAAATAGAATATAGAGGGTGTGCACAACGCTAGGAGACTATAATGATAGGATATTTTTTTATCAGTTCCCTTCCCACACTCTACAATTCAATTTCTTGCAAAGCTTAGATCCTGGTCTAGTCTCAAATTTGGTTGTGTCTATCCATATTGATTCAGATAACATTTTTGGACTACTTTTTCTTATTCCATCATAAAAAACCCGTTAAATCTCATGAATGCATATAAAGGTAAGGTAAAATTTGATCTGTTGTCAATATTGTTTTTCTGAGGAGAATCTATAAGTATACATTAAAAAAAGACAAAAAAAAGTGTAAGATGCAATTCTAAACTTTGTTAAAGTGGAGCATGATACTATGGTCACCCTTTCATAGATATTCTAGTTTTTATCTAAGAATCCCTTTGTAGAGGAAAAACTAATGCAAGATTTGGAGGAAGTGGAGTGGTCACATGGGAGATTTAGCATAGTAGACCATCATGCTGGATGTGACTTTTTGGAGAAATATTGACATTTCCTAACTTATGACACATTGAGCATGAGCAAGATTTGCTTTGATTTAAAAAGACTAGGTCCTTACTATCATGATAAATCCACAAGCACAAGATTTGAAATACATAGAAGTCAAGCCAAAATAGAGTTGTGATCTGGGAAATGTATTAGGATAGAATCCAAGGTGGAGACGGAAAGAGTGACTGGGTGATTGAGAAATAATAGTGTTATTAAGAATAAATTCCTTATAACCATAGTAAACAAACCTTTCATCGTTGATCAACAACCAACGAACAAATCACATAGCATATCAATATCTCTCCAGAAACAAAGATCTGAGAAGCTATTTGGAAGGATCAAACAACACCGTAATGTATTAATGATAATCACAAAACCATGAACCAGTTACTTTTCTCAAAATACATTTGTCCATAAATTTCTCCCATACAAAAAACAGTAATCTTCGCATGTTCGGGAAATATAAAACATTAACAGGTTCTTGTTTAGTGAAAGAACCATGCTATGATAGACCCAAGAAAAATGATAACAACAACCCATTCACACAAAGGGCATTTATATTGATGGTGATCAATGATTTCTATTGCAGTGGATAATGATCCTATGTCATATTTGACATCTACATATGTGCTTAAAAATGCTCTGGACATTATATCAGTGGACATCTTTTCAATATCTGTAGAGCGATTGATGGTAAAATGTAGAAATTGACAACTCCAATTTATTCTTTCCTTATGAAGAGGTTTCAAATTGTCCTTCCGAACCCGATAGATGTCTTTCATCTGATTACATATCAACTCCGAGTTGGTGAAGACTTCAATATCATTGACATCATGTTGTTTTACCTCTTTTAGCCCTTCAACAAGGGAAACATAATATACCTCATTGTTTTTCGTCATTCCAGGCACTTTTCTCTTTCCATGAAATAAATGATTTGTTGCCATATTGTAAAGGACGAATTTAACAACTGCTCAAACTGGATTTGGAAAGCAGGACACTTCAATGCATAAACGCCACTTTTGCACCATTTTTTACACTTCAAAAACCTGAAAAATAAGATAACAATAAATTCATGTTAAACAAGTAGACAATTATCTATTTCTTAATACTCAACATGTTTTTCAATCATATATAATTCAAAAAAGTAGATAATTTTTTTCACAAATTCAATGTAAGACTGACTAACAAATTTTGTTGGAGTATCAGAACCAAATTGAATGCTTTCGATATTGTTAGATATAAGTATCCCTATGACTGTTACAATGTCATATTTCCTACTAGTAGTTATAAGGTGGAGCTAGAAATTCAATTTCAGAGCTTGCAAGAATAATTTTCAAAACAATAAGATTTCTTAAGTGCACCGGTCTTAAAAAGTTCCTGCGTGCTCAGAAAGATAAATTAGTGCGATATATGTTGTCTGATGATGTTATGGGGTATATAGTGCAATTTAAGATAGCCTCACGACACCTTTTGATTATTTGAGTAGTTTCTCTAATTTACAATTCTTTCTTTGCAACATTCTAACTAAAATTGAATTTAATGTTCGAGAAAAATGGGAGAGTCCAAAAAAAGTACATAAATTGGTTGCACCATAATGTATCCTAACAATAGGTTACCTGAGTACCTTTGCTTCTGTGGTGGTAATGATTTGAGAACTAGAGAATGGAAAAGTGAGCAGCTATCTGCTCCTACCAAAGTCTAGAAAATGATTTTTTCTAGCTTTTTTATTGCTGCTCCAAATAAGCATATATAGAAGAAACCCCTTGCTTGTTCAAGTGAGGAAAGGCCCAAAATTTTGCATGCTTTGCAGACATCTGTTCTTTTTTGTTGTTTATCCCTCTCCTCTAGTTGCCTTTGAGATTTTCTTGGTTGACACAATCTCTCATCATAGTTTCCAATTGGTGTCGCTGAAAGTAAACAAATAAAATGGTAGGTTTCTTGCCCTTATGTTACAGTCCATCATAGAATTTTCTTTAATGAAAAAATCTCCCCAATGTAAGGATAAAACATGCAACTTTTAAAGACAATAGAAGGCTATTTCCAACTCTATACATATTCTTTTCCATTACCTTTTCTTATTGTTTCTATAAAGTATAAAATCATCAACTCAAGCTTTCACTGTCTTCATTTAGGAACAACATAATTTCATCTTATTAAATTCATATCCATTCCACTAGTGTGCTACCATATATACATGAAACATGTGCAAATCTTTAAAAAAATGCCTTTTTTTTTCCGTTGATCCACAACAATATCATTTTGCATTCAAATCTAATCAAGACAGATCTCAAAATATATTGAACAGTGGTGTCCTTGACTTCTGTTTTAGAGGCGAGAAAAGGATGAAAATGTTAGAGATGATGGCACATTCCTTACTAGTTATATTCCTGTAGATGGCTGCCAAGTGAATTGTTTAGGTTTTGATATTAACATTCAATATTCTTTAATTTTTTTATTTCCAATAGGTATTTCAGACTTGACAATCCAGTTTGTTTACAATGTGTTTTGAAACCTATTCCCACAAACATGACCTCGCCATTTAATTAATCTTTGTACCTCAGGGACTCCTCACCATGACCATTCTGGGCATACCCCAAAATCATGGCAGTCCACGACACCACATTCCTTTCCGACATATTGTTAAACATTCTGTTTGCTTCCTCCATACTTCCACACTTGGCATACATGTCAAGAAGGGCACTCCCCACAAATATACAAGACTCAAATCCAGTTCTAACAATATGGGCATGTACCTGCTTACCTCCTCTATCTTCAATACCAACACAAACACCAAGAGCACTAGTGGAACTGCTTGGTCCAGCCTCATCCCTGCCCTTAGCATTCAGACAAAATAACCATGTGCTAATATTTATTGGTACCATTATAATTATCTCACTTTGACTTCTTGCATCCATCATGCTTCACTATGTGCCATGGTTGAAAGTCCCTGGGGTGATCTATTAAGTCCAGAATATATTACGGGTATGGAAGATCAACAATCATAGTAATATCCCTACTAATCACATGGACCACCTAGCTAGTCGAAATTGATGTGTGTCTATTGCAATTGATTTTTTTCCACCAAGTTCATATAGGGTCAACCCACATGTGTGCCAAAAATTGATATATGATTGTATTTGTTGCTCCCATTTGCTGCATACAGGTAGCATGAAATTCCAGCTAGGTTAAGTGTTCAATGCTAGTAAGGCATCAAAGAGTCATCATGTGCCCATGGTTATATGGTGGAGTGCCTAGTCATGTCAAGCTACTTGCCGGTTTGATTTATTAGTTATGGAAACACGGTGTTTGACTTGTGGAAGGTGGTCTCCACAAGGAGATTGGATTCTAGCAGTCAATCATTTTGCTTTCCTTGATGATGCAAGGTTCTATATTGTGCAGAAAATACATTAGCTTAATGAATATACTCCCTGGGGTTGATTGTGTACAATATGTTGCATGCTAACCAATTTTACAATATTGTCAAATTTGTCCACTGCTCAGTGAGTTCACTCACCGCAACTCCAAAACAAGCCAAGTATTCTCATTTTAGCAAAACTCAGTTAAATCTTGTCAAAGTCACCATAACTCAACAAGTTTGACTAATCTTATGCAATTTACTCAGCAAGTTTGACTGTGTTCAACCAACATTTACCTATTTTAAGTTGTTTTTGTGTTTTAAAATTTCCTGAAATTCACCTTAATTGTGGATGTATTAAAAATGTATTGTTCCTCATCAATATAATTCTAGGCAATCCCTTCCACATCCACTGGTATTATGGTACTCTTATGTGTAAGAAGGTAACTCATGTTAGCCTTGAGTTTTCACAATTCGATTATGTTGGAAATAATCTTCCGGCATTTCTGCCCTATAAATAAAATTGTAAATAAGTAAAGTAGGAGAATGCAAAGATGAAGGGAACCTTTGAAAATGAAACAAAGGTTTGCACCATTGTATATATTTGATTGCACATTAATGAAAATTCCATCATGGAGTTACCTATCCTCGCCTGACAGATTCAAAATCTTGCTCTTTGGCTTTGCCCAGTCGTTTCCCTAGTCTAGGTCATGTGATTGATGGTAACCCCCAAAATGTATTGTGCTCTAGGTTTGCAGTAAAAATCTTCTAATAATATAGTTTTCCAGGTAGTGGCAATAAATCAAACTACAAGAATCACTAGATATTTCATAAACCATGTTTAGCCGCACCTATGTGAAAGTGACAGCTATGAAAAGAAGTCTTCCTGTTAGGAAATAAAGCCACAACCACTGCATAGGAAACAAAAGACTTGCTCAAATATTTTGGTAGAATATTTTGTCTACTTTTAATCGTATCCATCAAGTAGGGCATTATGTTGGGTGTGGACCCTGATTATCTTCTGTATTCAAAGTTCTCAGCCGGATGTATACCCCAGGAAGATTGTACACCCCTCCATGCGGGGGGGTGTGAGGGGGACTTGTCTCCCCCGCGGGGGTTCGGGGGGGCTGATCCCCCCCAGCTGGAGGGTCCGGGGGCTAGCGGTCTCCTGGCGGAGGTTCGGGGGCAACGCCCCCGAAGCTAAAAATAGATGTAAATTTGCCTTGTAAAAGTCTAGTAATTTCTAGTCAATGTGGGCCATTCATTAGGCGGATGATCTGATGGTAGAAGTTATGTTTAATTTAGGGTTTTTTTGCCCTAGAAGGCAACCCCTCACTATATATGAGGGAATTGTATTGCATCTATGTATATCTGTATTCTGAGTGAGGAAGAGAGAGGAGATTGAAAGCGAAGAGGGTGTTACAGCGGATGTCTGTAGGTTGTATCTCTTCAGTTTGCTGGATATTATAATAAAAGAAGAACTGGTTGTTTCTCCGTGGATGTCGCCCAAACTGGGTGAACCACGTATATCTATGTCTCTCTTGTTTTATGCATTTTCTGTGTTTATATTTCTACAATAATTTTATGTGTTCCATTGCTCCGTAATACATAATTTTCTAACCACTGGTATCAGAGCCGAAGGTATATTTGGATAATAAACTTGCAGGAGAGAGAAGGGTTCCTGATTCGAGTGGGAGCAATGGCAGAAGATTGTAGGTTTAGGGTCGAAAAATTTAACAGCCAAAACTACCAGCTATGGAAGATGCAGATGGAAGATTATCTGTATCAGAAAGATCTATACCTACCATTAAGCGGAAAGACAAAGAAGCCGACGAGTATGACAGATACAGAATGGAATATTCTCGATAGAAAGGCACTTGGAACAATACAGTTGTGCTTAGCGGCATCGGTAGCGTTTAATATTTCAAAAGAAACGACAATAGAGACTTTAATGTCGACATTGGCCAAACTGTATGAAAAACTCTCAGCCTCAAATAAGGTATTTCTTATGAAAGGTTTATCTAATATGAAGATGTCAGAAGGTGGATCTGTTGCTGATCATTTAAAGGATTTTAATACAGTTACAAGTCAGTTAATTTTGATGATGAAGTTAGGGCTCTTTTATTTCTGTGCTCATTGCCAGAAAGTTGGAATGGTTTAGTTATGGCCATTAGTAACTTTGTCTCTGAATCTAGTACTTTAAAGTTTGATGATGTTGTCGGTGCAATCCTTAGTGGAAAATGCAACGGAAAAGCTCCGGTGAAACATCAAGTAATGCTTTGACTGCAGAGACTAGAGGAAGAAAAATGGAAAGAAGAAAGAGCCCAGGGTATCGCAGTAAGTCAAGAAAAGGCAAATCCAAGTCCAGATCGAGGATAGTGTGCTAGAAATGCGGGAAGAAAGGACACCTGAAAAATGACTACAAGTCTCGGAAGGGAAAGGAAGGAGACGCGCAGTAAGAAACTAAGGATGAAGCGAATGCAACAGGTGATGTGTTGCAAGATGCTTTGATTCTTTCATTAGCAAATATTATTAATGGTTGGGTGATAGATTCAGGGGTCTCATTTCATGTCACACCTGATAAGAAACATTTTCATGATTATGTTTAAAGAGATTTTAGACAAGTTTGATTGGGTGATGATAAACCGTGTAAAATCATTGGAATGGGTACAATTTTTATAAAACAACATAATGGAAATTAATGGCTATTGAAGGAGGTAACGCATGTTCCAGATCTGAAGAAAAATCTGATTTCAATAGGGCAGTTGGGAGGTGAAGGTTGCGTAACTACTTTCACAGATAAAACCTGGAAGGTCACTAAAGGATCCCTCGTAATAGCGAAAGAAGGAAAGGTTGGTACATTGTATTTATGCAATGGTATTTCTAATTCTGTTAATGCTTTAACCTCTACAGGGGAAGATATGACATTGTGGCATCATAGGCTCGGACACATGAGTGAGAAGGGGATGTAGATTCTTCACTCAAGAAATTTGTTGCTATGTTTGAAGCATGTTGATTTAAAATTCTGTGAGAATTGTGTTTATGGAAAACAGAAGAGAGTCAGATTCCTTAAAGTTGGGAAAGAAAAGAAGAACAAAAAATTAGAGCTTGTGCATACAGATGTATGGGGACCTGCTTAGGTATCATCTCTTGGTGGCTCTCGTTATTATGTTACTTTTATTGATAATGCAACCAGAAAAACCTAAATTTATTGTATTCGAAATAAATATGATGCATTTGATATTTTCAAGAAATGGAAAGCTTTGGTTGAAAATGAGACAGGAAAAAGGTTGAAGTGTCTCAAATCAAATAATGGAAGTGAATATTTCTCCAAAGAGTTTGATAGATATTGTTTAGAGAATGGAATTCGTAGAGAGAAGACAGTTCCAGGAACACCACAACAAAATGGCGTGTTAGAAAGGATGAACAGGACAATCATGAAACGTGCAAGGTGCATGAGATTGCATGCAGGATTGTCTTTACAATTTTGGGCAAATTGTGTAGATATTGTTGTTTATCTAATAAACAGAGGGCCTTCAAGTCCCTTGGATGGTGGTATTCCAGAGGAGGCATGGACAAGTAAAAAGGTAAACTACTCTTTTTTAAAGACTTTTGGTTGTGAAGCCTTTGTCCACATTAAAGAAAATAGAACAAAGCTTGAGGCAAAATCAAAGAAATGTACCTTTATTGGATATGGTGTTAATGATTTTGGTTATCGCTTTTATGATTATGAAAAACATAAAATCATTAGGAGCAGAGGTGTCATATTCAATGAAAAGGTTTTGTATAAGGATCAGCTACAGGAAAAGAAACAAGAAAAAAACAGAGAATACACAGTGCTTGATGAGATCACAGAAAAGGTGATGGTGTCTAAAAATCATAATGATCAATAGCCAGAACAACAACCACAACAACAACAAGTAATTCAAACCCCTGAAAGTGGTGTTAGAAGATCTACCAGGATGAGTAAACCCCCTGAACGATACTCTCTTTCTTTATATTATGTATTGTTGACTGATTCTGGTGAACCAAAATGTTATGAAGAAACAGTGCAGGTAGAAACCGGAAATAAGTGGGAGCAAGCCATGAAAAAAGAGATGGACTCCTTAACACATAACCAGACTTGGGACTTAGTCAGGTTCCCTGCAGGTAAAACAACATTGCAGAATAAATGGGTTTACAAGTTGAAAGAAGAAGATGGAGGAAAACAAAGGTACAAAGCTAAACTTGTGGTGAAGGGGTTTGCACAAAAGAAAGGTATTGATTTTGATGAAATATTTTCTCCTGTTACTAAAATGACTTCAATCAGAACTATTTTAAGTCTAGTAGCAGCTGAAGATTTGCATCTTGAGCAGTTAGATGTAAAGACAACCTTTCTCCATGGGGATTTGGAGGAAAAGATATATGTGCAGCAGCCACAAGGATATGAGGTAAAAGGAAAGGAGAAACTAGTGTGCAGGTTGAAGAAGAACTTCTATGGATTAAAACAGGCTCCAAGGCAGTGGTATCTAAAATTTGACAGGTTTATATCTGAACAAAGTTATACTAGGTGTCACTCTGATCATTGTGTTTATCTCAAAAGGCAAAATGATGGCAGCTATATTATATTGTTATTGTATGTAGATGACATGCTTGTTGCAGGTTATAACATGCAGAAAATAAATGTACTCAAAAGGAAATTGGCAAACTCATTTGCAATGAAGGATTTGGGTGCTGCAAAACAAAACCTTGGTATGAGAATAACTAGATACAGAAAGAATTGCAAATTAACATTATCTCAAAGTGAGTACATAGAAAATGTGTTAAAAAGGTCTAATATGCAAAATGCAAAACCAGTTAATATACCTTTGGCTAGCCATTTCAAATTAAGTAAGAAGGCATGTCCCAAGGTTCACGAAGAAATGACTCATATGTCTAAAGTTCCATATGCGTCAGCGGTTGGAAGCTTAATGTATGTAATGGTCTGCACAAGCCCTGATATTACACATGCAATCGGAGTTGTAAGCGGGTACATGAACAATCGAGGAAAAAAACATTGGATGGCAGTGAAGTGGATTCTCAGGTATTTGAGAGGTACCACAAATCAAGCATTATGCTTTGGTGGTTCAAACATTGCTTTACAGGGATATGTCGATGCAGATATGGTAAGTGACAGAGATAACAGGAGGAGCACTATAGGATATGTATTTACCGTGGGTGGAACAACTGTCAGTTGGGTTTCAAAAATCCAAAGTGTTGTTGCACTTTCAACAATAGAAGCATGCTATAGAGGCTAGTAAAGAAATGATTTGGTTATGAAGGTTTCTGGATGAATTGGCTAAGAAGCAGGAGTTGGGCAGGTTATACACTGACAGCCAGAGTGCCATACATCTTGCAAAGAACTCTGCATTTCATTCCAAGACTAAGCATATATAGCTCAACTACCATTTCATACGGTCAGCATTGGAAGATGAACAGTTGAAGCTGGAAAAGACACACACTAGCCAGGATCCTGCAGATATGTTAACAAAAGTTGTAACCAGGGAGAAACTGAGAATCTGCTCAGTTTCAATTGGTCTTCAAGTATGATGAAGAAGACGAGAAACAACCAGGTCCAAAGTGGAGTCATTGTCTAGCAAATGAAGCAGCGGTGGAGTTGCTATAATCAGTCCACAAGTGGGAGATTGTTGGGTTTGGAGTCTGATTATCTTTTGTATTCAAAGGTCTCAACTGGATGTATACCCTAAGAATATTGTACACCCCTCCACGTGGGGGGGTGCAGGGAGGACTTGTCCCCCCCACGGGGGTTCGTTGGGGAGCCGATCCCCCTCGGCTAGGGGGTCTGGGGGCTACCGGTCCCCCGGCAGGGGTTCGGGGGAAGCGCCCCCGAAGCTAAAAATAGATATAAAATTGCCTTGTAAAAGTCTAG
Organism: Pinus tabuliformis; assembly: GCA_031772625.1. NCBI lineage: Eukaryota > Viridiplantae > Streptophyta > Pinopsida > Pinales > Pinaceae > Pinus > Pinus tabuliformis. Next base: position 490,566,286 of record CM062808.1, on the reverse strand, counting down.
TAATTTCTAGTCAATCTGGGTCGTTCATTAGACGGATGATCTGACGGTAGAAATTATATTTAATTTAGGGTTTTTTTTGCCCTAGAAGGCAACCCCTCACTATATATGAAGGAATTGTATTGCGTCTATGTATATCTGTATTCTAAGTGAGAAAGAGAGAGGAGATTGAGAGCGAAAATGGTGTTACAGCAGATCTGCTGTAAGTTGTATCTCTTCATTTTACTGGATAATATAATAAAAGAAAGACTGACTGATTCTCCGTGGATGTAACCCAAACTGGGTGAACCACATATATCTATGTCTCTCTTGTTTTATGTGTTTTCTGTGTTTATATTTCTGCAATATTTTATGTGTTTCATTGCTCCGTAATATATAATTTTCTAACACATTATCCTCCTCAATAGTTTTTGGATTTGATAAAGAAAACATGCAATTTAGAATATTTTCAAAACTGATCCGATCCGGCCTCATCCCTACCCTCAACATTCGAACAAAATAATGAAGTGTCTTCTCCCTGTCCCCAGTGTTTGCATACCCTGCCTTTAGATATTGCTTGAAGGGAGAGCGTTGTAAATCATCAAGTTACCTAATTCCAAATGTTAGTTTTAAACCCCCGATGGATCACTTGCCTATGAACCCCTCCACACAATTAATTATTGAATTAGTTTTTAGCTTCTAGGGTTCAGTGATTTTATTGCATAGCTGTGATGTTGAACAATTTGGTATCTTAGTGTGATAATGTTCATCATCATCACTAATAGGACTAGCAGCAGGGCATGGGAGCCTGCATTGAGGTTGGACAGTGTGCTAGAATAAATTGAAGGGCTTAGAAAGGACAAAATCGTTTTAATGATGGAAGTCGTGAAGCTGAGACAACAACAACAATCCACTAGGAATTAAGTAAAAGAGTAAGACCTTGTTTCTCGATCATACATGTACACAATGAAAAAGGGCAGAAAAATGAACGAGATAAATGAACCTACCTCTGTTTGTCGCCTGGTGATGGGGAGCTTGGTTTGCTGCCTTTCTGTCACCTAGTGATGAGTCAATGGTGGTGAGCCACAAAGCACGGGATGGAGTTTCTGCACAGATGCAATTGGTGAGCTGCAGAGCGGGGATGGAGTTTCAACGCTAAGTCGCGCTGGTGAGGGGCACTGCAGAACGCGCAGTTTGGTCCAAATTCAAAAGGAAAGGATCATAGAACCTGGAGGACTCCAAAAATCTGTCAGCCGAGATCCCCATCGGCAATTAATGTGGAACGGTGGCGGAGAGTGGCGGAGCTGACCAAGGGTGGCGGAGGACAAAGGAATTGCCAATAGCCAAAGGCAAATGTTTTTCCGAGAGGCCATGGAAACCAAACAGTTCCTCTGCCTTGTTAGAATACTCCAAAAATAAACGTAGGATGTGCACCCCGACTTGGAAAAGTAGTCGAGGAAATCCAATAAGAATGAGAGCGTTTCTCGGGGAGGTAAAATATATTCATGCCGTGGCCAACTAGTCTCACCCCCATGGCCAACTACCACTCACACCAGAGAGAAAAAGAAAAATAAATGAGCGTCAGAACCCAAATGGAATGAACGCAGATGATCTCCTGGTAAATGCTCGGGGAATAACAAATAGCTGTCAGAATTTCCGATCTTACCCTCCAGAGGATCCAAACCAGAGATCCCACAAGATGTGAATATTTCCATAGCCAACTACCACTCATCCTAGAGAGAAAAATAAATGAGATTCGGAACCCAGATGGAATGACGGCACGAGATGTCGTGGTAAATGCTCCAGGAATAACAGATACCCGTCAGAATATCCGATCTCACCCTCCTGAGGATCCAAACCAGAGATCCGACAAGATGTGAATACTGCCACAGCCAACTACCACTCACCTCATAGAGAAAAATAAATGAGAGTGGGAACCTAGATGGAATGACAACACTGGATCTCGTGGGAAATGCTTCCGGGAATAACAAATACCTGTCAGAATATCTGATCTCACCCTCTAGAGGATCCAAACTAGAGATCCGATAAGATGTGAATATTTAGTATCTGAAACGAAACTTGACTCCCAGCGTCACTCTAGAAGAAAGAAAGAAAGAAGTTATAGAATCCCAAAATGGAAATGTTTAGAAAAAACCAGACTCCGAAAGTGGGAATACTAAATTGGCCAGAAAATAGGAATAAGGAGCCACCACCTTTGACACAATGCTGGCCGGGGAGAAATCGTAGTTTGAAAAGAGAGGAACCACGACCAAAACAATCCGAGCGACAATAGCAGAATCAGAAAAACAACAGCACCTCCACCATAGCTTGCAAGGCCACCATATACAGGCTCCGCCACACCGTTACACCCGCAGAAACAAAATTATAACAGCGCCTCCCAAAACCTAAACCACAACGTCAATCTGAGAGGAGCCTCAAGTAATTCTTAGAAACGTATATGCCCAAACCATAAGCTTCTATCCAGCACATCACCGTTCTCATACCAAAATATATTATCATGCATTCCGTGAATAATCAGAGTCACAAACCCATATTCTGATATGGGGTCTTCTAAGTCCGACAAAACCAAATTATACACTACTTCAAATACTTTAACCTCGGGAACAATATGCGTAGAGGCCACAGATACGAAACCAACATAAACTACATCACCAAAAAACCCTCCGGCTAGAATGTCAGAGCAATATAGGGCAACTGCCATGCTCCAGTCTGGAAGTTTCTTTACTACTTTGAGATTTATGCAAGGACAACGGACATAAAGGCAACAATTCTATTGGCTTCACCAATCAACCTTTCTAGATGAGAAAACAATCTAGGTGAGTGTTGGAAATATTAATTCCAACCACGGCATTAAACATTCTGACAGCAGCCATATGACATTTGTCATAAGTATTTTGTAGGTTGTCATTTTGTTTGAAGGCGGAAGGACTAAAGTTTGAGCAGAAGTATATCACAGACTATTTTGCAACACAATAGAGAAATTAAGGCACTTAGTGTTGCGCACATTCCACAATACCTGCAGTTCAGAAAACTATTTAATGTCAAATTTGTATGTTGACATAAATATGAAAGTAAAAGTCATTTGCATTGTTGGGCAAGTGAGAGATCATCTGTGAGGTAGTGAGTATTGGTGGGCGCGGAAAAACCAGTTTCACTACTCGGCAACCCAGTGATGTCATAGTAAGCCTTTAGCATTTTTTTCACTTGGAGCTGCAGCCTCCATTTATCACCTGAATGTATTTCTGTTTTGACATACAATATAAAGTGTGACTTGTTGTGTTATGATATTAATCTTTCACAAGTAAATTTACCACAACTTTTTTTGTTTCACTCTGTTTTGCTGTGAATAAAGTGTTTTATCAAGATTATGTGTAATTGCAATTTTCTTGCCGCAACATAAAATTAGTTGTGATTTCCTTGCCGCAAACCAATAAATAAGATTAGTTGTGATTTCCTTGCCGCAATCCAATTATGAGCAAGACTCTTCTCCTTCGCCCCCCTAAAATTTTTGTAACAGTGAGTTTCTTTGGATTATATTGCAGTTCGAATTTTCATGTCATTCTGGATTATTGTTGACAAACAAGATTTAATCTCAAGTGTGATAAGGAGATTTGACCTATTAACTTCCGAAGATTTGACTCGTGACGGTGACCTCCCAATTAACTAAGATCTAATCTCAAGAGTGATAAGGAGATTTGACTCAATAATTTCTACCTCCCAATTAGCAAAGTGCGTAACAAACTGAACCCGACCATCTGAATTAACCTTCAAAATTATTGTATCCTCATCTTTCTTTTAAATTTTCATAATATGGTAATATTACCGAAAAATCAACATCCTAATAGGGCAATATTGCTGGAAAGATCAGCATGTCTAAATGTTATAGAAAATTTGTACGAGTTATAATGTCGTTCCCATGTTACAAAAAATGGTGGAACAAGGTATCCTCTTGATCAAGAAGCCGTCAAGAAATATAAATAATACAGAAAAATCCGTGTTATGTGTTATTCCTGCCCATTGAAACTATTGAGGAAGACCAACATAATTTTAAAAAAATGGAAAGAAGATCCAAAAAATACGCTTGAATATTATCTTGAGAATTTAACTCAATCTACATTACCAAGTTGTTTTTTTGGCTGTAAGGCCACCTTTTCTTCCCTGCGTCAGAATTTCCAAGCTGCAGGGCCCTCTCTCTAACGTTAAACCAGGGTGTTTTACCAGGTGTGTCACACAGTTTTTCAATCCGTTTTCCCTCTGGTGAAAATATCATTAAATGATTCGACAAATAAAATGATGAAACTTGCTCGTAGCATTGCTATTTTCTTTGCTGGACAAAATTTTTTGAGTCATTGACTGCAATGTTCATGTGTAGAATTTCTGTGTCATTGACTGCAATGTTCATGTGTCTATTTGGATGAAATGTTAAATTTCGCGATTGTAGGATAATGATGCATAACTTCACACTTCCTGGCTTTTAATAATGACAGGACTATTGAAATAATGGCTATTATATATTACAAAAATGTAAGATTTGAAGTTCATAACAAAAAAGATTAAATATTTCCAATATGGAGAGTATTTAGATTTTTTGAATGAATATTTCTTATGTAGAGTTATTGTGGTTTTTGTTGTTTGTTTATTTATTTTTGGTCTCTTTCTGGTTGCATTTTTCCTTTTTAACTTGTCGTAATATAGTTCTTTTGTAGATGAAACACTTCTATCAAATTTTTGTAGATCAAATGCTTCTATCAAACCTTTGTAGATCAAACATATTTATTAAACTTTAAAAATATTTTAGTTTAACTTTTAATTGAAATTTTTTATATAGAATTTTGTCATTTACTTTTTATTTTCATAGAATTTTCTTTGGTATCAAAAGTTGATTTGTTTTTCACAACACATATTATTGTAAACCAGTTAATGTAAAACTTGGTGGTCTACCTGTGTTAGTAGTTAGATTCTACACTTTTCCTCTTAGAAAAGCATTTGGATGACTGGGACGGAGCACTATTGCCCTCCCCACCTGTGTTCCTTTCGCACAGAATATGTTGAGTTGCCTGCGCGCAATATATGTATGAATTATATTAGGTTGCTGTCAAGTGTGATGCAATGGATTGTATAATATCAGTTGTACAGATATTGTATATATTGTATATATTGTAATATAATACTTCTTCAACGGAATCTTCTAATTATTTTTATTTTCTATTTCCATTAACTCAAAAAAATAAATTTTTAAACCAACAAAATTATTATATTGTAATTCAACTTAGACAACATTCCCAACTTTGTTGGTTTAAACATATATTTTAACATTTACTTTACTCAAAATTATTTAAAATATAAACATCAAAATTCCAAAAGCATACGAAGGGAAAATTAGTATTTTAACATTTACTTTACTCAAAATTATTTAAAATATAAACATCAAAATTCCAAAAGCATACCGAAGGGAAAATTAGTGGTAGAGAATATAAATTCATTAAAAAAATTGTATAGATAGTATATTGGAACTAAAAAATACTATATATACTGAATTCCATCTTTACATCATATTTGAAATAAATATGAAATATTTAAAAAAATATATAATTAAAGGACCTTTTGAGTATATTGTGACTTATTTTTATCGCTATTTTGATTGGCTTTTAGTCTAGTGCCCTGAGTGGTTGTGGTTGACTCTGTATGCATGCACGAGGAGTGGTTGTGGTTGACTCTGTATGCATGCACGAGGAGGAGGTTCGAGAACTTGATCTCGAAGATTCTCAATTTTAAAATGGTTTCTCACTCTACCAAGAATCTTAACACAGCGACCTATACATTTAAGGAGAAAGTTAGAAGTGCTAAGTTTAAGTAGATAATATTAAAGGTCGAACCAAGCCACAGCTAGTTATTACTTTCCAAGTTGAAGAGCTGAAGTAATCGTTATCATAGATCTATCTTAAGTATGGATCTAACATGCGAGAGGGATCAAATTTCTTCATGTGCAAATTTTTTTAGAGTGCAAAATACAATGTGTTATTTTTCATTGTTTAAATTGTATTTGTGAATGTTAAATAGAGTATATATAGGACCAAATAAACTTTTTAACCATAAAAAAATATCTTTTTCATGACACATACATAATTTTTTTTAAATGATACTTAATTAACATTAAAATATTTTACCTAACATATACATGAGACATTTTATCAAACAAATTAAAATATTTTTTTATTATTAATATATTTTCAAGTATATGCGAATATTAATTCGTATTAAAATAATTTATTGATAACCCACATTGAATATTTTTTATATACAACATTAAATTATTTATTTTTATTTTTATTTTCTAGACATAGATATATATGAAGTCGATATTGACATAAATTAGTTAACATAGAATGAGCCTCTCGGCTCAATCAGCTAAGCCCAATGGAACAAAGACAACACCTGATGTAAGCATAGGCATGCATGTCTTCCCGTATTAATATTAACTAATCTAGGGAGTTTGCGGTACACATCATGAATGCCCTTTCTTTAGTTGTTTTTTGAATTTGGTGAAATAAAGCAAAGGTTTGAAAAAAAGGTTTCAATATTTTCAGAATATTAATTAAATAAAACAAAGGTTTAGAATGAGTGTTTTAAAGGCTCTTTATATTTTATCTATGTAAAATAAAGATTTATTTTTTCAAATGTAGTTTTTGTGGGTTGCAGTGACTTGAAATAAAGATAATGAAAAAGAAAAAGAAGACTTGTAGTGAGTTGAAATAAGGATAATGGAAAAGAGGAAGACTAGGAGAGTCATGGAAGTGATGAGACATCAAATAGGGATCTATTTTTTCAAATGTATTTTTTTGTGGGTTGTAGTGACTTGAAACAAGGATCGTGAAAAAGAATATAGGAGAGTCATGGAAGTGATGAGACATAAAATAGGGATATACTTTTTCAATTGTAGTTTCTATGGGCTATAGTGACTTGAAATAAGGATAATGAAAAAGAAGAAGATTAGGAAAATCATGGAAGTGATGAGGATCAATCAAGTGCTTGCATGATCCAATGCATTACATGGTTGTCCTAAGATTTCATGATTATATTTAAATGTGATGGGAATGGATTTGTTCCAAAGGTGATCCTCTCTATATCTATAATAAGCATTATGTGCTCAATGTTATATTAATGATAACATATGTTTGAAATAGAAGTATTTATAATTGGAGATGGTTTGGATTTAGAAATCATATTAAATATTAAAAGCTAACACTAAAATCCAAAATACACTAAGATATAAAGCCCATCATGCAAAAAATCATTATTGATTCTAGACCACTAATTCCACCAAACACATGAACTTTCTTTTTCTTCCAATTTTCCCTGAAACTTTTTAATCATGGGACAATCTCATGGGACTCAGGAGCATGTTACCAACTTCCCGTGGAAGATATCTCTCCTTTTATTATCCAATGCTCTCCTACATAATTATTTTAATGGGTAATTTTTTTTTAATCATGGGACTCGGGCGCATGTTACCAACTTCTCGTGGAAGATATCTGTCCTTTTATTATCCAATGCTCTCCTATATAATTATTTTAATGGGTAAAAATTTTTGTTTGATACAAATGAGCTTCTAAATTTCAATTCCCATTGTGATACCACTAGCATAGATCCATTTTAAATAAGAATCTAACATGAGCCGAGAGGGATCCAATTTCTTAACGTGCAAATTTTTTTATGAGTCATCATTATTTAAATGTTTTATATAGTTATTTAATTTTTTTTAATTTTTAGATTTTTAGATTTTTTTATTTTGGCCGACATGAGAAAAAAATTCAACTTTGATGACAGACATACACCCTTACACATTATACTAGGCTGTAGAATGAGCCTCTCGGCTCAATAACATGCTGCACGCCTCTGATCTTGAATGTAACAGCCCTGGTGAAAATTCCATGTAATAAAGTAAATAAAGGCAAAATAATAACCACAGATGATGGGGCACTTATTCCAAGCTGAATGTTGGGCAAAATCCTAGTGATGGAGATCACTTGTGATTTTTTATGGCTAAGGAAATTGCAAAGGCAATGGCTAAGGCTTTGGAAAGGCAAAATGGCATTTGGCACATTTATTTATGAAAATAATGGAAATTAGGAGAAAAAGGAGGTGAAAGGCCACAAGTTGCATGTGAGAAGCAAAATGAAGGAAAACAATGGAAAATGAAGAAAATAGAGGCCTCATTCATAAAAAGGCTTTTGAGGATCAATTGGTAACCTCTTTTCAGTTCAATGTTGGAGCTCTCTCTCATTATTCTCTCTATCTCTCATACTCTTAGAGACTTAGAGTTTTCTCGAAGCACTCTTGGTGGGTGTGGCATACTTGGATTCTTGGAGCAAGAAGGCAAAGGAAGAGCAGGAAAGCACAAGAGGGCATCAAGATTAGCAACTACATCAGATTTTCTTGCAGGTACAGAGTTGCAAGTGTGATTTCTTCACTAGTTTTGGCATGCATGGCATATGCATGTGAATTATTGGTCATAATTTTTCATTGGCATGGAGGATTGTCTGGATTGGCAGTGGATTGACTAGCCTTGTCATTTCCTTGATAACCATGGATTTTGTGGGTTATTTCCTTGTTGTGTTTTTGGTTGGTTCTCATGTTTCTTTAACTTGGGTTGAGTTACTAGTTCCTGGAGCCTTGGTTGGAAAAATGCTCTAGAGCCCTGTAACAACTTGGGTCGAGTTACTAGTCCCGTAGTCTTGGCTGGACAAACACTTTGGAGCCCTTGGTGGGTTGAGTTACTAGTCCTAGAGCCTTGGTTGGACAAATGCTTTGTAGCCTGACGACCACTGTGGGTTGAGTTACTACCCCTGGAGCCTTGGTTGGAACAAATTATCTAGAGCCTTGGATGGATGGGATGAAGACCGATCTGATGGTGGTTTTATGATGTCCGACCATGAGGTGGAATCACTATTTGATGGGTTGAGGTGGATGGCCTCTGGAAGCCTTCGATGAGTTTTGATTTTATGTGTTATATGAGATCCCACATACATTCTTGGAATATGGCACGAGGGTGATTGACTGAAAAGAGATTTGGCTCAACCATTCTATAGACGGGTAGAACGTGGAAGTCCCATCACGGTTTTGGATTTTGCATCATCAATATGAGGTTATTTCTACTTTTATTTCTATGAGTGTTATACCGGTTTATATGTGGATCATATGGCTTTGATTTCATTGGTATTTCTATTGTTGTTATGCTGGTTATGTATGTGTTCTATGACAATATCTATGTATGGATCTCATCATGTTTTTACTTGTAAATGAATGATCAATCTATCCATGGACTAATGGATGAAACTGAAGCTAAAGTGATAAAGAAATAATGTCGCATAGCGAATCTCAGATAAGTATGAGAACCCTATGGTCAAATATGTTATTTACACCTGTAGATTACATATTCGTGATATGTTTGACGAAATGTTTGTCATGGCTAGTATGTGTCTAGTCAAGGTCTTATTCAAGTAATTGCATTAGTACTATTGTTTTCATGTTATCTTATTGTTCTGAAGGTGTCATGCAATTCTGGGCAGTGACCTGGGCTATGGGCCTGAAAATGTGGCTTAATTCCCAGGGATGTTGGCACAGAACTGAAAAAAAGGGTCCCTGGACACTGGCATGCCCATAGCATGAGCGCGTCCATAGGTCAAGTTGTCCAAAAGTTCAGTGGGACCCAAGGGAAAGTTGCATGAAGTGTTTGATTGGTTCCTGAGGGTCCTAAGGTTGATGTTGAACGATTGTATGGTTTTGTTTCCATCGGTTCCAAACACTGAACATGACTTAGGAGGTTGACTCATATCATAGTGGCCTCTCGTCGCAATTTTTACTCCAACTGTCTGGTTTCTTGGGTAGATGTGGGAGGAGGGTGTTACATAGTGGTATTAGAGCCAAGTTGCACTCTCCTTGGGTTGTGTGTTGGTCATGCATCCATGTTGGTTGAATATGTGTTTCTTGTGTTGTAATTCCATATGCTTGTTGCATTTACATGGTGTTGATCATGGTTGTAGTGATGTCACCATGTGAAGGTTGAATTTGTTGTCAAGGAGTATGTCTTCATGTGTGTATGGTTGATTATGCATTGTTATGCACTTCATTGTTCAGATATTATCAAGGGCACGTGATGTGGTTGTTGTTGTCATGCATGAGGTCATGGGTTGTGTAGTTGATATGGTCATGCATTGATGACTGGACTCTAGATAGAATGATGTGTATATGGTTTTGTAACTTGTGTTATATGTCTATATGCAGTTGTTATGCATGTATGGTCTTGGTTATAGTTATGCATGAATAGTAAGTCAAACATGCCTTGTGAAGTCATGGTATGAAATTTAGGTCATCATGGTGCTATTGGTTGTTATGATGCTAATGTGTCGGCTGAGATAGAGCGGGAGATGCATATCATTAGAGTGAGGTTGCAACACTAGACTTCAAGGTAAGAGCAGATCATCATACATGTATTGTATGTTTGGCATGCAGGTATGTTAGTTAATGGATTTCTATATGCATTAGGGTTTCATATATTAGGTTAATGTACATGTCTCTTGTTGTTATGGTTAAATGCATGATAGATTCTAGTTGATTAGTGTAGTCATATGCATGTGTTAGATAGTCATGAGCAGTAGTAACCTGTGGTTGTATGCATTGCTATTGTTGTTTAGATTAGATAACTTGATGATTATGTTGTTGATGAGTATGTTATAGGTCAACATGTTGTTGTTATATGCTAGTGACTTGATGATTAGGGTTATTTCATTTAAGATCTTGATGTTATATGTATTGTGTTAACCTGGACTGGCCTATGCAGATTGTTATTGTTACGATATTCAGGTATGAGCTGACATAATTGTAATAGGATGTTGTACCAATCTAGATTGACTTTACATATGTGTGAATGATAATTGTGTATGAGTTATGATGTAAACATGTTAGCTAGTGACTATTTTGGATATCATGATCTTATTTATGTTTGAGTTGATATGTTGTGAAGTTATATCGTGCTAACTAGATTGATTGTGCAGACAAGACAACCTCCCATGAGATACACGTTGATTTATCCGACATGGTACATTTATAGTTTGCTGAATGTTTGATTTATTGCATGATATGAGTATGAGTCTATAGGATTGCATGAAGGAATGTTCTTGTTTTAAGATAATTGTGCTAACACATATGTGTTGAGAGAGTTGATATGTACTTGAGTGTAGTAGGTGATAGTTTTAGAATTATGTCTAATGACTATGAGTTGACTATGGATTATGACATGATTGTTAGACTTGGTAAAGGTTGATTTCAAATTGATAGATATGATAGTCTTGATGTTTGGAACATGTGATTGACGTGTGTAAACAATTAGAGGAAACATACTTGGTATTAGCATGATGAGGTAATAGTTGATGTATAACTAGCAATTAGGTGATGTGACAGTGCATAGTGAGACTTGATTGCAACAAGGTAAATGGTAAAATAAAAGGAATTGGGCAAGAGTTCCTTTGGCTATGTTTGGAAACCCTAATTCCAAACAAATGGGTGCTTCGCATACAGGAAGTCTTCTTAGCCTTGTTTTTGTCTGACATTATGTGAATATGTGTTATATCCATGAAGATGTATTTGACAGGTATAACAGTTGGTATCTATTATAGCTAGATATGTCAAGGGAATTGGAACCCCTTAAGAGATCGCATGGATGTGTTCAGTTGCAATACAACATGCTTGGCACAACAAGGGAAGGTAACTAGTATGTTGTTATGTTTATTTATGCACTAACAGTTATGCGGTTATGGCAATATGATACAGGGAATTGCATGGAAAGAGGCTACCATGAAATATCAAAGAAGGCTCAAGTTGAGATTTCCTTTGGAAGCATTGGGAACCATGGGGATTGAGTCATGGTGTTTATTGCTAGTCTTGTGCTTTTGGTCTTTTGTGATTTGGTTGCACTTGATTGCATCTTTTTTATGTTTGGTGCAATGCCTTGCCACTTTGTTTTAGTGTCGGGTTGTTATTAGTTTTCATGGTCTTCTTCTTGTTTGTTTATGTTCTTTCCTTTTATGTTTTGAGAGCCATGGTAATTGGTTTGGAAAAGAGAAAACTTAATGGAGATCATGGGAGAGTTTTGTGGTACCCAACAGGTAATGTAAGACACGGATGAAGGTCAGTGCATGAGTAAGCGCAATGGAAGGTAAGACTATGATAGTCGGTTGGACTGGTTGGATCCCTTTGTGTAAATGGATGATGGCGGAACAGTCATGAGAAAGGTAATAAAGGAAGGTAAGGTGAATGGATCTGAAGTTTCAAATACCTTGGCTAAGTTGGGAACTGTGGTTCTCAATGTTATGCATGCTATTCACCAATAAGGAAGTTCTCTTAACCTAGACCTTATGTTATTTAGTAATTATGTTATGATCATGATTATGTTGATGTTTATATATGTATACATGTATGTATGTATATATGTATGTCATTGTCTAATAGGTTCATGATTGTTTTATGTTAACTTTTATATATGTATGTATGTATCCATGTACCTATGTCATTGTTTGACAAGGTTGTCAGGGATCATTATTGTGGAAGAATGATTGTTTATACAGGTGAATGACATGAAAAGGTTCCTGGTTTATGATGAATCAAGTGGGAAGTGTAGTCCTAACAAATATACGAGGTTAGTATCTTGTGGTTATGAGTTGATATTATGTGAGTATATTATGTCTATGTTATGGACATGTTATACCAAGGGATGCATCAAAAGAATTAAAGAAGTATGGTATATGGTGTGCTAGGATAAGCATGGATGGTGGAGATATGCTAGAAGTAAGGTTTCCTGGTAGAAACAGTGTGGTTTGGATGTGTGGTACTATTGTTGTGCATATGTTATATATGTTGTACATTTTGCATCTATGATGTTGTGCATGTGCAGTGTTGTGTATATATAGTGTGTGTATAATGTTTATACAATGCTTATGTATAAGGTGGTACATATAATGTTGTGTGAATGTTGCATATACAATGTTGGGTATAGATGGTGTTGGATATACAGTGTTGTGTACATAGGGTGTTATGTACATATGGTGTTGTGTGCATGATTGTACAAGTGGTGTTGTGAGCATGTGTGTTGGGTCCCTATAATACTAGTGATTACCCAATTACTATTGTAGTTGCATCCCTTATTAATATTGTTGTGCCACTATTATCCCCATATTGTTATTACTGTGCCCCATAGAATCCCTCTATTGTTATTTTTGTGGCTTTATATTTTTATTGTTAGGTCGGCTGGGTTATATTGTGAATCCTTAGACTCCTATATATAGAAAGGAGGTTTTGTCATTTGAATCATACAAGAATTGTTCATTTATGTAATGTAAAAGAGGTTGCCCCCTCGAAGAGGTTGAATTCTAAGGCGTTGATCTATCTTTTCTATCTTTTCTTGAGCTGGTTTCATAACATTTGGTATCAGAGCTTTGGATTCTAGGGTTTTGCTGCTCCAAACAGTTCATCGTGACATTTTCTCTATAAAAAATTTCTTGCGACGTTTTAGAAGCTCAAAAAAAACCCATTTGAGAAGACATCGCGCTGAATCTCGGGTCCAAATTTCAGAGCTTTTCACGCTATATTTACGGAGATATGATCTGAGGAAGTTGGTCTTTTTGCAGACTCCTGAATTACATTCCAAATAGGTGACCTGGGGAAAATCGTCATAACTTTCTCTCTGAGCATCAAATTGAAATTTCGTAAGAAGTTACAGAAAGAGGATGGACTGTAGTTTCTTGTATACATTTTTTAGAGCCAAAGGTTGAAACAGTGACTCGTGGCATGTCCTACAAGTTCGCTCTACTGAACTAGTCTATAATCAAGTCACTGTGGGAGATTTCGCATAACTCTTCCTTGGAGAATCCAATTTGGGTCAAACTGGTGGCATTGGAAAGAGGACACAGAGGGCTACTGCAGGTCACAATTTCAGAACTAGATGATCAGAAAGTACAAAGATACATTAGAGGCAATATCGAGCTCCTACAAAGTGAAAAAATGTGTGTAGATTTTTTTAAATTTTTGCTTAAGCTTGGTTTGAAAATTTATTTTGAAGGAATTCAAAGGGCATAGTAGAACATTATTATCGGTAACTGATGCCCCGAGGAAAGAAAATGCAAACACCTAGTAAGCAACCTGAAAGCCCTAGCATGACTCATGAAGAAGAGGAAGAAATGCTACATGATATATCAAAATTACAAGAACAAGTGCAACAAATGTCACTCTCACAAAAGCTAACAAAAACTAAGATAAATGGAATGGAATCTAAGATAAAGGGCGTGGAAGCTAAGATGGATGATTTGAAGATAGATCTGAAGACAAATTTGAAGAGAGAAATGGCAGGTTTGAAGACAAATTTGACAAATTTTCTACTAGAAATACTTACTAATGGTGAAAAGGTAGTAAAGAAAACTCATGATGCAAACAAAAGAAATGTTAATCATGATTTCTTAGACTCTAATGTGGGATCGAAGACCCACCATATTCCAAAAATCGATATGAGGAAGTTTGATGGCAAGGATCCTGCAACATGGATATTACAGATGGAGAATTTTTTGATCTCAATAATGTGCAAAACACACAAAAGGTACGTATTGCAACTTTATATTTGGAACCAAATAAGTTTGTATGGTATCGATGGCTTTGTTCTCATAAACAAATTTATCACTTGGGAAATTTTTACGGAAGAATTGACAGAACATTATGAGGATACAAAAAGCAACACTTTTTTAGCCAATTGATAAGTCTCAAACAAAAGGTTTCAATAATGGAGCACATTAAGGAGTTCCCAAAATTGAACATAAGGGTAAAAAATATTCTAGAGGAGCATAGGATTGATGTGTTCATAGGGACCTTAAAGGATAATATCCAACATGATGTTCGCCTTTGGGAACCTGATTCATTAGAGAAGGCATTTAGGCTAGCAAGAAAAATGGAAAGCAAAATTATGGCAACCAGGAAGCATACCACTCACAACTATAAAGATGGAAGTGTTGTTGCCCCTAGTCTTCCACAACCTATAAGGTTGACACCACAACAATTGGAAGAAAAAAGAGCAAAAGGGCTTTGTTACAGTTGTGATAGCAAATACACTAAAGGTCATAAGTGTGCTGAGAAGAAATTATTCTACATAGATTGCGAAGAGGAAGAAGAAAAGGAGCAAGAAAGGTCAAAAGAAGAGGATATACTCCAGGAACAAAGCCTAGATAAAGAAGAAATGAATCCGAACATATCTTGTAATGCATTGGCGGGAATTACCACTCCTCAAACCATCAAGATAGAAGGACAAATCAAGAAGAAAAAGGTATAGTGTTGATTGATTCAGGAAGTACCCACAATTTTATTCATTGTAAGGTAGCAAAAGAATTGAATTGCTTCTTATATCCAGCACCAGAGTGTCAGGTGATGGTTGCAAATAGAGGAATAATAAATTGCTCTGGAAAGTGCCATAATATCAAGCTATCGATGGGAGAATATGTATTGACTAGCCTAATGCTTTCCATTCCAATGGGAGGTGATGATGTTGTACTAGGAGTCCAATGGCTACAATCCTTGGGTACAATAGCTTTTAATTTTCAAAAAAAATTCATGAAATTTTCTGTGGAAGGAAAGGAAGTTGAATTAAGGGGTATTGCAGGGAAACCAGGAAAGATAATTAGCTCTAACGGTATGACAAAGCTTCTAGAAAAGGAACAAAGGGGTGTAATTGCACAATTATGTTTGCTAGATGTTTCCACATTGCAATCATCTATTTCTCCAGATCTCCAAAAAGTCTTGGACAATCATTCCAAGGTATTTGAGACTCCCAAAGGTCTCCCACCTATTCGTGATCATGATCATGCTATTCATCTGATTCCAGGAAGTGTTCCTCCAAACATCAGGCCATACAGATATCCCTATGCCCAAAAGAGTGAAATTGAACGTATGGTTGTAGAAATGCTAGAGGATGGTATAATTCAACCAAGTCAAAGTTCTTTCTCTGCTCCAGTAGTATTAGTGCACAAGAATGATGGATCATGGTGCATGTGTCCGGATTATAGGGAGCTCAACAAGCTCACTATTAAAGATAAGTTTCCCATTCCCGTCATTGATGAATTACTGGATGAATTACATGGATCAATTTACTTCACCAAGTTGGATCTTCATTCAAGATATCATCAAATCAGAATGAAGACTGAAGACATTCCGAAAATAGCATTTAGAACGCATGAGGGTCATTATGAATTTTTGGTCATGTCTTTTGGCCTTACCAATGCTCCTTCAACATTTCAAGGTTTGATGAATTCCATTTTCAAACCATTCCTTGGAAAATTTGTGTTAGTATTTTTTGATGATATACTAATCTATAGCAAGTCTTGGAAGGATCATATTGAACATGTTGACAGAGTGTTACAACTATTGGAGGAGAAACAATTATATGCAAAAAGATCCAAACGTTTCTTTGGAGTACAAGAGGTGGAATATTTTGATCATATTGTATCTCATGAAGGAGTTAAGGTAGACCCTAGCAAAATTAAAGACATTAAGGAATGGAAAATCCCCACATCCATAAAGCATCTGCAAGGATTTCTCGGTTGACAGGGTATTATTGCAAGTTTGTTAAGAATTATGGAAGAATAGCAGCACCTCTAACAACATTATTGAAGAAAGATGCATTTTCATGGACTCCAGAAGCAACAAAGGCCTTCGAAGATCTTAAAGAGGCAATGTGCCAAGCACCGGTCTTAGCTACATCGGACTTCACAAAAACCTTTATTGTGGAATATGATGCTTCAGGAAATGGAATTGGTGTTGTTTTAGTGCAAGATGAGAGACCCATTGCTTTTGAAAGTCGTCCAATCAAGGGAAAGTTTTTACACAAAGCTATTTATGAGAAGGAAATGTTGGCAATACTCCATGCACTTAAGAAATGGTGACCCTACCTAATGGGAAGACACTTCAAGATAAAAACGGATCATGATAGCCTTAAATACTTTTTGAACAAAGATTATCCTTTGAAGAGCAACAAAAGTGGGTCACAAAGATGTTGGGTTATGACTTTGAAATCATCTACAAAAAAGGGAAGCAAAATGTGGTGGCAGATGCACTCTCAAGAAAGGATGAGGATGTGGAAGCATTGTTGTGCACCATTTCTATTATCCAACCAGATTGGATAAACAAAGCAAGGGAGGAATGGAAGAATGACGAAGAATTGTGGGCAATTATTCGAAAGTTACAACAAGATTCCAGTACGTCTGATACATTTCGCTGGAAAAATGATTATTTATGGTACAAAGATCACTTATACCTCTGTAAGAATTCCCAACTAAAACAGAAGATTCTTATGGAATTGCACACTTCTCCCTTAGGAGGGTACTCAGGATTTTTAAAAACTTACCACAGGGTTAAGAAGGAATTTTTTTGGGGTGGCCTTAAATCGGATATTCAAAAATTTGTGGCGGAATGTTTGGTTTGCCAACAAAATAAAGTTGAAACAATTAAGACACCGGGACTATTACAACCTTTATCCATTCCAAGCCAACGTTGGGAGGAGGTTTCAATGGATTTTATCACAGGTTTACCCAAGTCTGAGGGAAAGAGTATCATCATGGTGGTAGTTGACAGACTTACCAAGTATGCACACTTTTGTGCATTATCACATCCATTTAAATCCAGTATAATTTCTACTGCATTTATGGAAACAATTCAAAAGCTACATGGAAACCCAAAGATTATTGTAAGTGACAGAGATCCCATTTTCACTGGAAATTTTTGGACAGAACTATTTTCTTGTCTTGGTACTCAGTTAGCTCATAGCTCATCTTATCATCCTCAATCTGATGGGCAAACTAAGATAGTAAACAAATGTTTGGAAGGATATCTTCGTTGCTTTGTATCTGATAAACAGACACAATGGGTCAAATGGTTGCCTCTGGTTGAATGGTGGTATAATACTTCCTTCCATACAGCAACAAAAATGACCCCATTTATGGCACTTTATGGATATCAGCCACCATCCATCACATCATATTTAAGAGAAAATTCTAAGGTTCAAGCAGTGGAACATCACATCAAACATCAACAACAAGTCCTCCAACTCTTAAAGGATAACCTCGTGTTGGCACATAATAGAATGAAACAACAGGCAGATCAACATCGCAGCGAAAGAAGTTTTGATGGAGGTGATTGGGTATTCCTACGACTACAACCATATAAGCAAATGTCCCTCAAGCACGCTAAGAAGGATAATAAATTATCACCAAAGTATTATGGTCCGTACAAGGTGTTGCAAAATATTGGTACTATGGCATACAAATTGGAGCTTCCTGCAGCTTCTCAATTGCACCCAGTTTTCCATGTTTCATGTTTAAAGAAGGTTATAGGCGACAAGCTCCGAGTTCAAACAATATTGCCAGAACTTGACGAGGAAGGAAAAATTATATTGGAACCGAAAGTAGTCACAGAAACAAGAACTCGACAGCTACGAAATCGATCAATTTCGGAGTATCTTATCAAGTGGAAGAACTTATCCGCTGAAGATTCCACATGGGAGGATGAGGATTTTATACAGAAACATCCAGAACTACTCAAGTGTTGAAGACAACAATTTTTTGAAGGAGAGGGGCATGTTGGGTCCCTATAATACTAGTGATTACCCCATTACTATTGTAGTTGCATCCCTTATTAATATTGTTGTGCCCCTATTATCCCCATATTGTTATTACTGTGCCCCATAGAATCCCTCTATTGTTATTTTTGTGGCTTTATATTATTATTGTTAAGTCGGCTGGGTTATATTGTGAATCCTTAGACTCCTATATATAGAAAGGAGGTTTTGTCATTTGAATCATCCAAGAATTGTTCATTTATGTAATGTAAAGGAGGTTTCCCCCTCGAAGAGGCTGAATTCTAAGGCGTTGATCTATCTTTTCTATCTTTCCTTGAGCTGGTTTCATAATAATGTGGTGTCGTGTATATGTTGTACATGTGGTGTTGTGTCCATGCGGTGCTATGTACATGTGATGTTGTGTACATGTCATGCATGTGGTACTGTGTACATGTGGTATTGTGTACACGTTGTACATGTGGTATGATGTATATGTAGCGTTGTGTATATGTTGTGTAGGTGGTGCCTTGTACATGTGGTATTGTGTACATGTTGTACATTTGGTACTGGTATACATGTGGTATTATGTGCGTGTTGTACATGCTATGTTGCAGGAGTGCAGTACTATGTATGTGCATTATGTAGTCATGGTATCGTGACATGTGTACTCCTTGTGTTGTATTATGTGTAGTACATGTATTTTGTTGTGTTCTACGCCATATGTGGGTACATGTATTGTGTGGCGTTGTACATCGGGTATAGATGTATGAGCTGTGTTGTATATCGGGTGTATGTGTACGCATGTTGTGGTGTCTCACGTTGTGTGTGAATGTATGTCTTGTGATGTACATTGTGTACATATATGTGTTGTGTTGTGTCGTACATTGGGTGTAGGTGTATGAGTTGTATGTCAGGTATAGGTGCAAGTGTTGCATGGTGTTGTGTGTCATGTGTGGTGTTATGTGTGTGATGCACACTATGTGTATTTGCACATGTTTGTGGAGAAGGAACTGGGTGTTTTTCAAGTGTGGCAACTGATCCGGAGTGCATATGAAATAAGGACAAAGGCGGAAGCTAAGGATTGATTAAAGGATAAGTATCAGTATTTTATTTCAGTTTTATTATGCATGAGATTTATGATTATAGCCTGTGATGATTACATGTGATCTATGATTTTAATTTATGATGGTTACATGTGAATTATGATTTCGATCTATGACAGTTGTGTTTTGAGCTAACCTGACGTGGTATGTTTATTCATGATGATTTGATCAAACAGTTAATTTTACTTATTGTGACAAGTAGTAAACAAGATTGCAAGTGTACCTTATTGATGAGCTACCAATGATGTATGATGTGAATTTATTTTAGTTGATTTTAAATCTAATAGAAGTTATGTGCACGGAAATGCCTGGTTGGGTGGTTGAAATCGACTGCAAGAATTACCAGTGACATTGAAAGAAATTGGAACATGCACAACATGCTGGTAAAGTATTTAGGAGTAGGGCCATTATGGGACACTAGTACCCTATAGTGTCCAATGATTTCCATGATAATTCTATGACCAATATGATGGTTTTAAGGGAGGAATGTTCCTTGGTTTTTGTATCTTCCGATGCAAGGAATCCTTCCCAAGGGATGGACTGCCCGAGATGGGGGTGCTAGCGGAACTTGGAAGGTGAGTGACTGCAAGGAAGGAGGTGACTGGACTGCTCAAGGGACTGTGTAGCAGAGAAGGGAAGGTCAAGGATGGAGTTGTTTCGGTCATTAACATTTCCAGATGGAATCAGATGCACATTGGGAGTGCGCCCTAGAACAATGAGCTAGTAATTGTTCACTAAGAGGACAAGTGGCATAGGATTATAGTGCTAGACATTGGATGCAAATTTGACATTTCAGTGGATTCCAAACTTCCTGGGAATGAGGTGAATCTTGCTATTACTTTGAGGGTGGAGGTGTGAGCCTCTGGATTTCCCTATTGCAGATGTGGGCTATGTATCATTGCTTGTTTTCTAGTTGAGGCAAAGCAGTTTTGGCTTGTTTTTTTGGCATGATTTTAGTATATGCTTTGGTATATGTTTTGGTGATTTTTCTATAAGTAACTATGTACATGGATGTAAATATCACCATTAGCTATGTTATAAAGCTCCAATAAGAGGTATGGGTGTCATGTCATTATGATGTTATGTTGTCATGTTTTCATGTTAGTTTGCTTCTCAACATGTTGATCATTGTAAATATTGCATTGAACTAAGTTATAAAGCTCCATTGGCAGTATATTTTGCTTACAACAGTTTTGGTGGTTCTATGTGTTGTTGAACACCGATGATGGTGTTCCCCCAAGGGGGAGGGTACTATAACAACCCTGGTGAAAATTCCATGTAATAAAAGTAAATAAAGGAAAAATAATAACCACAGATGATGGGACACTTATTCCAAGTTGAATGTTGGGCAAAATCCTAGTGATGGGGATCACTTGTGATTTTTTATGGCTAAGGAAATTGGCAAACGTAATGGCTAAGGATTTGAAAAGGAAAAATGGCATTTTGACACACTTATTTATGAAAATAATGGAAATTAGAAGAAAAATAAGGTGAAAGGTCACAAGTTGCATGTAAAGAGAAAAATGAAGAAAATAGAGACCACATTCATAAAAAGGCTTCTCAGGATCAGTTGGTAACCTTTTGTCATTTCAGTGTTAGATCTCTCTCTCATTATTCTCCCTCTCTCTCTCATACTCTTGGAGACTTAGAGTTTTCTAGGAGCACTCTTGGTGGGTGTGGCATACTTGGATTCTTGGAGCAAGAAGGCGAAGGAAGAGTAGAAAAGCACAAGAGGGAATCAGGATTAGAAGTTACATCATATTTTCTTGCAGGTACCAGGTTGCATGTATGATTTCTTCACTAGTTTTTTCATGTGGATTCTTGGTCATGATTTGTCATTGGCATGGAGGATTGCGTGGATTGACAGTGGATTACCTAGCCTTGCCATTTCCTGGATAGCTATGGAGTATGTGGGTTATTTCTTTGTTGTGTTTTTGGTTGGTTCTCATGTTTCCCTAGCTTGAGTTGAGTTACTAGTTCCTGGAGCCTTGGTTGGACAAATGCTTTAGAGCGCTTGGTGGGTTGAGTTAGTAGTCCTGGAGCCTTGGTTGGACAAACGATCTGGAGCCCGGCGAAAACTGTGGGTTGAGTTACTAGTCCTAGATCCTTGGTTGGAACAAACACTTTGGAGTCCTGGATGGCTGAGATAGAGACAGATCTGATGATGGTTTTGTGATGTCCGACCTTGAGGTGGAATCACTGTTTTAATGGGTTGTGGTGGATGGCCTCTGGAAGTCTTGGATGATTTTTTATTGATGTGTTCTATGAGATACCATATTCATGCTTGGAATATGTCACGGGTGTGAATGGTTGAAGAGAGATTTGGCTCAGCTATTTTATGGTCAGGTGGAATGTGAAAATCTCATCCCAGGTTTGGATTTTGCATCATCAATATGAGGTTATTTCTACTTGTATTTTTATGAGTATTATACTAGTTTATAGGTGGATCATATGGCTGTGACTTCATTGGTATTTATGTTGCTATTATGTTGGTTATGTATGTGTTTTATGACAGTAGCTATGTATGGCTCTCATCATGTTTTTACTTGTAAATTAATGATCAATGTTGTAACAGTCCAAAAATAAATATCTAATTAACATTAAATTCAACTAAGAATAGTGCTTACCTGTCGTAGAAGTAGGCTTACCGCAACAAGATTTTGGGGACGACTCTCCCCCCAACCGTAGGCTCAATTGTGCAAGGATTCTGCTACAACTGGCCACCCCCGAGCCCTCAATCAACGTACTACTGCCAGTGACTCCTAAGTCTTAGAACACCATTCTCCCAAGAGAATGAAAGATAGAATCTCGGAATGATGGAATGCAGGAATGCCTCTCACCTTCCTCACCATCTATTAAATAGAACAACATTGGAAGGGGAACCACATGCACACACTCCATGTGTCTACATGCAACTTTCTTTTGATTTTTAGCTTTCTTGTTTTATTTCTTTACTTTTCTTTTGATTTTTAGCTTTCTTATTTTATTTTCTTCTTTTTGATAGCTTTACTGATTTTTTTATTGTTTTCTTTGTTTTATTTCTATTTACTCATATTTAGAGCTTTAGTATAGTTATTACTATTTATATTTTTATTATTTTTATTTATTTTCTTGTATATTTTTAAATATCATTTATTATTTAACATTTATGATTTATTATTTATTATTTATTATTTACATTATTATTATTTATTTTGTATTATTTTTTTATTATTATTTATTATTTATTATTATTTATTATTTATTGGATTTCAGAGATCTGTGGCTTGAATCTTTTGAATTAATGACCGGAGAATCCACAGTTTTAACATTTTTGTACCAACGTTTCAAATCCCAAATGGGATCCATCATCAGGATATGAGAATGATGATGACAGAAAAGCAACAAAGAAATGATAAATAGTGATGAGGAAATTTTATAATGACAAACTGTCGGCTCAAATGATTTTTAATTAATTTTAATTAATTTTATAATTTTTAATTAATTTTATTAATTTTATTTTTATTAATTTGTTTAAAATTTTTAATTAATTTTATATAATCTAAAATTAATTTGCTTTTAATTGTAGATTATAAAAAATTAATTAAAAATTTTAAACAAATTAATAAAAATTATAAAATTAATTAAAATTAATTAAAAATTTTATAAAAATTAATTAAAATTAATTAAAAATCATTTGAGCCGACAGTTTGTCATTCTAAAATTTCCTCATCACTATTTATCATTTCTTTGTTGCTCTTCTGTCATCATCATTCTCATATCCTGATGATGGATCCCATTTGGGATTTGAAACGTTGGTACAAAAATATTATTTATTATTAAGGGGAGGGATATTACATACTCTCCCACTTTAAGGAACTTCGTCCCGAAGTTATGTTGAATTATGTATTATTTTTATTATTTATTATTTTATTTACTTCATGTTACCAACACCCTCTGCTGAACTAGTATAACCAGCAGGCATCGAAAGTCCCAAACACCCCGGGAAATCTCAAGGAATCTCTGTCCTTTTTCCCACTTTCGGCACCAGGCTAAGCCTGACCCGGTCTGTATCCTAGTCCAAGGCTGGCCCCAAGGCTCGCGCCTGACTCAGACCTCATTTGCCCCAAGGCAGGCATCCGGTCCGGTACTCAATGACCCCGGGCATCTCGCAAGGCTGGCCCACTCCCTCCACAACTACTAAGGCGCACAGCCCCAGGCATCGAAGTCCTTTACATCCCTTCCAGACTTCGGCATCCCAATCCAATAACAGGCACCTAGCCTAGAACATCAGGCACTTGGCCTCCTCAAGATGGTCCCATAGCTCTTCAAGAGCTATCCATCAAGAGCTATACACAAGACAAAGGAACCACTAGCATATGTAGTGTTGATTAATTTTTGTCCCCAGCCCATATGGTGTTACTTATTCTCCCTCGTGCGTATGCGCTCGCATGAGATCATCAAATAAACTGGCCCTCTCGGCCCATTTGTGGAGTCCTATGAATCATCACATCTCAACATGCATCTAATGCATTAACCATACCATCATAGTATCATAGGAAATAATCCACATGCCAACTCTTGCATGTCATCATGAGAACGTTCATCTTTGTTAATCGCGACATTATGAATAATAAGGAACTGCATGCTCATGCATGTCATAGATTTGTACGGAACTATCGCATGCTTTAGTTATACCATCAACATAATTGTATTAAAGACATATCATGACTTCTCATAAATGAACCACATGCCAATAATCCTCATATTATAGTGTCGCGTGGAATGGGTTGATCTTGCAGACAAGATAGACCTTCCTAGAATCTAAAGAAGACCTAACGACAAGCAAACCAACCAGACACTATCTTTCTCTAAATATGCTTCGATAAACAATAGCAAACAAAGGTTTTTAGGGCCTACCTTTGGTCCAACGCAAGCTTGTGGATGCCCTCGCTCTTTTGATCCAAATGAGCTCCTCTTTGCGAATCTGCAAACACAAACAAGGTAAACAAATTAAATAGCACCTGAAAAACCAATTGCATGAAACATATTTAACATGAAAGTCAAGGAGTCCATGAAACAAATAACATAAGATACTTGTTGAGAAAAATGAGTTTGATTGTATTAATTCAAAAGAAGAACTTTACAACCTTTGCCTTGACGCTGTACAAGCTCCTCCCAGGGTCCAACAAGATGTCTCCTCTACTTTGACAAGCTTCACTCACTCTCCAATAGAACCAAGAGGTATGTGATCTTTCCTCTCAAGCTCAACCAAAGAGTCTTGATTTCACCAGCATTTACCCTCAAAATGTTCAGCTTCTAACCTCTCTAGTCCTCACCCCAATGCATGTATTTATAGTGCAATGGAGGGAAGTTACTAGGTTCTCCTTCAAAGGGATAGCTCCTTTATTCAAGGGATTAGCTCCTTCTCTTTTGGGATGCATGAACCACCTCAGAGTGAACAATCCACATCAAAATTCCTTCTAGAAAACTCTAGAATTAACCCAAAGTGAGTTTTTTAAGATAAAAATTGCGCCTTTTGACTTTCACAGGGGTCCGCACCTGCACCGTTAGGAACATAGCGGGTAGGTACGCAGCGTTTGTACACAGAAGGTGCGGGACCGCAGGTGACCATGAGAGAAAGTGCGGAACCAGAGTTACATTGATTTTTAATGTCTTTCTCCCACTTCCAAAGCTTGATTTGAAGAGCTGAGGTTCTAGACTTGCTTAGGAGGACAGTACAAGTGATGATAGACCCATACTAGCTGCAAATAATCATGGTGACGATATTTTTGTGTAACAGATTGCCCCCTAAAGTGCAAAGTCTGTAGTAGATGAGGATTTCATTTATCATATAGGAAGAGTGAAGTACTTTATCATTTCGAGGATTATCTTGTGGAGAGCCCGGTCGGAACCTGTAAAAACATTCAATGCAAGATATATATATGAGATCATATCATCGCTGAGGTAGGCATTCCCATACTCAGATCAAAACTAACTAGAAATCTATCTACTGCTCTAATATAGAAATGATCTTGTAAAACATCATAAGTATAGACTCGTGTGAACACAGTATGGACGCAGCCATCTTTTATAAATAGTCCACAACATAATGAGTACAAAATTCCTCGCAGCCTGGATGGTGGAAACTAGATCCAGGGTCTTCATTTCTACTTCCCGAAATAGTACGATTCTATCCATGCGAATAAATGTGTTGATGTCGAACACGGTAGAAACCACTTGATTACCAGTCAATGATGTAAACTGTTAACAAGTGTGAGAGAAACCACCAGTGATGTCAATGGCTCTCAAAGTACCCAGTACAATCCATGAGATGTGAGTAAATGTATTGATGTCGAACATATCACGGAATCCTTCGATCGAAAGTCAATGATGTAAACTGTCGTCAAAGGCGAGAAACCTGCCATTGAGGCATGCAGATCTCAAGGTACTGACGATTTCTAGATCATCTTTCTAGATAATGAGCTGATGTCGATAGAAAGCGATCCGTCGTAGGCAAGCCCACAACATAAAATCATAGATCAAGTTGAAGAAATTTGGTTGCAAGGACTGACTCAGGGATGGTCAAGATGGATGACAGATATTTTGCAGATAAATGGCTTATTGGCAGTGACCTCTTGAACACATAACGACACGACAGATGGCTTGGTAAAAATTGACCCAAAGTTAATACCCAGAAACTGGCTGAAGACTTTCAATGTGGTTTGATCAATTGTTAGGCAAAGGATTTCCCAACCCAGGTGAATAAAAGTGTCGTGTTCAAGAGTGGTTACAAAGTATGACAAACAGACTCATTTTCCTCTCTTTTCCCCCACCATTTCTGGCAAGTACCTCTTTATTTTTGACAAGCTTGAGGAGGATAACATTTGCTTGATTATAAGCTCATCCTTCGGATGAGTCCAACTTAGTTTAAATTCAAACCCTAAGAAGGAGTGGTTCGTTCCTGTTTGTAATTGAACATGTCCTTTACTGTGAAATTTTAACGAGTCCAGTATAGGAGAAACTCGGCGTTTTTCAATTTTTAGAGAGTCTGAAAAAACTTAAGAAGACTCCAGGGTTGACCTTTTTCGTAAATTTGTGTCTCACAAGCCCAAAAAAGTATAAAATAATACTTGAGAGAACCGCTTGATCTTTTGCGACCAAGGAGTACTTTTCGTTATTAGTGTCACTGACCCAAAAAAGTAAAAAAGCGATCAATGACACGTCGTTTTATAACCAATATCGAATTTGAAACGACAAAAATCCGGCAATCTTTTCATGTTTTTACGGTCGGAAAAGAGCTGTAAGTGGACCGTCTTTTAATTTCGTTTTAACGAGTGTAAAAGAAACGCTCGACAATCTTTTCATGTTTTAGGAGTCAGAAAAGGGCTTAAAGATGGCTCTACTTGTTTTTTCGTTGAAAATGATAGATTTCGCCTGAATAATCCTGTATTCTGCACAAAGACACAAACATTACTCATACCTGTTTGAAATGGATAAAAGCGTTGCAAAATACCTTTTCAAAGTGAAACATAAACAAATTTGCGATTTATTTACTCAAAAAACTTATAAAAAGGGCCTTTGTCAATTCATTTTTACCGTTCGAGTTTGGGTGAGAAAATAATGCTTTTGCTTAGAAAACTTCCCGTGAAGATTGTGGAAAATCCAACCGTCGGAATCGAGCGTCGTCTTCTCCAGGTAATCCACATCACCTTACTCTTCATTTTCAACCGTTTAGTTTTTTGATTTAGCCCCTCATTTTGTTTTTTGGGAGAGTTTTTAGGCGCAAAACCCGCGCGCGGGGGTCCGCAGGTTTACCATTGCGGACCCGCGGACCCCGATTTTTTATCCATTGGGAAAAAGCTCGGGGTCCGCACCTTCCGTGTAGACAAAGTGCGGACCCACGCACTGTGTCTAACGTGGAGGGTGCGTACCCCGCAGCAAGGGTTTTGAACCTAAAATTCCTCAAAAATGGACCAATCAAAATGTTTTCTAGCAATCTAATTAATCTTTATACTTGATGTAGAGGATATATCATGCTAGATTGGCGAGAACGGGAGCATGAGGACGTGGATACCGCCGCATGGAATCATCAGCCTTCACTTGATGCTTTGAGGGCATGCGGACTGTACAAATTCTGGACCATTCCTGGCATGAGGGCTCAGGTAGATTTCTTACAGTGGCTGGTTGACAGGTGGAGCATACAGGACCAGTGCTTTTTCATTGGCAGACACTGGCTAGAAATCGAGCTGGAGGACATTTATTTCGTGACTGGTTTGCCTAAGAGAGGCGAGGACTTGACTCTATTCGGGACTAGGCCAGGTGGTCAGTCTGTCGATAGCCTCCGGCTAGAGTACTGCAACAGCCAGGCTAAAAACAAAGGGATAGACATAAAGACCATATCCCGTCCTGAGCTCATGGTGATTGCGTTTACTGTCACCAGACTTTGCGGAGCTGCCGCATTACATGTTGCCACCGGATCCCAGATGCGTATGGCAGTTGATTGCTTTCAAGGCACCATCTTCAACTGGTGCAATGCTGTGCTGGCCAATGTGAAAGGCCAACTGACCAGGGCCAAGAGCGGACGACTAAAGACCTTTGGTTATGGGGCTTTGGTCGTGAGTTTTGGCCTGGAGAGGGTTCCTATGCTGATCCCACAGCATCTTACTGTTGGAGCTGGGCTTGCTCGAGAGCCCAAACTGATGCGATGGGTCGCAGTCATGGCCCGTCACCCGGACGAGAGGACAGAGGTTGCTCGGTTCAAACCTGAGTATTTCCAATGGTTGGAAAACTAGGTCTTTTGCATTTAGGATTTCCCTTACGCTGGGATAGATTTCCGTGGTGACCCAGACATGGCTCTTCCACGAGGAGAGCAGTGGAACAAGTCAGGTAAAATCCTTTTCAACTTTTCCTATTTAATTTTTTTTTTTTTTTTTTTTTTCATCGTATCAAAACTGATAGTAAAAATTTCAAATGCAGATGTGGGTCCACAGCGACCAGCCGCTCTCCGGCCTTTCGAGAGGAGGCAACCAGTTGCACCCGCGCCAGCCCCACAGGACGAATCAGCAGAGGTTTTGGCCGAGTTGGAGAGTCATCTTGAGCTCTTGACAGGAGATATTCCTGAGACTACTATCGACGACATTCCTCGTCGACTTCAGCGCTATGTGATTGGAGTCCCGGGACCTTTTAGGAGGTTCCTTTGCAAGGTGGCTCGGGCAGTGGTTTCTTATAGAGATCATCACCAGTGATAGGTTGATCGCCTTTTGTGGGCACATGTGACATTTTTGTTTTTTGCACTTATCATTTTTTCCGATCATAAGGTGTTTTTCAACCTATGATCGAAGACGATGTATTTTTTGGCACACTCCTATATATATATATATATATCACTATTACCGGCTTATCTTGTAAATCATGTCATGGAATGGTTTTAAATTTACATGTATGATTATTGCAAATATCTATTTAACATTCAAGAAGGAATTGCATCTGCTAATGTATTTAAAGACCTTGGAATATGCTGGTATTCAATGTAATCAAACTCACGTTCCAAGAGACGCACTCTCAAAAATAATCTTAATAACACTGGATTTCTAATGGCATACACTCTATTAAGCTGTAATACAACGATTTCAGAATCCAACCTCACTATCAAACTCTGAATCCCAAATGAAATAGATTCAGATAATAACTCAATCACTGCACTATACTCTGCAATGTTGTTTGTTGTTTGACCGAGACTTACCCCATGCATAGAAACTAACTCGTCAGAGGGCGAATAGATAACCCAAGCTGCAGAAGAGATGTTTCGTGTATTACGACAAGCACCATCAGCAAATCCAATGTATGTTTGGAGAGGCATCGACATCTGCAATATCAAGAGTAAAACCAAGATAAGCAGGAATAATGATGAAAAACACTCTCTAAGCTAAGCACACTCTTGTTTTTAAACTAAAACACACCAACTAGAAAGAAAACTATCCTAACTAAAAATCTCCATACCCCATTCTTTTAAGCATAGTACCTCTTCAAGTAAAGGCCATTTCTGGGTTTACCCAAAGAGTCCCCATCAAAGTCTACCAACTCATAGGCCCCTTTTGCTAGCTTTCGCTTCACAATATAGGGACCATGCCACATAGGAACGAATTTCCCAGCGCCTATTTTATCATTAGTTTGATCATACAATAACACTAGGTCTCCTTCCGAAAAATTTCGAGGGGTCACATTCCGATCATACTGAGCTTTCATACGTTTTGCGTGAGTCTCGATCGCCAATGCAGCATCACATCGATTCTCATCTAATTGAGCTAAGTATAACAAACGCTTCTCCTCTTCGGAAGTAGTTGGAAGTAACTCGATGGCCATTTGTAGTGACGGGATTTCGCACTCAATGGGTAACACAGCTTCTAAACCATAGACTAGTTGGAAAGGAGTGAACCCTGTTGATGTTTTTACTGAAGTTCGGTACGCCCAAAGCGCTGAAAATAGCATGTTGTGCCAATTCGACCGATGAATCCCAATGATTCGTCGAATCATGATAACTAAAACTTTGTTGATGGATTCAACCAGACCATTTGCTTGTGGATGATAAGGGGTTGAGCTATCGTGACGTAAACCAAGCTGGCCTGTAAGTTCAGTCATCATAACGTTTCTAAAATGACACCCATGATCAGTGATTATTGCTTGTGGGACACCAAACCTAGCAATTATATGATTGAACACGAAAATTGCAGCTGTCTTGCCGTCTGCCTCGAATGTAGGCATCGCCTCGGCCCACTTAGTAAAATAATCTACCGCAAGGATGATATACGCATGCCCCCCGGCCGAGTGAGGGTTACATGTAATAAAATCGATACCCCATTTGGTAAAAGGACCAACGGCAATTATAGGGTGGAGAGGAGTAGGTGGAGCGCGCATCTTACAATCAAAAATCTGGCAGTTGTGGCATTTTCGGACCGTCGTAATACAATCTTTAAACAAGGACGACTAGAAATAGCCAAAGCGCAATATCTTTTGGGTTGTGGCATACCCAGACATATGACCGCCACATGCTCCAGAGTGACAGCCATTTAGAACCCTTTCAGCCTCTTCGTGAGTTAAGCAACGTCGAAAAATAGAGTCTGCCCCACGGCGATAAAGAGTATCTCCAATAATTTTGAATTGTTGGGACTGGAATCGAATTTTCCGACGTTCCGACCTTGAAATTTCTGGCCGAAAGGATTGGGTGTGGAGATAGACAATGATATCCCCATACCATGGATCTAAAGTGCTGATTAGAAACAAAGATTCGTCTGCAATGGGCTCCTCTGCCACAGTTTCTGTGTCAGCACGCGGGAAGTCACACATTAACTCTGCAAAAACTAAAGATTTTTTAGACTTAGATTTCTCAAACTCCAAGTCGAACTCTTGCAGGATAACGATCCATTTAGAGTACTTGCCCCCTAGCAATTGTTTGGTCAAAATGTAGATCATAGGGTTGCAATCCGAAATTACCGTAGTTTTACATAGTAAAATGTAGTGACGAAAACGTTGGACAACTTGAATGGCTGCCAATGCCAATTTCTCCACATGTGAGTATTTTAGCTCAGTTGGATTTAACGTGCGACTAAGGTAATATATCACATGTTGCGTTCCGAATTCATCTTCCTGAACTAAGACCATTCCAATGGTGGAATGGGAGGCGGCGAGATACAAAAAGTAATCCTGGTTGTAGTTGGGAGGATGCAACAACGGTGCATGGGTTAACGTGTGTTTGAGTGCATCAAAATACTTTTGAGCTATCTCATCCCAAGAAAATTGAGTATTTTGTTTCAACAACCGTGTAAAACCCTTTGTAACCTCGACGTAGTTAAGAATGAATCGTCGTAAAAAGTTTGCTTTCCCCTGCAAACTTTGGAGTTGGCGAAGACTCGAAGGAGGGGGCAAATTGATAATAGCTTTGACCTTCGAGGGATCAACACGAATGCCGGCTTTCGAAACTACAACTCCCAGCAATCGACCCGTTTCTATACAGAAGACACATTTGTGTGGGTTCAACCGAATACGATAATGCCTACACCTCATAAAGATTGCTCGTAAGTGGACGAGGTGATCAGATCGATGTAGTGAATGAGCAGGCAAGTCATCGAGATAGGGTTGCACAATGTGCTTGATGTCATGAAACGCATAAGACATCGCCCTCTGAAAAGTTGCTCCGGCATTCTTAAGCCCAAAAGATAATTTGCAATAAGCAAATGTCCCCCATGGACAAATAAAAGCCGTTTTTGGTTGATCGGCAGGTAGAATTTTGATTTGATTGTATCTGGAAAAACCATCCATAAAGGAAAATATCTCGCTGCCAGCACAATCATCAATGATTTGATCGATATAGGGAGTTGGGTAATTATCCTTTGGACAGGCTCGATTAATGTCCCTATAATCGATGCATATTCTTATTGTTCCCTGTTTTTTGTTAACTGGAACAATATTCGATACCCAATCCGTTAGCGGGATCGAATAAATGAAACCTGCTTTCAACAGTTTTTCAACTTCTGCTTTAATTGCAGCAACTTTTCGTGGGTGAATTTGACGCAAACGTTGCCGGACGGGTTTAGCGTTCGGGTAAGTTTTGATCTCATGAACAACAATTGCGGGATCAATTCCTGGCATTTCCTCATAGGACCAGGCAAACACGTCACGTAATTCTTGAAATAGGGCCTTATATAATTGAATTTCGTCATCTCTACACGAGGCACCTATATGAATGTTCTAAAAAATTCCAGGCTTAACCGAAATGTCAATGGGAATAGTTCAAGAGATGTTTCCCAAATTTAACTCTGAATCGAGATGTTTCATTGGATTCTGAGGTTCCTTGACATATTCGGTCGTAAAGATTGATGAGAAATTATTTTCAAAACGATCATCCTCAGGTAAAAACGAAGATCTGTGATGGAGATCTTCCCATGGTAAATCATCTACACATAGGATTTCACGAATTTGCTCATTAGAGTGAACAAGTTCAGAAAACGTAGTTAAATCTGAGGTTGATGTGAAAAGTGATTCCTCACGGACCACATTCATTAAGTCTTTTTCGGTTGAACACAGGTCAGCAAAAGACTGCACAGCTTCATAGGCCATTTCATATGGACTCAAAGGCATGGAATTACCAAATGAGTCTATTTCAGATTCAGAAGGAACGACCCAAGGATCGTCATAAAAAATAGTGTCTGATGTAATCATATGAATAGTTGCAAATGAAGATAATGCGTTGATTGGAGGAAAAGGAAAAGTTCCTAGTAAACCGGCGTCTTTAACTAATCCTACTCCAACATCCTTATATGGGATAGTCGTTTTACCAACATGCTGAATACTCTCCGAAGAGGCTGGGTCGGATGAAAAGTAAGCCAGCTGGTCTATTGTTACGATATTTCCATTATGTGGAAATTTTATGACTCTAAAGACCGATGAAACGACCGCTGTCATAGCGTAAGACCAACTTCGACCCAAGAGAAGGTTGTAGTCTAGAGGGGCATCAACCACCTCCACATCTAGACTAATGGTTTTTCCTTCAACCCCTATAGGCAAATCCTGTAGAATGCCAAAAGGATGAAACCCACGGCCATCAAAGGCCTTAAGAATCGTCGGGGATTGATTTAGTGGAGGAGAACCAAGCGATCTCCAACACTGTATCGACATAATACACGTTGAGGCTCCCTCATCAATTACAGTCCGATGAATAGGCCTGTTTTTGACTATCACTAGAATATGGAAAGCCATTTGATGAGGCAAACGCGGCGTACTATTTTCTAGATCAAAGATTATTAGGTTCGGGTCCTGAACATCAACAGCTCCTATAGCCGACAAAAGTAATTTGCGTTGTGCTGGGCATGATTGCAGCACTTCCAAAGCCGACATTGCTGAGGGTGAAACAGCTAAATCCTCAACAATGTTATAATTCTGAGCCGCTCTCGCATGTGGATTGAAAGCTGACCTTCGAAGTACACCCTTGGCGGGCGGTTTGATTACTAAGTCTGGATTAGGTTTATCAATCTGTAGTGGATCAGAACCGGGAGCTAAGGTTGATGGATTAGAATGAGAACATTCTGCTTCTTTTCCATCAACAAGACTTTTACTGCCATAATCTTGCGATCGAGTCACAATCATTACATGGAACATAATCAATATGGGTTCTTCATTGGCACTCGAGGAAGAACCTATCATCTTGCTATCTTGATTTGGAAATGGATCCTTCAAAACAGCAGGAGTTTGGGAACCTTTGACGAATTTCGCAACCTCTGCTCGATGAGGGCAGTCTCTTGTGAAATGTTCTTCGTCACAAATGAGACATGGATAACGAGGTTTGCGCTTTTCATCATTGGATTCCGCCTTTTCAGGTTTCTCCTTTGAACTTTTGTCCGTTTTATTCTTCTTCTTTCCTTTCTTCTTCCCGCCGGATTTTGATTTAGCTGTAGATGATTCTACAACGTGAACATCGGCGGAAACCTTTGCAGAAGAATCCCCTGTTGGGGAATCAGGCAAGGTTATGATAGGAGAAGAATTCTTGGAAGACTTCTTCTTACTTTTAGTGTTAACCGTACCAATCATACCATCAGCGGCATGAGATCCCGAAGGAGCTGCAGTGATCTAATTCGACTTGGGAAGATCGGGGATCTTTTCGTGTAACGTACCTGACTGAGTATAGACCAAGTCAAGGTACTGTGCTTGAGCAATCACTTGCTCCTCAGTAACAACTCCGGCTTTAGCAACATCTTCAGTGATCCTTGGCAACAAAGATTTTACAAACCACTTAGCCAAGATTTGATCCGGAATGAATACCTTCACTAAACGTCGTCGACGTCTCCACTCATGAATATGATCTGAAATATACGTGGATTTCGATTGTTTTAGCGAAGTTAACAATTCCGTGCCATTGTCATATCGAACTGGCAACTGGAAATGAGTTAAAAACGAGGTAGATAACTGACTGAAATTATAAAAAGTGCCTCGCGGTAACTCAATGTACCACAGTTTGGCCGTGAGACCAATCAGAGTGCGCTGGAAAAGTCTAAGACGGATCGAATCATCTGTGATGGAGTTAGACGCACACCAGAGGTGGTAAGTCATCACATGGTTCGATGGGTCCTCTCCAGATTTACCTTCGAACTTGGGAATGTCACTGGGCAACTTATTCGGCATTGGCGGCCAAAACGAAAGATAATTAATCGGATCATTTGTTAGGCGCGACAAGTCTGGTAAGTCCAAAGTTGTGATAAATGGTAACTGCCGATTAGGATCCCTAAAACTCTGGGTCATGAGACCAACCCCAGGAGGGGGATATCCAGGATAACTAGGAATAGGAATCGCGTTCGGGATATTGTATCCTCCCGGAAAACCAGGATTAACCGTACCGTACTGGGGTTGTTGAGGTTGTTGATAAGTGTACCCAGGATACAGTTGATACTGATAAACTGGCTACTGGACAGCAGGACCGAATTGGTACTATCCCTGGTACGGTTGATAGGTGAATTGAGGTTGACTGGTGACAACCGTACTTAAACCAAGTTGTCCTACAGGCATCTGAACCGTAGTTTGAATGGTGGATCCAGACGGTGGTAAAGATGTTTGAGGAGTAGATACAGAAATAGTAGAAACCGGAGCTGTCGATACTCTAGAAGTAGGTGGGATAGATGGAACAGATGTTGCGGTAGTTGCAGCAGTCGTTTGAGATGGGGTACGAGGCGCAGTAGGCCCAGACTGTGAAACTACCGAAGGTACAGAAGTTTGAATGTTAGACTGGACTGGTTGTTGGGGTGAACCAGAAACTAAGGGTTGTCCAGTTTGAGATGACAACTGTACACCTGGCTGCAACAACTGTTGAGTTTGCGATGGATCCCACACTATGTTCGTTCCGGGGTATTGACCCATAATAGGTTGAGAATATTGAGGACCATAACCGGGTTGAGGGTAGGTTGGGTAGTTGAAAGGTACATTTCCCGTCCCTTGAACATAAGATTGACCTTGGGGTGGTTGGAAACCTTGGTTCGAGTACTGACCTTGGGGTAGATATCCCTGAGGCACGTACTGATACTGGGGTTGACCTTGAGGTATAAATTGATACTGGGGTTGACCTTGGAGTACATATTGAGGCTGGGGTTGACCTTGAGGAACATATTGTACCGTAGGTACGTACTGTCCTTGAGGTTGCCCCCCAGATGCAAATTGTGTACCTTGAGGTTGTCCCCCAGGTGTTAAATGAGGTTGCCCCCCAGGCAGTAACTGGCCACCTTGAGGTTGAGAATTGGGAATAGAACCTGACATCATAAGAATGTCTTCTACTCTCAACGGCTTTGCACCATTGCTTCCAGTGAATAACCCTTGTTCAATGGGTTGAGGAGATGCTCCCGAAAAAGTACCAAAAAGTGACTGATACCCAGCGGGAACAGAAGGACCGCCTTACAAAAAAGATTCAGGTGATTGAGTAAACATGGACGACTGACCTGACATATTTACGGGAGTATAAAAACCTCTAGGATGATAAGGAGTATGAGGTGGTGAAAAACTTAACACTGAATTTTTCAAATAATCAGTCAAAGAAAGATACCAAGTAGTACTTCTAGGTGGACTGTAAAAAATTGATTCACGCTCCCTTAGATCGATAACAGGTTGATTTTCAGGGATAGGTATGCCTACTTCTTCTTCCAGAGCAAGTTCTTCAATAGCTATCAAACCAGAAGGAAGATTTTCGGTGATTACTCTTTCTACCCTAGGTGAATTAGGACCACTAGAAGTTGGAGAGACAAACCCCGATGTTGGAGTAACAAGTTCAGATATCTCAGGTTGTTCACCTATATCACTAGTAGATGAAAAGCTACCAGCAAGTTTGGAAACCGAAATAGATTCAGGATTATAACCTGTTTCTAGAGTTTGGTAATCAGGATGTACAACCAATGAAGACTCTCCTTCTTCAGGTGAACCAACTTTACTGCCACTAGGAGTTACGAGGACTTTCAAGCCTTCAAGATGGCTCGGGACTTCTTCAGGAGGTTGGCCCCGAAGTCTACGGGACTTCCTCAGTAAATCAGCCACGGTTACAAACTCAGGAGACTGGCCCCGAAGTCTACGGGACTGTCTTGGTAATTCAGCCACAGTTAAAAACTTTTAACTACTTCACACGCAAACAAAGTAAAATCTCAATGAAAAACACCTAAAGCCTCTAAAGAACCAAACAAATTTGAATCACACGCCTAAAGAATCTAGAGATCAAAACACACACAAACAGTAACTTTCCGGACCGAAAACACTAGTTGGTGATGAAATCCAACGTCGCAGAATTCAGTACAGAAATGGCGGTTGGAACAGTTACCCTGACAACCTGCTTAATGAATAGACTGGACCAAGTTCCTCCACTTAACCGTCTCGACTGAAGTGAACCCCCCAGAAAATCCAAGTGAGTCTAGCCGACGTCTGCTCCAGGTACAGTGGGATCTTCCCACCACTGTCACCTTAGGAAGAATCCTAAAGAATATGGCCACTAAGGTTACCAACTGAGACAAATACACCTGGGGGAACAGTCTACGATCCGATACACACGCAAGGGCAGAGTAGCAAGCTCAATCCCCTTGAAGGCTCCTTGACATAATCCAAGGTTTACCAACAAGTGACCCCAAGCTCCTCGACAATGGTTAATTCGAGGTTTACCATTTTTAATACGTGAATATCTGGCGTCGTTCCCAATGAGGAAGGATTGATTCCCACACTGGTTCAGACACGATCTCGTGCTTCTCCTTTAAGAGGAGCTTTCCCAGAGCATAAATGCAACAATTGGATTTCTTCCTACCACAAGATACAGCTACTTGTTTGTTTTTACTGTCTTGGAGAGTTAATTACTCTTCTACTCCAAGACACTAGCCTAAGCTAAGTTGGTGTATCAGAGCCCTAGAAATAAAATGTTACTAGGTGAATTTTACTTTAAGCGTTAATTTTAGTGGTTGTTGTTTAAGTCAAGAGGTGGCGGAGATGAAACTCGTGGTGTAAAGACTCGACTCGAAATCACTAAAAAGATGCACCTAGGATGATTTAAACAATCTTTTCTCTTCGATGAACTTCTAAACTAAGAAAGAGTTTGAGAAATGCAACTACTTTGTAAACACAAATCTTTATTAATTAAACAAATAAAAAGAAGAGATTTTCCTTTCCAAAGCACTCAAAATGAGACAACTAGCTATTTCACACAAATTTCCCTTTTCTTTTCAAAGCAAACAATCACTACAAAAGACAAACTTTTCCAAAAGAGATTTTGTTTTTTATATTTTGTAAAAAAGATACTCAAAAAATGAAAATGACTAATTTTGAGAGCTACAAACTATAAAAAGCTACTTGAAGTCAAAGCCTACTAAAAGTCTTTTTGATGATGTTTTACTTAGCTAAATGTGAGCTAAGGACTAATTTATGCAGAATCACAATTAGTCAAAAAACAATCAATCTTTCGTTTTCTTTTTGTAAAAATGAAAATTCCAAACTTTCAACTACAAGCTTTTCGAAATTTTGAAATGAGAAAACTCAAAGCGAATTCCTCAACAAGGGGAGATTTCATAAATGGTCAGACTCACAAGAAGACCAGTAGACACCAAGGTAATCTGAGCTCCCTAGGGCTTCTAAGCTCAGAGCCACTACACAACCAAAATGAAAAACAAACCCAACAAGCAAAATTCCTAGGAATTCCACCTAAAACCCTAATGCTAATGAAATTAAACCAAGGAAAGTTTTTGACAGGGAACAAGCAGGTCTGGGCAATGGCTAAAACTTATAAACAAATTCTAAACTGATAAAAAAGAGGAAAATTTGAAATTCTTCAAATTTTTGACAGGGTACACAGGCAACCTGTTTACACAGGTGCGTCTACGCTCTGTACACAAAGCAAAAGTGCGTACAAGTACGCACTGTGCTTAACTCAGAGGGTGCGTACCTCTCCCAAAAGTATGAAAAATGAAAACTAACTCAAAATTAACTAAATTCACCCAATCCCACAATCATCAAGTCAAAAACAGAAACAGAGAATACAGTTTCTCAAGTCAAAGTATAGACAAAGAAAATAATCAAGTTCCCCAGTATGGTCGTCATTCTGTTAAACAGAAAATACAGTTTCTCAAGTCAAAGTATAGACAAAGAAAATAATCAAGTTCCCCAGTATGGTCGCCATTCTGTCGCGCGGAATGGGTCGATCTTGCGGACAAGATAGACCTTCCTAGAATCTAAAGAAGACCTAACAACAAGCAAACCAACCAGACACTATCTTTCTCTAAATATGCTTCAATAAACAATAGCAAACAAAAGTTTTTAGGGCCTACCTTTGGTCCAATGCAAGCTTGTGGATGCCCTCGCTCTTTTGATCCAAATGAGCTCCTATTCGCGAATCTGCAAACACAAACAAGGTAAACAAATTAAATAGAACCTAAAAAACCAATTGCATGAAACATATTTGACATGAAAGTCAAGGAGTCCATGAAACAAATAACATAAGATACTTGTTGAGAAAAATAAGCTTGATTGTATTAATTCAAAAGAAGAAGAACTTTACAACCTTTGCCTTGACGCTGTACAAGCTCCTCCCAGGGTCCAACAAGATGTCTCCTCTACTTTGACAAGCTTCACTCACTCTCCAATGGAACCAAGAGGTATGTGATCTTTCCTCTCAAGCTCAACCAAAGAGTCTTGATTTCACCAGCATTTACCCTCAAAATGTTCAGCTTCTAACCTCTCTAGTCCTCACCCCAATGCATGTATTTATAGTGCAATGGAGGGAAGTTACTAGGTCCTCCTTCAAAGGGATAGCTCCTTTAGTCAAGGGATTAGCTCCTTCTCTTTTGGGATGCATGAACCACCTCAGAGCGAACAATCCACGTCAAAATTCCTTCTAGAAAACTCTAGAATTAACCCAAAGTGAGTTTTTTAAGATAAAAATTGC
This sequence comes from Pinus tabuliformis, assembly GCA_031772625.1. Taxonomy (NCBI): domain Eukaryota; kingdom Viridiplantae; phylum Streptophyta; class Pinopsida; order Pinales; family Pinaceae; genus Pinus; species Pinus tabuliformis. The sequence goes on along the minus strand of CM062808.1, from coordinate 490,526,622 downwards.
GCCTTTTGACTTTCACAGGGGTCCGCACCTACACCATTAGGAACAGAGCGGGTAGGTACGCAGCTTTTGTACACAGAAGGTGCGGGACCGCAGGTGACCGTGAGAGAAAGTGCGGAACCAGAGTTACATTGATTTTTAATGTCTTTCTCCCACTTCCAAAGCTTGATTTGAAGAGCTGAGGTTCTAGACTTGCTTAGGAGGACAGTACAAGTGATGATAGACCCATACTGGCTGCAAATAATCATGGCGACGATATTTTTGTATTATTTATTATTTTTATTATTTATTATTTATTATTATTTATTATTTATTATTTATTATTAAGGGGAGGGATATTACATACTCTCCCACTTTAAGGAACTTCGTCCCAAAGTTATGTTGAATTATGTATTATTTTTATTATTTATTATTTATTATTTTATTTACTTCATGTTACCAACACCCTCTGCTGAAATAGTATAACCAACAGGCATCGAAAGTCCCCAACACCCCGGGAAATCTCAAAGAATCTCTGTCCTTCTTCCCACTTTCGGCACCAGGCTAAGCCTGACCCGGTCTGTATCCTAGTCCAAGGCTGGCCCCAAGGCTCGCGCCTGACTCAGACCTCATCTGCCCCAAGGCAGGCATCCGGTCTGGTACTCAATGACCCCGGGCATCTCGCAAGGCTGGCCCACTCCCTCCACAACTACTAAGGTGCACAGCCCCAGGCATCGAAGTCCTTTACATCCCTTCCAGACTTCGGCATCCCAATCCAATAACAGGCACCTAGCCTAGAACATCAGGCACTTGGCCTCCTCAAGATGGTCCCATAGCTCTTCAAGAGCTATCCATCAAGAGCTATACACAAGACAAAGGAACCACTGGCATATGTAGTGTTGATTGAGTTTTGTCCCCAGCCCATATGGTGTTACTTATTCTCCCTCGTGCGTATGGGCTCGCATGAGATCATCAAATAAAATGGCCCTCTCGGCCCATTTGTGGAGTCCTGTGAATCATCACATCTCAACATGCATCTAATGCATTAACCATACCATCATAGTATCATAGGAAATAATCCACATGCCAACTCTTGCATGTCATCATGAGAACGTTCATCTTTGTTAATCGCGACATTATGAATAATAAGGAACTGCATGCTCATGCATGTCATAGATTTGTACGGAACTATCGCATGCTTTAGTTATACCATCAACATAATTGTATTAAAGACATATCATGACTTCTCATAAATGAACCACATGCCAATAATCCTCATATTATAGCATCATAATTCCTATGCCACATTATGCATATCATATCCATCATGAGTATTGAAAATTAAATACCTATCATCACGTAGTAAATGAATATGTCAATATACCTTGACATAACGTCATAATGCCTATGCATATTGCTATTATCATATGGATACATTATCACTATAAGAACCATATGTAAATCATTATCTTCCTACAAGTTGTCAATTACTTTTCAATAATGATTTCGAATTCTTTCTACTAGGTAATTGATCATTTACACCAACGATATATCATTAAATTTCACATGAGCTTCATCATCTTGAGTCTTAATCTCTCATCATATATTCTTCCTTCCCCAAGGAAATTCTGGTGAATTTCATTGTTTAAGATATTACTAGTGATACCATCTATCGTTATATGCAATTAAACTCGAATCACGAAACCTCATGTAACATTATACTCAACATCTAAACTGAAATCCAAGTCTGTACAATTTTCCATTGAGAATATAATAGTACATGAGCAGATACATGTAATCTAAATGGAAATGGCAGTGCAAAATTAAATTTATTAGAAGATCATATTGAGAGAGTTGTGCTCTTGCAATAATAGACCAGAGAAATGCCAAGCAATTGTTATTGCTAAAGGACAATGAGAACAACAATCCAACCCAAATAATTAGTGAATAGTATGATCAACATTCAAGGAATGTTTTCTCTGTGTTTTTAGATCAGATTGAACAATTAAATAATGAACAGATGCTAGTGAACAATGATTATCTAAAGGTAATAAGATATCAGAGTTTATGCATTGTGAATTGGAACAGATTTCACTATTTTAGAGCACTTTAATTGGTGACAAATTTCAACTTCAATTATCCAAATACTTCAAGTGCTATGTAAACTGTGTTGTAAAATGAACCGGTGGTGAGTAGTTACACCAGCATTAAAGATTTGTTAAAAAAAACATGCCAACATACCATATCAATAGTGCAATGATAGCCAAACACTGTAATCAGTCACTCAATATCAAGATTCATCACTGAAGAAGCATAAAATAAGTGCCAAAATACTTAGATTATTGTTGTGATAATTATGCAGTGAATTTTTAACCAGGTATGTATTAACCATGCCCAATTTATTCAACAAAGTTTTGAAGATTCATGATTCGTTTCAATCTACTGTTTTATATATTTTTCCCCTACTGCTCGGCATGCAATCAGACCATTGCCAAATTTGAAACTGTGTGATTGATCATGCAATTTTTCAATAATTACTAATTTTGTAGTATTAAAACTTAGAGAATTGTCTCAACATAAAATCAAAATTCCAATGAGTAAAGCTTAAGAATATTAGTGGCAGTATTGTTTTAAGAAGGTACTTGAATTCTGAAAGAAAATTTTACCATGACTTTTGAAATGATATGTCACACCAATATTAAGTCTACAGATTCATAACCTTATGTGCTAGGATAAATTGAAATTATGTGCTGTAGAGTGAAATATTTTGAGTATCTGTTTAAGCAATCATAACTTATGTTAGAAGAATTAAATGGACTGCTTTTAACAAAATAAATCGTTTAAACAAATTTATTGAATGTATCTTGAGATTCTTATGGCTATTAAATGATTACTCTAAGGAAATTTAAGAAATCAAATAACCACAGAAATATTCCACACCATAAAGAAAAGACACCGCCACCCGACCCAGAACCGGATCGGATGGCTGGGAAGGTTATCCCTCCCCAACACAAAATAAAATCATTTTATTAATTATATGGTCTCCCTGCAAGCGCACCCGCAAATGCAACACCATCCCTTAAATTACAATACATTTAGCCATATTAATTTCTCGGATAAGACATAAAATTGCCTACATAAGACCTAAGATTATAAGCTTGTGGCCATGGATATGCGTGTTCCTGCAAATTCCATTGTTCCTTTCGACAACAATGTCGAGAAATTTGCACACACTATAAGGTCAATAGTACCATTTACACAGTCAATAGTACCATTTTCTCATCCAAGGTAGGTAATTGTTCCTTCAACAATTCCATTTTGACATAAATTAATAGTAGAAACTATAGCCTTTTATACTTGTAAAGAAGAGATTTATTATTTACAATGTAAGACATTTTATTATACTACTATTATATAACAATTATTATAATCAAAATATTTAACTTACTATTAATAAATTTAAAAATTACATTTTGATTCATAAAAAATACATTTATTAAAAATACATAAAATAGTCTAATAATTTAGCAAATACATTAAAAAAATAATGATGCTATACTTTTAATGATAAACCATATAAAATCAAACAAAAATTAAACCTCACGACCCTAAACCCTATAAATCTAATTATTGATCTTATTAAAAAAAAATAAAAAAAATTATAACATAGAAGCATTGTTGTACGAATAATAAGGATAGTATTAATTCACCCTGAATTATTACACCAAGGAAACGTAAATCAGTATGTTTTTGTTAACCTACCAAACCTAAATAATGCTTTATTCCTTAACTAATTAAATTCAAATTTAATGAATAAGACAAATTGTAAAGAAAATAAATAATGTTTTATTCCTTAACTAATTAAATTCGAATTTAATGAATAAGACAAATTGTAAAGAAAATAAAGGCATTTTGGGCGCTCTCTTACCAAGAGCCAACCTGAACACCCATCAATACAATTATAAAAATTACTTTTTATAGCGACCAGAAAATACAGTAGTGCTGATACAAATAAAATGTTCAGAGAATGAGGAAACATTCAGTTTAACACGTGACTGGTGTCCTTGCAGATCTCTTCATTGTCGTTCTAAAAGAGAGATAATCATTTTTTTTTTTTTTTTTAATTAATTTTGAGAAATAAATGGTTGACATGCCTAAAAAATTTAGAAATTAATCTCTTCAAGCCACAAAAATCGAGAGTCCTGGAAATGGCCGTGGATTTTAACTTATTCAACTTATTTATCCCAAGATATATAAAAACTTTCAATTTCAAATCAAAATAAAACATGTAACAAGCTAGAGTACTGATCATCGCGATGGACGGTAAAATCATGGATATAATTACGACCCTTCTAGTAAAATAACAAACATTTAATTTAACTGTTGCAATAATTTACAGATTTAATTTTAACGGGTGAAATTGTGAAATAAAAAGCGAAAATAATTTGATAAAAATCCTTATATTAACATTTTTAATTATAATTATAAAAATACCACAGTTGAAACAATATTTATATGTTTCATGACGAGAAAGCGTGGTGTCTTTGGTTAATATTTTTGGTATCATATTTCCGATTGTTGAAAAGGCACGGTATTCCCGCATTTGACATTCCAGGGCATGTTATTACTGTAAACTATTGCAATTTTAATTGAAAAGCATAACCAAACATCCCATAACCCAAGAACCGTTGTGAAGTTTCTTCTCTTCTTATGTCTCTCACCCGACAAAATTTGGACCAAGCATGACACAACTTAGGTGATAGCACAAGAAATAAAACACAACTAACAAAAATCAGTTCAGCCTTTAAACCAACCCAAATACTCAATGAATTTCAGACTGACAGACACCAATCACTTCAAAAACCCACCAAACATTCAATCAAGTCAACCGCCAGACATTCCATCAGTTGAAATCGCACCCTCAGTCAAGCAAATTAATGGCAGAAAGATTGACATCCTTCGATTTTTTTCAAAGATGGAAAAAAAAATTTGGACACATACGAATAGTATGAAGTCGTAGGCTTTTACCCAGTGACCCATTTGCCATGACTCGCTAGCTGCCCACTACACAACCGTACAAGCACGGACCGTTTTTTTGTTTCAATAGCAAACACGTGTTTTCATCAGCAGGAAAAATTAAACTGTATACAGAGTAAAGTTACCTAGAGAATTGCATCACTTATTTCTAATATACCGACTTTAAGCAGCGATGTCAACGCAAATTTGAGAAAGTGAAGTAATTATGAAGATTTTAATCGAAATGAAACCTATTCTAAGCAGCGATTCAAGGCAAGAAAGTTAGATACATGGAAACTCCAAGGAACGCAAAAACAAATGGTCAATAAATATAAATTTTTGTTTAGAAGCTCTGCAGAATTCCAGATAAGTAAAATATCTATAGGTCCTAAGAGTTGAACCTGCTCTGATACCATATGTAACAGTCCAAAAATAAATATTTAATTAACTTTTCTAATTAACATTAAATTCAACTAAGAATAGTGCTTACCTGTCGTAGAAGTAGGCTTACCACAACAAGGTTTTGGGGACGACTCTCCACCCAACCGTAGGCTCAATTGTGCAAGGATTCTGCTACAACTGGCCACCCCCAGCCCTCAATCAACGTACTACTGCCAGTGACTCCTAAGTATTAGAACACCATTCTCCCAAGAGAATGAAAGATAGAATCTTGGAATGATGGAATGCAGGAATGCCTCTCACCTTCCTCACCATCTATTAAATAGAACAACATTGGGAGGGGAAACACATGCACACACTCCATGTGTCTACATGCAACTTTCTTTTGATTTTTAGCTTTCTTGTTTTATTTCTTTACTTTTCTTTTGATTTTTAGCTTTCTTATTTTATATTTTTCTTTTTGATAGCTTTACTGATTTTTTATTGTTTTCTTTACTCATATTTAGAGCTTTAGTATAGTTATTACTATTTATATTTTTATTATTTTTATTTATTTTCTTGTATATTTTTAAATATCATTTATTATTTAACATTTATGATTTATTATTTATTATTTACATTATTATTATTTATTTTGTATTATTTATTATTTATTATTAAGGGGAGGGATATTACAAATGTGTCTATGGCCTAATGTATGAAACTATAGCTAAAGTGATAAGGAAACAATGCATCATAACGAATCTCAAATAAGTATGAGACCCTATGCTCAGATCTGTTATTTACACCGATAGATTACATATTCATGATATGTTTGACGAAACGCCTGTCATGTCTAGTAGGGGTCCAATTAAGGTCTTTTTAAAGTAATTGCATTAATATTGTTGTTTTCATGTTATCTTACTTCTATGAATGTGTCATGCAATTTCGAGCAATGACCTGGGTTCTGGGCCTGAAAATGTGGCTTAATTCTCGGGAAGGATGGCACATAACTGACAAAAAGAGTCTCTGGACACTAGAAGGTAGGCCTCTGAGAACGTCCAGAGGTCCCTAGATGCTGGCATGCAAATAGCATGAGAGCATGCAGAGGTCAAGTTGTTGAAAATTTCAGTGGGACCCAAGGGCAAGGTCCCTGAAGTGTTGGATTGGTTCCTAAGGGTCCTAAGGCTGATGTTGAATGTCTGTATGGTTTTGTTTCTGTGGGTTCACTTCCTTAACATGACTTAGGATGTTGAATGCCCTCTCGTCGCATGTTTACCTTGGTTGGCTAGTTGCTTGGGTGGATGTGGGAAGAGGGTATTACATCGACTAACGTTTTGAATCTTTTGTGTAAATCATTTGGTTTCAAGAATAAATAAGGCAAAAGTTTGCCCAAATTAAATTGATTTGAACATACACTCTTCTTATTAGATATTTTTCTATATAATATAAATTTTGTTCTATTTTAAATTTAAATTTATATATAATTTTTTTTTAACACACATTTAAAAAAATATATTTATAATTTAACAAAATGTTCATAAATTATATTTAAAGTTTTGTGTAATATTTAATTATAATAAAAGATTTTTTTTTACAATATAATTTGAGGAAGATAGGTAATTTATTTCATATTTCGTGATAGGTTAAAAAGGTTTTAGAGAAGTATTTTTAAGTCTTCTTCCTTATTTGACTTGATTCTAGTAAGTTTCAAAGCCAATATTTAAAAAACACTTGGTCCTCATCCTTCTTGACATCATATTTAATGTTCAAGTTCATGCAATTGCAATTTCTTTTTAGATATATGTATTTCTCTACATGATCACTAACCATAAGTTTGTGTTTTTGAGCTATACATTATGTGGTGCATGGGCCCTATTGATATGTTTGCATGCATCACATACTGTCATGTTCATATATGTAATGTATTTCTTACATTTTTTACTCTTCTATCAAAGATTACAAATGTTGTGATTATGTGAATAAATTCTAACAAATTTTTTGTTTTTTTCCATCAATTTTTTAAAAATTACAAATTATAACTCGTTGATTTACAACTATTTCCCTTTATTTTTAAAAATAATGTAATCCTTGAAGCTTTGTGAAAATACCTTTGTATAGCTCTATTTTGTTGGAAAATTGTCTTGCATCCCCATTTATCCCCCATGTAACTAATAACCCTTTACTTTTTTCAATGGGGTTGAATTTTATTACAAGAATACCCTTTCTGAGATGCACCTCATTGGAAAACACCCATCCCCACGTGCCCCAACTGTATTTTTCATTATTTATTTTTTATTTTTAATGTGAGTAGGTTTGATAGTAAAGGAACTCTCATTAAGCTATATTTCCTCTTGTCATTTATCCCGCTTTTCCTACCCCAGTTATAACACAACCTAGTCACCAACTAGGGGTTAAGTTTCACTCATTAACTCTCAACAAGAGTTACAACTTTGACCCTCCTAGAGTCTTCTTCGTATTCTTCGTGTGGCTAGTCTATTTTCCATGAGCAACAATGACCAATGTGGCATCCTCTTGAATTATAGTGGAATGGATCGGAACACACACACACATACATCTATATATCCACAATAACATGTTGAGATCAAAAATGAAAAGAGGATTTGAATAGATCCAAAACATAAGCCCAAAAACTTGCAATAAAAAAATAAAACCCCATATTAAAGAAGTGTACAGGGTTGAACCAAAAATTCCCTAGAGAGAAAGATACCCAAGCGTGAGTAAATTGTACATGAGATGTAAAAACAAAAGTTAAAGAGAAAAATTGTCGACCACAAGAGAATGCCAAATATGTAGTGCTCACACACTTAAACACACTTGTATTAGAAAGCCTTAGTTAAGTGATTGTAAAGATATTTATCAAATGAAATTTGAGTTGTGTATTTAAACACAACTCAAGTAAGAATCTTTTCAAGAGGGGATATAAGCCTACATGTCAGGCCAGGAGGTAACTCCTCAAATGAGATTATGTTATTCATTTAGGTTGTTCATTATTATATACAATGGGGAGTGACTGTTAAGTTTCATCTCTTGATGACTCTCCATTTTCTCTATTATTTATTTACACTATTTATAGTTGTTCACCCAATCCCTATGATTAGGTGTCAACATTCCCCCTCTTAATCTAAAGGGATGTTGGTGAGTCCAAGCATCGTTCTGAATCTTTCAAGATTTTCTCTTTCAAGCGTTTTGGTGAAGATGTCTGCAATCTGCTCATTAGTGGAACAATGGCGAAGATGGATTGTTTTGGCCTCAACATGATGTCAAATCAGATGATATTTTGTATTGATGTGCTTCGTTTGATCATGGAACTTTGGTTTCTTGGCCAAATTTATTGCCGAGGTATTGTCAATCATGAGTGGAGTCGAATGTACTTGTTTTACTTGCAAATCTTTTCGTAAGCCACACAATTTCTTTTGTTGCCTCAGTTGCTGCCACATATTCTGCCTCTGTTGTGGAATCCGTTGGAACTGATTGTTTGCGTGATCTCCAGGAGACAACTCCTAATCCAAGACCCATATCATAACTAGAAGTAGATACCCCAGTTTCTTTGTCTCCATCGAAGTCTGAATCAAAGTATCCAATCAAGTTGAATTCGCCCACCTGTGTATACTTGAGTCCAAAGTCTTGAGTTCCCTTCAAGTACTTTAGAACTCTTTTTGCAATAGACCAATGTCCCTCACAAGGCTTTTGCATAAACCTGGAGAGGATTCCAATAGCAAACAAAATGTTTGGTCTAGTAGTAGTCAAGTAGTTGAGACTTCCTATAAGCTGTCTATACTTTGTTGCATCCTCAAATTCTTTTCCTTCAATGGATGTGAGCTTTAAGTTTTGTTCCATTGGAGTAGTCAGAGGATTGCATCCAGCCATGCCAAACCTGTTCAATAGATCTCCAATGTACTTCTTTTGAGAAAGAAATATGGACTTCAGATGTTGAATTACTTCAATACCAAGATAGTAATGAACATAGCCGAATCAGTCATTTCAAAACCTTTCCTCAATTTCTTCTTTATAGATGCAATATAGCTCTCATTGTTCCTTGGCATCAAAAGATCATCTACATATACCACAAGATATAAAAAAATTTGCCAACTTTCTTGACATACAAAGTTGCATCATAAAGATCATAATGATTGAAATTGAGTTTCAGAAGATGCTCAGTTAGTTTTTCATACCAAGTTCGCCGTGCTTGTTTGAGGCCATACAAGGATTTCACAAGTTTACATACTTTATGTTCATGTCTTTTCACAGCAAATCCTTTAGGGTGGGACATAAAAACATTCTCTTTTAGATCTCCATTCAAGAAAGTAGTTTTTACATCCATTTTATGGAATTTCCAACCATTATGAGCTGTTAGGGCAAAGAGTGTCTGGATGGTAGCCCATTTTGTTGTGGGGGAAAAGTCTCCTCATAATCGACCACTTCCTTCTGTGTAAAACATTTTGCCACAAGCCTAACTTTGTGCTTTTCAAGTGAGCCATAGTCTTTATACTTGTTCTTGTAGACCCACTTGCAACCAATTGGTTTGGTTCCCAATGGAGGATCAACCAGCTTCCAAGTGCTATTCTTTATTAAGGAATCATACTCCTTTTGCATTGCTTCTTTCCATTCATCATGAGAAGCAACTTCTTTGAAGGAAGTTGGTTCAAAATCTATAGATAAATTCAATTCACAATCATAAGAAACATCCATATCAACAAGTGAATCAAAGTCATCTACATCACCTCCATTTTGCAGGTTGAATTTCTAGTTCCTGCATTTCCAACCTCATCAGGACGAACACTTTCAAGTGTCTTTGTTAGCCACTTTGGGGGACCTTTCTGAGATGGTCCAGGCTGCTCAGTTGATTGAGTTGGGACTGAATCAAGATTGAATCTCACAATTATGTCAATCACATCACTCAAAGTATCATCCGTTGTTGGAGTTTCATGCGAGGGAGAGAGTGCTTCAGAAGAAGATTCCATAGGTTGATCTAGTATAGGAATCCCCCCTTCAAGATGTGGAATCTGATTATCAAACTCTTGAAATGATTTTTGATTTTCGAATCTATCCAAGTGATCAAGTTGCCTCTCAACAACATTGTCAGTTTCAGACGATTCAAGAAATATTATGTCTCTAGATATAACACAATTTTTATTGACTTCATCATAGAGACGGTATGCTTTGGAGGTGTTTGAATACCCTAGGAAGATACACTTACGACTTCTTGCACCAAGTTTGTTTCTATGTACCTTTGGTATCAAGGCATAACATGTGGAACCAAAGACCCTGAGATGCTTTACTGAAGGAATGTGTCCATACCACATTTCATAAGGAGTCTTGTTTCTAAAAGAATTAGATGGAGATCTATTCTTTACATATACATCACATAGAACTGCATCAACCCAAAACATCAATTTTACATTTTTGAAAAACATCATGGAGCGCACCATATTTAATATTTTCCTATTCATTCTTTCAACTACTCCATTATGTTGAGGATTATAAGGCATAGTTGTTTGATGTTTGATCCCATGTTGGCGAAGATAGTGTTAAAATTCATTTGAAGTGTATTATTTTCCATTATCAGTGTGAATAGAGCCAATATGAGATTGTGCATCATTTTCAATCCATGTATGAAAGTTATTGAATGTTTGAAAAGCATCAAATTTGTTCTTCAATAAATAAACCAACACATTCTGGTGTAGTCATCAATAAATGTCATCATATATTTATTTCCATTTGAAAAAGGAACAAGCATTGGACCACATAAATTTGAATGAATGAGTTCAAGTTTTCTATGTTCTTTGGAATGTGAATCATGAAAAGATTGTTTGCTATGCTTTCCTAGAATGCAAGAATCACATTGCTTAAGTTTCCTAGGAATTGTAGGCAAATCAGTAACACCATTTTTCTTCAATAAGCGGAGGTTGTCATAGTTCAAGTGTCCAAATATAGCATGCCATAATAAACTTTATGGAAATGTACCTTCATCATAATGAGAATTGTATGAGAAATTTTGTGCACGAGCAGAGGTACCCTGCAGCTTAAGAAGCCTTTCTTGTTCTATCTCTATCATGAAAAGTGAGTGGTCTGATGATTTTATTACCTCAACCTTGCCATCAAACATGTGAATGGAGTTTCCTTGCTGGCAGATTTGGACCAAGGACAACAAGTTTCTCCTCAGATGTGGAAGATATAAAACATGATGCAGAAGAAAGTCTCAAAGACCAGGCAATTTAAGACTGATTGTGCCAAGCCCTGATGGTTGGAGTTTTGATTTGTCTACAAAGTATACTGCTCCATCAACATTGTCAGTAAATTCTTCAAAAAAATCTCTTCTAAAATTCATGTGGCAAGTTGCTCCTGAATCAAACAACCAATCATTTTTCCAAGAAGCAAGTGAAGCATTAAATAAGTCTTCATTTACTCCAATATTATGGTGTGCCACAACATAGTGAGTGAATTCAAGTGCTTTACCTTTCTCTTTGTCATTATTTTTACCTTTAGGTTGGTTTCTTTCCTGCTCAATTCTGTCCCAATGCAACTTGCATGCGGATGCATCATGTGATCCATCTCTTTTTCAACGTATGCAATGTAAATCTGAATTTTCTCCTTGAGAGTGTCTGCCCCCCCTACCTCTGAAATTTCTTCTTCCCCTTCCTCTTAGACCACCTCTTCCTCTGGAAGAATCTTGAGCAAGATTCTTCTCTCTATGTGCAAGACACATAGCCTCTTCAGAAGACTGAGGAGTTATCTTCTTCCCAAAATATTTCTCTCATTCAACAATTTTTTCACATGGGAGTCAAAGGTCATATCTTTTAGGTTTTCATTTTCTTGCAATGACTCAAGATAATTTGAGTAAGCGGGATAAAGCACCTTGAGAAAAGCTATAGACGAATGTTGAGTTCAACATTAGTGACTTTGATATCATGCATAATATATTTACTCCCGATGCAAGAGCAAGAGGATCATCATTTTGTAATTCAAGGCTAAACAATTTAATCATGAGTTGAACAACTTCAAGTGCAGAGTGTGAGTCATAGAGTTCCTTCATTTTTTGTAAGGCTTTGAAAGAATTTGAAAATGGTGAAATATGGCAACTCACCTCTTCATTTACTGATGCTGCAATCAATGCATAAGCCTTGCTATTCTTATTTTCCCAAATGGCGAATTCCTTGTCTGAGGTAGGTTGTTTTGGTTCTTTGTCTCTGTCTCCAACACACACTCCTTTCCACAACTCATTAAAAATGAGAGTGTGTTTAATTTTCCTTGACCATTCTGGATAGTTCTCTTTCCTAGAGAGAACTACTCCAACAATAGATATTAGTGAATGCATTCCCAAAAAAACAAATATCTACTTTTGATTTCCAAAACAAACACAACCTTTCTGGATATCTTCTGTTTAGGTGGAAAAGAATTCACCATATTAATACTTTTAATGTAGCATATATTCCTCCACTCACAAATATATTATATGATGGTTTCAACATATAAACCATATAATATATATCCAAAAAAAATACCATCCAAAATTCTCATTCTATTATCACCATTCAAAAATATCAACGAACTTTAATGCTACCACCATTTTTAGAGTTGAATGTACTTCACACCATATACATTCACCATACCTTGAACTTTTGTCTACGGAACTGTAGCAGTGAATTTGCAACCAGTTTGAAAAATAACCCAACAGTCTTTGATGTTGTGACAATTGGAGCTATGGGAGTGGAGCTGAGGAACAGGCGCAGATGCGATAGAATTTAGCAAGGAAGATAGGTCCTTTCACAGAAATGGTTCAGTTCGACGGAAAATGGGAATGACCATTCAACAGTCCACTGTGATAGAGTAATTGTGTGATTATATGACCCGGTGTCAGGAGGCTATATATGGCAGTGGTGCCATGGTAAAAAAAACACATTTATATATGGTAGGGATTTATATGCAGACTTTCAAAATATTCATATTGAAATATCAACGTCTACATCGTTTTGATATCAGACCAGCATATGCAGCGTTTTGATATCAGACCAGCAACACAATCATTCAATGCATGTAAAATAATTCGTATCAGCAGTATGCAGTGTTTTCCAGTAGTCTCCAAATATTGATACAATGGAGGGTCATTTGGTCTTCTACCAAACTCAGAGCGTACTCAGTCCAACACCACGCTCCAAGGAATAATATACTCAAATGCAGTTTCAGTCATAGTGTTGGCCATAACACCACGCTTCTAGCGACCCCACCCTTCCAAAACACAGTCTCAGCACTTCCTGGCATCACATGACCATTCCACGCAACAACTGGCTCCAGTCTTCACTGTAGGCAAAGCAGTGCCTTAATGCAACAAATTGACCCTTTAGCACTCCCACTGCATTTAGACTAGTGAATTTAATAATGCACAGAATCTTGTAGGGATAAGACATAGAAATCACCAGCGCAGGTGTACATGATGCAAAGAAGGTGAAAGTTCTACAAAAATAGGCAGAACATGAGGGAGTTACAAAGGGAGGAAAGCTAAAATTAGAACTAGCTTTGATACCATGTTAGGCCAGGAGGTAACTCCTCATATGAGATTATGTTATTCATTTAGATTGTTCATTATTATATACATGAGTGAGTGACTGTTGAGTTTCATCTCCCGACGACTCTCCATTTTCTCTATTATTTATTTACACTATTTACAGTTTTTCACCCAATCCCTATGATTACGTGTCAACACTACATAAGTAGGTAACTCTCCTCAGTCATTTTATTGAGTTTACATGTCGAATTTGACCAGGTTAACTTTAAACATAACTTAATAATACATTAAATGATCACATAAAAGACACTACATGAGTTGGTGGTAGATGAATGTTAAAATAACACCATTCTCAATACCACCTCTAATCGGAATAAAGGGCTACATAGGGAAATTATGAAATGATTAAAAAATGGTGCATTTATAGATGGAAATATAAAGGTTGGGTGTGGTCAAAATATGATGAACATGTTTATTGAATCATTTGGGCCTCAACTAGTCTCAATTTGGTAGACTTTGGGGCTTCCTTTTTATTTAAATGCTTTACATTAAGTTTTATCTTTAAAAATGAATTTTTTATTTATCTAATATTGATGATATTTTGGATTTCATAACATGATTAATATTTAGACTTGAGTGGTTTGCATTGTGATTAAATATGCTTATTTTCATTTCTTGTTATAACTTGTTATGTTTAGTTGCATTCAATGCAATGATGTTTGTGCATGGACAATGATTACATTTTCTTTTCATACGCATAGTTGTTTTTGCAATGCATCTTGTTTGGAATTACATCATCTCGACATGAAATTATCATGATTCAATCATGCACGTCATCATTTAGTGGATTTCTTGATTTGAAATTTAATGAGATTCCATGTCTTATGTGTATGCATTCACATGTATTCTCACATGTAGTTGTGTAAGACAATTACAAAATATCACCATTCATGAAGTGAAGAGAGATAGTGTTAGTTTTTTGGGTTATTTTAAAGTGCTACACCATGTTTGGGGCTACATCATGATATTTGTGGTACATTGTGTATCATTAGCCCCTAAATGGTATGTGATGGATTTACACACTCGAGGTGGCATACTCAGTATTTGTTCAACCTTAGTTGGATTCTTGCATGGCATTCTTCCTTAGAGCATTGTAGATCTTCAAGTAGCCTGACGACATTGTAGAAATTCCTTGTAGATTCAAACTGCTAATTGTAATTTACTAAAACAATAGACTTGAATCTACTCTACTCATTAGTGGAAACAATTAAATGATCAAAAAATCACGAAGCATACAAGATAAAGAATTAAATCAACACATTACACAATTAATTTCTAGGGAAATCCACAATTAAAAAAATCCTACTATCTGTATATTGCATTAGTCAGAAAATATGAGAAGATTACAATGCTTTGCTCAAGCCCGAGCAACCTCTCCACTATCTCTATCTGTCTCACAACTTCCTGGACAAGCCCAGGCCAATATTTAACCCAATTTTGGCTTTCCCAAATCCCTATTTCCTTTCGTTGTTTCCTTGGGAAATAGCCCCTATTAATTAGGGAAATTTCTCAATATGAATTGCATAATCATCATAGGCCTTCCTCTGACTACATGCACCAATTGCTCAATTCAGATGATTATAGAACTAATAGTACACTACCCTTGAAATCCAATCTCAAGTGGTTAACTATCATATCTTACACACATGAGTTATTTATGAGTGAATAATCAGTTAACTAGTTGAACACATGAAGCAACACCCCTCTGTCTGACCTCCTATTATTTCCTCCACCAGTTGGAACTAGTTTAACTAGCTTTAACTCAGTTAAACTGAATTAATTAATTACAACTCAAAATAAACTCAACTAGGGCTCTTATAAAGTAGGATACACTCTACATGACTCTAGTTATACCCTCAACTCGAATCAACTAAGCCAACTAAGTCAAATTAACTTAGTTAACTCATACAAGTTGTCTTCTGATGTGGAATTACAATTTTATTCCTAGTTTAATTCAAGGACAAAATTAAATTAGTATTTTCTTGTTTCATTTTCAATGCTCCCTCTCAACAAGAAAGGGGTTATCAGATACCCCAATTTTACCTCTATGGAACATGAATTTTCCTCTTAACAGTTCCTTAATCAATATTTCTGCAGCTTGTTCCTCTATAGGAATGTACTTTGGCAACAACATGATTCTCCTCTGCACACAATCTCGTAGATGGTGATGTCAATATGCTTGGACTGATCATGAAAAAATGGATTCTTAGAGAGCTTGATACAACTCTGATTGTCACAGTAAATCATTGTGGGATCCATCTACTCACAAAATAACCCAACGAGGATCTTCCTCATCTGGATAGCCTCACAAGCTGCTTGACTAGTAGCCATGTAATCTGCTTCTGTCGAACTAAGTGCAATTGATATCTTCTTCCTGATGTACTAAGAAATTGATGTTGACCCAATACTGAAGATTCCCCCTGATGTGCTCTTCTTGTTTAATGGAATCCCTACCCAAACTGCATTTGTAAAGCCTTGAAACTTTAATCCCTTTGTCCGTCTATTACAAAGACCAAACTAAGTGGTTCCTTTGACGTATCTCAACACATGTTTAGCTACCTTCCAATAGATTTTGGTTGGCTTAACCATTTCTTGACTAATCTGGTTAACTACAAAACCTATGTCCGGTCATGTGTTCACCAAATACATAAGTGAACCCACAAGATGTCTGTAAATAGGAGCCTCCACTACTTCACTTGAAGTAGCATATTTCTTCCTCCATTTCCACGCTAGAGGAGTCTCCATGGATTTGCTTCTCTCCATGTGAAACTTCTTCAATATCTCGTTGACATACTTTCTCTGAGAGACAAACAATTCTTCATCTCCTTTCCATACTTCCATATCAAGGAAATAATGCATGAGTCCCAGGTCCTTCATCTCGAATTCTCTTGAAAGATACTCTTTGCAAGATTTTACCAGCTTATTATCACCTGTTATAATTAAATCATCAACATATAATACTATAACCAATAATTTACTTTAAACCAAAATATGGCAAAGGTTCACATCTGCTTCACTTTTGGAGAAGCCCAACATGGTGAAATAACTGTCAATATTGGTGTACCAAGCACGAGGTGTGTGTTTCAATCCATACAATGCTTTCCTGAGTATGAACACATGCAATTCTCTATTAAAGATCTCAAATCCTTCCGGCTGCTCAATGTACACCTCTTCCTCAATCACTCCATTGAGGAATGTTGTCTTCACATCCATCTAATGTATATTCCATCCCATCTTTACTGAATGTGCTAGAATAGATCTAATTGAATATTACCTTGCTACTGGAGCAAAAGGTATCCTCGTAATCAATTCCCTCCACCTGAGAGAACCCTTTGGCCACAAATTTGGCCTTGTTTTTCTCCACACTCCCATTTTCTACTTGCTTTACCTTGTAAATTCATCTGGAACTCACCACTAACTTATTTGTTGGTATTGGGACCACCTCCCAAACACTGTTTCTAATAATGGAGTCATGCTCCTCTACCATGGAATCAACCGATACTGGTTACTACACTGCTTCCTCAAATGAGGATGTGGATGTTCCAACATTATCTCTAGCATCATGCATCAATATGTCAGCTTCTCTGGTGCGCTTCCTTTTATCTCTAGAATCGTCTGCACGAGTGGGTTCTTCCACTCTCTATTCCTCTACACGTGGCTTCTCCAAATCATCCTAAGGTTCTTCCTTTGGAGCTAAAATCTCCTCATATGCATGTAACTGAAGCTCACTCTCAAGGGAGCATCTCATGGCATTCTCTTCATCAAACTTCACAGCTCTACGAACCACTGTCATCCTGTGAGATGGCAGGTACATCCAATAGTTTTGAGGTGTTTCAGTGTACCCCACAAATATGCTCAACTCCATTGTTGGCTCTAGACTTTTCCTTTCATCCTTGGTAACATGACAGTAAATTGATGAACAAAAGATTATGAAGTGTGCCACATTTGGTTTCTTACTTGAAAAAACTTCTTCTAGTGTACTCATCCAAAGAATACGATGAGGAATCTTATTTTCTACATATACAGTTGTGTTGCATGCTTCATCCCACAAGTGCAACAGTAGGCCCTAATCATCTAACATTTCCCGTGCATCTCCCAAAACACTTTTGTTCTTCCTTTCAACCACCCCATTATGTTGTGGGTTATGGGATTCTATTAACTCCCATCGAATGCCTTCTGATGCAAAAAAAATTTTGAATTCATTTGACACATATTCTCCACTATTATCGCTCCTCAGAGCCTTCACTTTCATGCCGGTGTCTTTCTCAACAAATGCTTTAAATTCACAAAATTTAGAGAACATCAGATATTTCTTCTGCATGAAGAAAATCTAGCACTTACATGAGAAATCATCTACAAGTATTACATAATACATGTGCTTGGTTATGGAGGCTGTCGAGAACGGTCCACACAGACCTCAATGAACTCTTTCAAGGATCACTTGTGCTCGATTTTCCTTATCATGAAAGGTGGATTTGGTGTACTTCCCCATTGTACACCCTTTGCAAGTATCTCTCTACTCTAATGCACCCTTGGGAAGTCTTGTTGAAATATACTGCATTATATTCAAAGCTTTGTGGTGAAAGTGGCCCAATCTTCTTTTGTGCTCAAGACAACACAATCTTCTACATCTGATTTATAGAGGTTATTCACTCGAACCATGATCCACTTCACTTTTCCTAAGGCTATGTGACGAAGGAAAGTCTTTCCTTTGCTAAATATCAAATCATAGCCACATTATTCCAAGATCTCAATTGAAACCAAATTCTTCTTCAGACCTAGAACATACATGACATATTTTAATGAGAGAGGAGAACCATAATCCCTATGAAAAAGTAGCAGTACTGATGCCAGTTACATTATACCTTACATCATCTCCCATTTCGATGTGCATCTAGAGTTCCTTCTCATGCAAGTCACTAAAGAATTGTCTATTGACAGTAATATAGAATGAGTCTCCACTATCTAGATACCACACACTACCCATCACTGATGTCACCATGTAAGCAATCAGGGTGAAATCCAACTCAAATTGTGAATGTAACAACCTTGGTGAGAATTCCATGTAATAAAAGTTAGTAAAGGAAAAATAATAACCACGGTTGTTGGGACACTTATTCCAAGTTGAATGTTATGCAAAATCCTAGTGATGGGGATCACTTGTGATTGTTTATGGCTAAGGAAATTGACAAAGGCAATGGCTAAGGCTTTGGAAAGGAAAAATGGAATTTTGGCACATTTATTTATGAAAATAATGGAAATTAGGAGAAAAAGGAGGTGAAGCGTCACAGGTTGCATGTGAGGAGGAAATTGATGGAAAATAATGGAAAATGAAGAAAATAGAGGCCTCATTCATAAAAAAGGCTTCTAAGGATTGGTTGGTAACCTTTTGTCAGTTTAATGTTAGAGCTCTCTCGTTATTCTCTCTCTCTCTCATACTCTTGGAGACTTAGAGTTTTCTTGGAGCACTCTTGGAGGGTATGTCATACTTGGATTCTTGGAGCAAGAAGGCAAAGGAAGAGCAGGAAATCATAAGAAGGCATCAAGATCAGCAGTTACAGCAAGATTTTCTTGTAGGTACCCATGTTGCATGTATGTTTTCCTCACTAGTTTTGGCATGTATGGTATATGTATGTGGATTTTTGGTCATGATATGTCACTGGCATGGAGGATTGCCTAGATCGACAATCGATTTCCTAGCCTTTCCATTTCCTGGATACCCATGGAGTTTGTGGGTTTATTTCCTTTTTTTGTTTTGGTTGGTTCTCATGTTTCCTTAGCTTGGGTTGAGTTATTAGTTCTTGGAAGCGATGGTTAGACAAATGCTATGGAAGCCTTGTAACAGCTTGGGTTGAGTTATTAGATCCTGAAACCTTGGTTGGAAAAATGCTCTAGAAGCCCTATAACAGCTTGGGTTGAGTTACTAGTCCTCGAAGCCTTGGTTGGAAAAAATCTCTGGAAGCCCTTGGTGGGTTGAGTTACTAGTCCTTGAGGCCTTGGTTGGAAAAATGTTGTAGAAGCCCAACGATAATTGTGGGTTGAGTTACTTGTCCTGGAAGCCTTGGTTGGAACAAACACTCTGGAAGCCCTGGAAGGCTTGGATGGAGACCAATCCGATGATGGTTTTGTGATGTTTGATCATGAGGTGGAATCATTGTTTGATGGGTTGAGGTGGATGGCCTCTGGAACCCCTGGATGAGTTTTGATTGATGTGTTCTATGAGATCCCACATTCATGCTTGGAATATGACACGGGGGTGAATGGCTGAAGAGAAATTTGGCTTAGTCATTCTACTGTCGGGTGGAATGTGGAAGTCCCATCCCAGGTGTTAGTGTCAGTCTTTACAGCCTTCCTCTAGTGATCAAATATGCTCTTACAAAGTGATTTTGAAGTGTCAAGGTCAAATTTTGTCATTTCAGTGAGTCTTCAAGCAAAATTTGGTCACTAGGCATTAGGTCTAGGGTTTGCCCAAATGTCAGTCCATGTCATCATTCAGCTGAGCCTATCATCATTTAGAGGGTTTTCATTGTCATGTCAGTGTCTAATGAGTCATTTTACATCTTGTTCATGCTTCAGTTGTGCCTAGGCAAGCTCATTTCCCTCTCTTAGGGTTTTGAAGACAGTTTCTCTTGGGCGGACAAATCATCGGCAAAACTTGTATCCTGATGTTCATACACCTTCCCCTATCCTTAAAGTACCTTATCAAACACTTCCCATCCCTTAGATCCGCCAAATTCCTCATTTTTGCACAAACCCTAGTTTCTAGCTACAATCTGGCAATTTTCTAGGTTTGGCCTGTGTTTTTCCCTTTTCGACCCCTTCCCCTCACTCAATCTCTGAGATTACACTTTCCCCTGCTTCCTAACATCCCTCCCCACTCCCAAAAATTTCCCCAAGAATTTAGAAGCCCTCTATCCCCTTCATTTCGCTCCATTTCGACAAAATCCCTTGTTTCACACATCGGGACAAGTTTCACTCAAAAGCTGTTTCTGAGCAATAAAAGATGAATTTTGCAAAACTGAGAGAGGTTTTTGTTCAAAACATGCCAAAGAAGAAAAACCTCCTTCACTTTTTACACAGGTGTCATGGTTTGAGAGAAATGTCAAAAATACCGGCGAGAACGAAGGTGCTCCAAGGACGGTTGGCCAAAGCACAAAAACGAAGGAAAACGCCCGATCCACTCCAAACTTTGGCCAAAGCCTCTTTGACTGAGCATGGTACTTTATTGGGGACTCCCAGCCCAAATTTCAAGAAATTTGGAGAAAATTTTGTCATTTGTGAATTTTTTGTGCAATTTACAGGTTTTGGCCATTGGAGTGGTCTCACCCCGCGCGCAACCACTAGGGAGGACTACTCAGAATCACAAAAAGTTGACATTTTTGGAAAGGGCATGCAAAAAATAGAATTACCTATACTTGGGGTCAACTTGATTTTGATATTTGGGCCTCCAAAAGCTCAAAATACATCAAAATTTTGACTTTCTGCCCACTTTTTGAGTTGCAGAAAGTGACCTTGGGAGAATTGACTTTTGAGGGGTCAAATCAACTCCAAATCCAGAAATTCCACTTGGGATGGAAAGTAGACACACAGAGCTTTCCAATGAGCCATCTTGAACTTGATTTGGACAACTGGAACCCACTCAAAAAGTGCTGCAAAGGGGCGCGACCACTCGAGCAGGGGGCGCGACCACTCGAGCTAAAATTGCCAGTTTTGACTTTTCAGCCCTGCAAACTCTGTTTTTTACCTTGGTTGATCATTTGTACTTGTAAATGATGGATGTATGGATAATTTTCATGGCACATTGATAGATTTAATCTCTCTTAACCCTTCTAGAAGTTTCCTTGATGTAAATAGTGAATATTAAATGCATGGATGGGTTACCTATGTTTTAGAGGCAAGTTGTTTTGACTGCCTATTATCTAGTGCTCAGTTTAGAATTAGTTGAAACAGCTCCTAGGAAGCTGAGCTCGACCCCTAGAGGTGGGGAAATGAGTTATATCATCTATATTATGCCTTCTCTTGCTCATTTTCATGGTTGGACTCTTGAGGGAGAAGCTCTATTGTATATTTTACTTGTATCTCTGCAATTTGAGGAAAAGGAAGGCCAGGGTTTTGCAGACATCATTGTGGATTCTTGTGGATTATTGTGTTGATGGTGTGTTTCCTACTTGTCATTGTAAGTGTGTTTATGTGTTCCATCTCTTATTCTATTGCTGCTAATTAAACAAAAGAAGTGATAAAGTTTGAATTCATGCATGCCATGCTCAGCTTTCAATTTTGTTTAATATTTATGTTTTCCACTGTCTAAAGAGGATTCAAAGTCATTATTTGCCCTCTTTAGCTCCCTTTCTTTCTTCCTTGATCATCCATCTCAGCTTAAGGCATCAGCACAAACTCCTTCCTTGCCCCAAAGACCCACCTGCAAAAACTGAGCTCAATCCCCACACCCTGAATTGCACTCCCTCCAATTGCCACCAAAAACCCCAAAAACTTTAAATCAACCTTCCTAATCAGTTTACTAGCCTAATATCAGTGTTCCTAATTGGGTCAGCTCATCCTATTGAAATATCTACCGAGTTTGACCGGAGAGAGCCTTCTCATACCCCGTAGGGCTAGCTACAAGGTGAAATGGTTTGATGTTGCCTTGAAGGTTTACCTTCCTCAGCCTAGGGTGAAATCTCAAGCGCTAACATAGTGGCGACCATATTGGGGAGAACAAACTTGTTTGTGTGTTGATGTGTGTGTTTCGCAAGTCTTAGACGGAGCCTGAAGTCACGCCAGGTAGCCTTTGAACACGCTCTTGTTTTACATCAGCGTTAGTAGATAAACGCTGCTTCAGTCAATCTCCGTGAGCTTGTGAATACAGCACTTCATTTGCAATTTTTACCCCAGTACATGTATCAAGTTCAGATCTGATTGTTGATGGTGAACAACGATCAGACACTGGCAAGGCTGAAATCATTCACTTGGCGACTCTAAATCAGTTTTGAAGATCAGATCCAAAGACTCCACTGGAGGATGATCCCGACCAGCAGAAACATGAAAGGAGAATATGGCAAGATCAGGTACTCAAGTTGGAATTTCATCCAGGACATTTTGTTCTTTGTTGTAAATTATTTCTTCTCTTTTCCCGAGAATGTCAAGACTGTTTTGCAAAGTATATTGTATTTGAGAAGAGATCCTCGGCCTGCAGTTGATTCTTTCCCTTTGAAGATTGTGAATACCAAAGATTTGCATGCCTGTGAGTTTGATCAAGATCCTTTTTCCGAATTTTGTGATGACCATCTTCAAATTGATGAATCTCAAGAGACCAAGACTGATCCTATATCTGCTGTAAATACCCCTACACCTTGTAAAATTCCAGATCGGTATAAACCTCTTGTTTTACCTTCTATTCTTCATGCTTTCCCCAAAAATTATGATCTATACTTGCCGAGGTTTGATGGTGAATGTAAGAATGTCAATGCTGAGCAACATGTGCAGAATTTTGAGAATTTTCTAGATCTTTTTGAAGTTGATGATGAAGATGTCAGTATTAGGCTTTTTGCTCTTTCTTTGCAAGCTGAAGTGAAGAGTTGGTTCAAAGCTCTGCCTGATGCAAGCATCTCAGATTTCCAGCAGTTCGTCAAAGTTTTTCTCGATAGGTGGATGATCGGGCAAAACCTTTTCTTGATTGTAGAAGAGTATAACCATCTGAAAAGATTGCCAGGGGAGATAGTACAACAGTTTTCGGCCAGATTTAATCAAGTTTATGATTCAATGCCAGTTGATATAAGACCTTCTCCTAGATCTTCTCTCTTACACTATCCGGGCGCCTTTGATCCGGAGATGGAGTTTCAACTGAGAGAAAGAGATATTGCAACACTTCACGAGATGCAAAACAGTGCAGTAAGTGTAGAGGCGCATCTGCTGATCCGAAGGGCAAGAATGAAGGAAGAAGAGATGAAAAGCATAGATCCGGAAAAATCAACATCTCTAGAGGTAAAGCTTGACATTTTGGTAAGTGCAGTGGAAAAGATGATGGAGAAGGTCACCTCAAGGAATGATTATGATGCTCATGGCTTGCTGATTGAAGAAGAACAAGTTGCTGATCCAAAACATTTTGTTTCTTACCCTAGTTGTCATAGTGATTGTTTTATAGATAATTGTGAAGAAGAGAGAGTTGTTGATATGATGTGTATGTTTGATGATGATTTGCCTCATTATGATGATGATTATGTTCTCCAAAAAGAAGCCAATCTTGCAATCAAACAAGCAGCTAGTTTGTGGAAGGAAAAAGTTCATTTTCAGCAGCTTGAAAACAATGTTCAGCCATCACATATCAGCTATGACAGTGACGAGGAAAGTGCAGCAAATTTTGAAGTAAGTGGCGGATCTTTGCCTTTTTGTTATGATTCATGTCAGTTCATTAGAGACAACTTCCATGAAATTAGAAATCAGCTGTCAACAAGTCTTGATCTAGACCATCTTGGAGGCAATAAAAACCTTGTTCCAGAATTCTCATATTCAGATTTGCAGCCCCCAAATGCCATTGGTTGTCAAGTTGTAGATGAAAGCATGGAAGCTGACATATTTGATCAAATGATACAAGAAGGTTCCCTACCTTTTTGTTTCGAATCATTTCAGTTTTTGAAGGGTAGATTGCGTAGTAAATCTTCAAATGAACAGCCTATAACAAATCAGCAATCTCTCAGTGTTAATGTTGAGGACGAGACAAATAACAAAATGCTTGAGCAGCCTGTAGCATCAGATTTGCAGCCACCAAATGAACTTGAAGGGCAGATTACAGATGAAGGTATGGCAGCCGAAATAGATGATTTGATGATGTCGGAAGATTCTATACCCTTTTCTTTCGAAGAATTTCAGTTTATAAGGCAGAATCTTTGTAAAACTTCTTAAGAAAAAGATGAACAGCTAGAAGGATGTCATACATTTTCAATGGATACATTGCAGCGGTCTTTTCAAGTTTTTCATGATCCAATAGCTGATGTTTTGGATAAGGTTTGCAGTCAAAGTCTTTCTCCATTGACCAAATGTGAGCTTGAAACATGTGCTGATATGAATTTGATCCAGCAGTCAGTTTCTTTGTCATTTTCAGCAGAGGTCTCATCACAAGGCTCAGATCAAAGGTTGCATTCATGGTATGATGGGAAGAGAAGTAATCCATTGGATGAGCTAAGTTGCAATGTGCATGAACTTCAAGATCCTTATGCAGTGTTTTTGGAGGCGGATAGAGAATTCATATCATTCAACGGATCTGTTTCTAAGTTGTCATGGGAGTTGCCTTTCAGTAGTTCTCTTTTGTTGGTCATAAGTGAGAACTTGCAGAGATTTCAAACAACAGATGAGATACTTACTTGGTTACATTGGTTGTTTCATTTCACTTGATCAGGTCATGAATGAAACTATTACAGTAGGTTGTGATGAATAAGCTCCACTTTGAGCATCTTTCTAGTTGGTCGATTATGTTTAAGTATTGAGTCAGTTTTTAGTTGAGTCATGAGTCCTTTGTTAGTCCATTTTCAGTCTTGTTGTTAAGTTAGTTTGAGTCGGTTTTCAGTCATGCATTTCAGCTTGAGTTTTTGACTCCATTGCCCAATGATTGAAAGGCACTGGTCTGCTCTCCCAGAGGTCTAAGGTTCTTGGCACCTCCAAGGAGCTACCATCCCCATTGGAGCCAATGTTAGTGTCAGTCTTTACAGCCTTCCTCCAGTGATCAAATATGCTCTTACAAAGTGATTTTGAAGTGTCAAGGTCAAATTTTGTCATTTCAGTGAGTCTTCAAGCAAAATTTGGTCACTAGGCATTAGGTCTAGGGTTTGCCCAAATGTCAGTCCATGTCATCATTCAGCTGAGCCTATCATCATTCAGAGGGTTTTCATTGTCATGTCAGTGTCTAATGAGTCATTTTACATCTTGTTCATGCTTTAGTTGTGCCTAGGCAAGCTCATTTCCCTCTCTTAGGGTTTTGAAGGCAGTTTCTCTTGGGCGGACAAATCATCGGCAAAACTTGTATCCTGATGTTCATACACATTCCCCTATCCTTAAATTACCTTATCAAACACTTCCCATCCCTTAGATCCGCCAAATTCCTCATTTTTGCACAAACCCTAGTTTCTAGCTACAATCTGGCAATTTTCTAGGTTTGGCCTGTGTTTTGCCCTTTTCGACCCCTTCCCCTCACTCAATCTCTGAGATTCCACTTTCCCCTGCTTCCTAACATCGCTCCCCACTCCCAAAAATTTCCCCAAGAATTTAGAAGCCCTCTATCCCCTTCATTTCGCTCCATTTCGACAAAATCCCTTGTTTCACACATCGGGACAAGTTTCACTCAAAAGCTGTTTCTGAGCAATAAAAGATGAATTTTGCAAAACTGAGAGAGGTTTTTGTTCAAAACATGCCAAAGAAGAAAAACCTCCTTCACTTTTTACACAGGTGTCATGGTTTGAGAGAAATGTCAAAAATACCGGCGAGAACGAAGGTGCTCCAAGGACGGTTGGCCAAAGCACAAAAACGAAGGAAAACGCCCGATCCACTCCAAACTTTGGCCAAAGCCTCTTTGACTGAGAATGGTACTTGATTGGGGACTCCCAGCCCAAATTTCAAGAAATTTGGAGAAAATTTTGTCATTTGTGAATTTTTTGTGCAATTTATAGGTTTTGGCCATTGGAGTGGTCTCACCCCGCGCGCGACCACTCGGGAGGACTGCTCAGAATCACAAAAAGTTGACATTTTTGGAAAGGGAATGAAAAAACTAGAATTACCTATACTTGGGGTCAACTTGATTTTGAGATTTGGGCCTCCAAAAGCTCAAAATACATCAAAATTTTGACTTTCTGCCCACTTTTTGAGTTGCAGAAAGTGACCTTGGGAGAATTGACTTTTGAGGGGTCAAATCAACTCCAAATCCAGAAATTCCACTTGGGATGGAAAGTAGACACACAGAGATTTCCAATGAGCCATCTTGCACTTGATTTGGACAACTGGAACCCACTCAAAAAGTGCTGCAAAGGGGCGCGACCACTCGAGCAGGGGACGCGACCAATCGAGCTAAAATTGCCAGTTTTGACTTTTCAGGCCTGCAAACTCTGTTTTTTAACTTGGTTGATCATTTGTACTTGTAAATGATGGATGTATGGATAATTTTCATGGCACATTGATAGATTTAATCTCTCTTAACCCTTCTAGAAGTTTCCTTGATGTAAATAGTGAATATTAAATGCATGGATGGGTTACCTAAGTTTTAGAGGCAAGTTGTTTTGACTGCCTATTATCTAGTGCTCAGTTTAGAATTAGTTGAAACAGCTCCTAGGAAGCTGAGATCGACCCCTAGAGGTGGGGAAATGAGTTAGATCATCTATATTATGCCTTCTCTTGCTCATTTTCATGGTTGGACTCTTGAGGGAGAAGCTCTATTGTATATTTTACTTGTATCTCTGCAATTTGAGGAAAAGGAAGGCCAGGGTTTTGCAGACATCATTGTGGATTCTTGTGGATTATTGTGTTGATGGTGTGTTTCCTACTTGTCATTGTAAGTGTGTTTATGTGTTCCATCTCTTATTCTATTGCTGCTAATTAAACAAAAGAAGTGATAAAGTTTGAATTCATGCATGTCATGCTCAGCTTTCAATTTTGTTTAATATTTATGTTTTCCACTGTCTAAAGAGGATTCAAAGTCATTATTTGCCCTCTTTAGCTCCCTTTCTTTCTTCCTTGATCATCCATCTCAGCTTAAGGCATCAGCACAAACTCCTTCCTTGCCCCAAAGACCCACCTGCAAAAACTGAGCTCAATCCCCACACCCTGAATTGCACTCCCTCCAATTGCCACCAAAAACCCCAAAAACTTTAAATCAACCTTCCTAATCAGTTTACTAGCCTAATATCAGTGTTCCTAATTGGGTCAGCTCATCCTATTGAAAGATCTACCGAGTTTTACCGGAGAGAGCCTTCTCATACCCCGTAGGGCTAGCTACGAGGTGAAATGGTTTGATGTTGCCTTGGAGGTTTACCTTCCTCAGCCTAGGGTGAAATCTCAAGCGCTAACACCAAGTTTGGATTTTGCGTCATTAATGAAAGGTTATTTCTCCTTATATCTCTATGATAATTTTGATGGATTATATGTGGCTTATATGGTTTTACTTTCATTGGTATTTCTGTTGCTATTATGCTAGTTATGTATGTTTTTTATGACAGTCGTTATGTATGACTCTCATCATGTTTTTACTTGTAATTGAATGATCAATGTATCTATGACCTAATGGATGGAATGGAAATTCATGTGTTGAGGCATCAATGTTTATTAGCAATTCTCAGCTAAGTATGAGACCCCTATACTCATATATGTTACTTATACCTGTAGATTACATATTCGTAATATGTTTGATGAAATGCTTGTCATGGCTAGTAGGGGTCTAGTCAAGGTCTTAAACAAGTAATTTCTTTATTAATGCCATTTCCATGTTATTTTACTAGTTTGAAGATGTGATTCAATTTTGGGTAGTAACCTGGGCTCTGGGCCTGAAAAAGTGGCTCAAATCCCGGTGACACTAGTAGAGCACTAGCAAAACGAGTCCCTAGACACTGGCAGGTAGGCCTGTGAGAGCGTCCATAGGTCCTTGGATGTTGTCATGCCTATATCATGAGAGCGACTCGGGGTTAAGATGTCCAAAAGTTCATTGGGACCCAAGGGCAAGATTCTAGAAGTGTTGGATTGGTTCCTGAGGGTCCTGAGGCTGATGTTAAATGTTTGTATGGTGTGTTTCCATAAGTTCCACTTCCTTAATGTGATTTAGGAGGCCAAATCATATCATAGTGGCCTCTCGTCGCATGTTTACCCTGGATGGCCAATTGCTTGGGTAGATGTGGGAGGAGGGTGTTACAATGTGGTATCAGAGCATTGTTCACCCCTCAGACTGGATGGGATGTGTGTTGGTCATGCATGCATGTTAGTTTCATGTGTGTCTCTTACACTTGCATTCCATGTGATTGTTTCATTTTCATAATGTTGATCATGGTTGTAGTGACGTTGTCATGTGGAAGTTGATGTTATTGTGGAATGCATCATCGTAAGTGTATCACTGGTTACATGTTGTTATATGTTGCTTACATGTATCATCATTGTATTCTTGGTTAAAATCTCGTATGTTTGGTTACATTCTTATATGTTTGGTTGCATGTATCATTCTTGTAGGTTTGGTTTCAAGTTTTGTTAGTTTGTGCTTGATAATATGTGTTTAAGCATGTGCATAGTTGGTTACGTATCGCTTATGCATGTTCATGTTTGCATCTAGTCAAGTGTATAGTGATGTAATGGTTGTTTTCATGCATGAGGTCGTCGTATGTGTTATTGACAAGGTCATTCATTGATGACTGGACCCTAGTTAGAATGATGGTTGCATGGTCCTATCCTTATGTTTTGTATTTCTATTTTTTGTCATGATTATGTTATACTTGTATCATGTTGACTTGTTGATCTTGCAGACAAGGTATCCTCCCCGAGCTCTACTAAGATACGTTGGTTTATTGTGATTTGGTTTAGCTGACATGATATACCTTGTGGGAAGAAATATCGAATGGATAGAAAAATGGTTGACTACAAAGACTCTCCCTATGAATCAGAGGAGAAATATGGTGTTGGGAACTCTTCTAATTTTGAAATTACACTGAGAAGATTGAAGGAAGAAATAAGGATTTGTAAGACAGATAATGATAGAATCATGCAGGCACACACGCAGAGGTAAATTCAGTGATACTTCAAAGTTTTTCAAATTTGCTGTAACAGGGACCATGTCATATTAGCTATGAACAGGAGGATTGAACTAATGGGGAATATGTTAGTAGGTCGCATGGTGGTCTCAGGTCATATAGAGATGACACTATCAGATATGGTAGATTGTTGGACACTTCGGATATGAGAGGGGATAGCCACATGTATTATTCTAGTTTTGAGTCAGATAGGCACTATGATCGTCATCATTATCATCCTTACAAGAGGAGTGATAGGGGATACTTTCTAGATGAGTTTAAGAAAGGAAAGCCACCAGAATTTGATGGAGAGATGAAAAACCATAGGATGCAAAGGCATTGTTTCTTGGTATGAGTAAGTTCTTCAAGTTACATGACTATTCAGAGAACATGAAAACTAGAGTGGCTACATTTAGTCTCAAAGGTAAAGAAAACATTTGGTGGGAAGATGTGAAGAATGTCAGATGCATTCATGAGGAGGATTTGACTTGGAGCAAGTTTGAGCAAATAATGAAGAGGAAGTATTTGTCAGAGAAATATTTTGATGACAAGGAAAAATAATTTTATGAAATAAAGATGGGATCAATGACAATTGATGAGTACACTAGCAAGTTCTTGGAGTTACTGAGGTATGTGCCTTATCTCACGGAGGATAAGTACAAGATTCAGAGGTTCATTAGTGGATTACTGATTGCATTCAAATATAGGATTGATTTCGATGAGCTTATATCATTGGAGGAAGCCATTTGAAAGCTAAAGAATTTCTATGAACAATCAAAGCGCATGTATGATTATAAGCTAGATTGGAAAGGTAATGAAAGGAACAAAAGAAAATGGGACAATAAACGAGCAAGACTTCAAGGTAAGGATAATAAAGAGAATGCAACACCATCTAAGAAGGTCAATGCATCAGATAGAGAATAGGGATTCCGATCAAGAGAATAGAACAAGAAGATAGGCTAGAAGCCTATAGAGAGTTGGATTTGTGAGCAAATATAATCACAAGAGGGATTTTCCGCAAAATCATGGTGGTAGACCTCAAATATACAGTGTGTAGGAGGCACAGAATGTTGGGGAGGTTGGTCAGAGTGTTCCTCTTATTTATGCAACATTGGATAACAAACAAGAAGACCATCAGACATCTATAATTGAGATGGATGGCAAGCTTTGAAATCAAGTTATTTCTATTTTGATTGACCTTGGATCTAAGTATAGTTGTGTTAGCCTTGACTTGGTGGATAAGTGTGGTTTGAGTAAGGAATTGCATGCAGATTCTTGGTTAGTGAAATTGGATACAGGTATGAAGAAGCGAGTTCACCATTAGGTAAGAACTTGTGTATTTGATTTTAATGGTATGCCTACCGTAGCACATTTGAATGTATTACCGTTGGGATCATACAGTAGGTTTATGGGCATGTATTGGTTGTATCTTCATAGAACCAAGGTATATTGTTATGACAAATCCATTGAATGTGTTGATGACAATGGGGAACCAAGAGTCTTGCAAGGAAAGAAGAAAGCCACATAATTTAGGATGGTGACAACTATGCAAGCAAAGCATAGCTGCAGGAAAGGGTGCAAGCTATTACACATTTCTAATGATAAGGGTAAGGAATTTGAGGATGCAGATGTGTTGAGAAGGTACCTATTTTTACAACATTTCAAGGATGTATTTCCTGAGGATATTTCAGGAGTTTCCACCTCACAGGGAGGTAGATTTTTCTATTTTAGTTAGTGTTAGGGGCAGCTCCATCATCAAAAAAACCTTACAGGATGAGCACACCTGAGTTGTTTAAGTTGAAGCTACAGTTGAAGGAAATGTTGGACAAGGGGTACATTAGGCCAAGTGTGTCACCATGGGGCGCACCGATATTGTTTTGTTTGTGAAGAAGAAATATGGAACTCTCAAACTATGCATTGAATACATGAAGTTGAACAAAGTAACCATCAAAAATAGGTATCCATTGCCCAAGATTGATGACTTGTTCGATCAATTGAAGGGAGTAGCAGTGTTCTCTAAGATCAACTTGAGATAGGGATATCATCAGGTACGCATTAGTTCAATTCGAGTTAACTAATGCTCCAGCTACATTTATGTGCTTGATGAATAATGTGTTGCATCCATATTTGGATAAGTTTGTTATTGTGTTCATTGATAATATATTGGTATATTCTAAAAATGAGGAAGAGCATACTGAACATTTAGAGAGTGTTGAGGTTGTTAATATAGCATCAGTTGTATGCTAATATCAACAAGTGTAGTTTCTTTCCAACTGAGGTACATTACTTGGGACATGTTGACTCTAAGGAAGGAATTATAGTAAATCGAGAAAAGATAACAACCATCATGGAGTGGGTAGCTCCTAAGAATGTGGATGAGGTGAGATATTTCATGGGTTTGGAAGGTTATTATAGGAGGTTCATCAAGACCTTCTCACAGATTTCGTATCCTATCACATCATTGTAGAGGAAATGAAAGAAGTTTCAATGGACATAGGAGTGTGAGGCTAGTTTTGAGCATCTTAAGTAGTTATTGACACATGCATCAGTGTTAAAGATTTCATCTAGACAAAGAATTTGTAGTATGAACAGATGCTTGCAATAAAGGACTTGGTGGAGTCCTTATGCAGGATGGACAAGTGGTATGATATGAGTCACGAAAGTTGAATGAGCACAAGTAGAACTATCCCATGCATGGTATTGAGTTTGCAGCAATTATACATGCGTTCACAATGTGGAGACACTCTCTTCTGGGTAGGAGGTTTACATTGATGAGTGATCAAAGTGGTTTGCGGTATCTATTTGACCAACTGAATATGAATGGTAGGAAAGCTCAATGGTTGGCTACGATCAATGAGTTTGATTTGAAGATTAGGTATATCAAAGGTAAAGATAACAGAGTGGCAGATGATCTTAGTAGGTGGATACAGGTAAATGACTTAGCAACTATGAGCTCCTATGGGACAGATCTACATGATAGGATCTTGTAGGTAGCTGAGCAAGATATCATATATATGGAGATTATGCATAGGTTACAGCAGAGTATAGGTACATGTGATAATACAAGTACAAGTACACGTGATAATATTGGTACAGGTATATGTCATGGTACATGTACAGGTACATGTGCAGGTATAGGTACATGTACATGTATAGATACAGGTAGTGGTACAGGTACATGTACATGTATAGGTAGTGGTACAGGTACATATACATGTACATGTAGCGGTATAGGTACAGGTAGTGGTACAGGTGTAGAGGCACATGATGTGGATTATTTCCTTACGACAGATGGATTGGTTCAATTCAGAGACATGATATAAGTACCAGATATTAATGAGCTCAAGAATGTGATCTTGAGGGAGTTTCGCGAAAAACCATATTTAAGTCACCCAGGTTACCAGAAGACACTAACAACAATGAAGAGATTTTACTATTGGCCGAATATGAAGAGGGATGTACCAGAGTTTATGACTAGATGTTTTGATTGTCAACATTGTTATATGGAATTTGCATCTACGGATAAACACATTTTCCCTAAGTGGGTAGCTACACTTAGAACAACAGAAATAAAGTAGTTTAACCTTTTCCTATATTAGATAGATGACATGAAGGAACTTACTTGTAGTCTTTCACTTCCTTGATCGCCTTTTAATTGCTCTCGTCGCTCCCACTTGAACTAAATCCGCTCAATTGGTACATGTATCAACAGAAACAGAAACAACAAACGATCAAAGAATACATGATCTATCTACTATAAACCAATGGAATCAAAAACATTGAAACACATAATCATCATAGATATGAACAATAATATGAGAAAAGGAATAAACACTTTATTAATGTAGAAGGAAGAGTTTCACCCAATATAGTGCAATCCTGTGCCACTCCTCTAGCTTCAGTCCAACCCTCGCCACATAAAAAGCACACCAATCCAGCAACATAACATTACTTGATATGTACTCGATTCTCAAACCAATATAATTTCCTTACAAACTTCAACTTCTAGCCCCCTTGATCACTATGATAAGTGCTCAATTTATAGGGAAATGGAGGTGGTTTTGCCATAAATGGGATATTGAATGGCCTTCCAAAGTTGGAGTTAGTTTCCATGGAGTAAGGGATGAGAGGATAGGAGGTTAATTGATCCATAGCCTATCCAAATTCGACCTCACAGGATGAGATAAGAGTTGGGATCCTTCTAGAATAAAGGAATATTCCCAGAAACCTATGCAAATTTCGCTCAATCTCACCCAGCATAGGTCAAAGAGGGCCTAAGTGCATTGTAGTGCAAGCCTAAATGGACCTGCTTGCTCTGTAGCGCAGTTACCCCTGACCAAGGCTACGCTGGTGTCCCAAGGAGGCATTTTAGCAAGGCTTCAAGCTAAGAAACTTTCATGGATGGAAGCATTAAATGTGATGACTTGTCTAGGGCATGTAACAACTAAATTAGGGATTGATGAGCCCTAATTGTACTGATCTGAATTAATTGTACTGATCTGAATGTTGGGAGTGATGTGCCCAAATAGACCTGTAACAGTTTCCCCCTAAAGCATGAAGTCAAAAATGATAATGTCAAGTGATATGCTTTACGATGTGACAGAGAGAATCTGAAGCGGACGGTGGCCTGCATCGATTACAATACATAACATCATGATATTTTGAACTTTTCATGAATTGCTGAGGGAAGGCATACCCATACTCAACATATAAACTTTTCATTACATGTACATAAATTAGATATTCATCTATAGATATAGACCCATGGTAGGATGACCATCTATGTAAAGCCATCGTACAGATGATTTAGTACTCTCTTGAAATCGCAACCCGGATGGATGAAACTAGATCTGGGGTCTTCTATCTCGTCCAATCGTTTTGTCAAGTATGAGTCTAGCCATGTGAAAATGTGATCTGAATTTGAACATGGGAAGACACCGTTTGATTACCAGCCAATGATGTAAGTTGTTAACAAATGCGAGAGAGATCACCGATAATGATAATGATTCTCAAGGTACTACAGTACATTCTGCATGGTGTGAATAGATGTTTTGATGTCGAACACCATACAAATTCTTTCGGTCAAAGGCCAGTGATGTCAACCAGTCACCGGAAGCGAGAAAATTGCCATTAATGTATGCAAGCCTCAAGGTACTGGAAGGGTGTTTCTAAGTCAACTTCCTGGATAATGTGCTGATGTTGACAAGAAGTGACTCATCGCAGGAGGGCCTTGATGTATCCCCCCATCAACGACATGAAACAATGTAATGATTTTGAAGATAGAATTTGACTAACGACACATGGTTCAGGAATGGCAGTCATGAAAATGAAGGTTTATGAGTATTACAACAGATGAAATTTACTGAGTGACTTCTCTTGAACATGTCGGCGACACTGAATGAATTGGCATCATTGACCCAAAACCAAAGTGATGTATGGTGTGACAGGCCATAGGTATGATAACCATCAAGCAGATAACCCAACCCAAATAATCACAGAGATGAAGTGAAAGTGTCATGTTCAAGAGCGACTTGCTACCATAAAGTGATTTACCCCTTTTCCCATTTTCTCCAGTCATTGCTGACCAATACCTCTTTATTTTTTAACAAGTTTGAGGAGGATAACATATGCTTGTATTATAATTCCACCCTTCGGGTGAATCCATTGTTATGCGATGTTTTAATGAGCCTAGCGAAGGTGAAACTCGGTCTTTTCATGATGGACAAGTTTGTCGCTATTTGATGTTTTAACGAGTTTAACGACAATGAGAACTCGGTCCTTTTCATGTTTAGAGAGTTTGAAAAGGGACAAAAAGAAAACTCCACAAGTTCTTTTTCGTAAATTTGTCTCTCAAGTCTAAAAAAGCATAAAATAATACAAGAGAGAACCTATTGACCATGTTCGATCAATGTATTCCTTTTTCATAAATAATCTATCTCAATCCAGAAAAGGGTTAAACTTATACTAAGTATATGTCATTTCCAATCTATTAATGAGCTGAAAAGGACAAGCACTCGGAAATCTTTTCATATTTTGAGTCTTAAAAGAGCTTAAAGAGGATTCCACTTAGAGGAATGGGTGGTGTCTAGGATAGCAACTGGTTTCAGTGACGTTGGAACTTCTCAAAACACGTTGATTTATGTGAAGAGGCTAGCTAATAAGACCACTCATTGCAATCGTTCCTCAAAAAGGGTCAAACAACCAAGTGAAAGCGTACGATTGGCCAAGCAGATAGTGATGATGGAAAGAGAAAAACAAGGCTGATTTGACGGAAGAGGCTGATAGAATGGAAATCACGAGGGGTAAAATGGAGATGGGTTACTTTTTACACAAGCTTGAACCATAGGGAATTATGCTTGGATTCAATTTCATGTTTACACAAGCTTGAAACGAAAAACTATTCTTGGATTCAGTTTCATGTTTACACAAGCTTGAAACGAAAAACTATGCTTGGATTCAGTTTCATGTTTACACAAGCTTGAAACGAAAAAATATGCTTGAGATTGGTTTACATTCCCCCAGAATGATGACTTGATTCTAGGTGCATGCCCCCCAAGCTTCATTACATTCACCTAAGTAGACTACTCGTGGCTATTAGGTGGATGGAATGAAGGTTCATTTATGAGATCAATTAAAATACTCGACTAGGGTTTTACGAGATCTAATTAAAGACTCGAATTGGAATTTTTCTCCAAGGGACCTTGTTTCATTTTTTAATGAGCTTGACACAAGACAAGGAACTCTGCTTAGATTCCTTGTTTCATTTTTTAACGAGCTTGATACAAGACAAGGAACTATGCTTTGGGACCTGTTTCATTTTTTTAATGAGGTTGACACAGTAAAAGAACTATCCTCATATTCCTTTTTTCATTTTTTAAACGATCTTGACACAAGACAAAGAAATATGCTCAGATTCCTTGTTTCATTTTTTAACGAGGTTGACACAAGACAAGGAACTATGCTCATGCCCTTTGTTTCATTTTTTAATGAGGTTGACATAAGACTAGGAACTATCTTCATATTCCTTGTTTCATTTTTTAACGAGCTTGACACAAGACAAGGAGCTATGCTCATATTCCTTGTTTCATTTTTTAACGAACTTGACATGAGACAAGGAACTATGCTCATGCCCTTTGTTTCATTTTTTAGCGAGGTTGACACAAGACTAGGAACTATCCTCATATTCCTTGTTTCATTTTTAACGAGCTTGACACAAGACAAGGAGCTATGCTCATATTCCTTGTTTCATTTTTTAACGAACTTGACACGAGACAAGGGACTATGCTCATGCCCTTTGTTTCATTTTTTAACGAGGTTGACACAAGACCAGGAACTATCCTCATATTCCTTGTTTAATTTTTTAACGAGCTTGAAACACGACCAGGAACTATCCTCATATTCCTTGACCATGACCCATAAGAGGTCATGACTTCCAAGAGGTTCTCATCAGATCAGAGAACAATGCTCTGGAAGGGATACGTAGTAAGGAATCCACTAGACAAATCTAGTTCCAATGCCCCCAATACACAATGCACAACATCACAGAATTGATCGTCAGTTAATGTAGGCATGGAATGGGTTAACTCATAATTGACCTGTGGTAGGGAAGATACCATTGGGACAAAAGGACCATTTAGGGACTATGGTTGACTAGAAGCCATATTTGGATCAGGAAATGAAATATGGTCAACAGTGACAATTCTACCTTCATGCAGGAAACACATCACTCGAAAGAGTGTTGAAACAATAGCTCCCATGTCATAAACATAGTCGCATCCAAGAAGTAATTTGTAATCTAAAGGGCCTGGGACTACCATCACATTGAGATAAACAATTTTTCCTCCCAAAGTAATAAGAAACTAAGGAAGAATCCCTAATGGTTGATTATTTCCTTTGTTAAAAGCCAACAGATTCTAAGTAACAGGCATAAGTGGAAGCGAACCGAGTGCCTGCCAAGCAATGGAGGAAAGGATACTCATATATGCACCTTCATCTATAATAGTGCCAGATACAATCATATTATAAACTTGTACTATGATCGGGAAAGGCACATACGAAGGAAGATGGCATCTTACCAGTCGATTCCAATCATAGGAAGTGACCAGACTACTTGGAGGGGGTATCGTAAGAATGGGAGAATTACCCCCTTGAGTTATGAGAACGATAGGATTTTCTTCTTTTGTTGATGGAACAGGAGGGTTTCCTCCAAGCTCATTGGAATCTGAAGAAATGAAAAGAACCTGAGTGGTATCATACTCACTTTCTACAGGAAAAGTATGATTAACTGAAGGTGAAATTGGGTCAACTGTTTCCTCGACCTATGATTGGTCAGGTATAGACTCATGGGATTCACAGTGAGAGAGAGTGGGTTTGACCGACGATTGATTTGGGTCAGTCACTCCATCAAATAGTGAGGGATTAAGGGAGGGTCTCATGTAACTAAATGGAAGCTGCTGTGGAGAAGTAGGATGGTTATCCAACACTTTTTGGGCTTCATCCAGATAGGGACAAAGGTGAATGGGGTGATTCCCTTCACATAACCTATAGGGAAACTTAACTTTACCCTTTTTTCCATGAACTTTACTACCACTAGTTGATGGCGTGTCACTAGTATGATCTCTAGAAGTTGATGGCATAGGATGATGTGATCGAGAAGACCATTCTTTTAAGATCTGAGGAATACTAGAACAATTTCAAAGAATATGGTTTCCCGTACAAAGTTTGCAAGGATATTGAAGTTTGTGAGGCTTATCAGACGTTTTCTCATTATAAGTTGCATTCGAAGCAATGGTTGCTTGGTTGCCCCCCTGCTGAATTTTCTTCTTCTTCTTCTTCTTCTTCTTCCCTTTCTTCTTCTTCTTATCCACCTGGTTACTAGTGACAATATTTTCACCAAGCGAAGAGAAAGAAGGGGAGGAAGAAACAACCGATAAAGAAGGTAAAGTGCCAACTTTAGGATCAACTGGAGGTTGATTTTTTCCAGGTGGAGGAATACTCGATTACGGAGAAATCACAACATTTTGAACCAAGGAGGTTGAAAACAACCATACTAGCAAGCCAATGATAAATCCCGGAAGGGATAATGTAACCATATAAGGAGCACCAATATTTTTGAAAGGAGGAAAAGGACTAGGATTCCCATCAAAAGGAATTCCTTGATCGATGGACTCCGGAGTTGTTGCCATATGCCTCAACCTAAGATCAACTAAGGAGTGACGTGGAGGATGTTATCCACTGTCAATTAACTTTTTTTAATCAAACTAACATAACAAAACAAAAGAGGGATAATCTAGGAAAAAGGATTACCAAGTAATTGTGAACTGCAATATACTGCCTCAGCAAACCAAGGACTTAACATATGTGCAGGAAATCTCCCTGAATGCTATTTTCGGTGTATCACAATATACAAGGTGGCTGACTCAGTTACCTGTGGATGGATAGCAATCTAATATAGTCCTCCAAAATATACCCAAAAGTATGTGGAGGCTCAATCTATGTTAGCATTGTCTAATGCGAAACTGCACAGTGAGAGCATTCATTTATACTTTTCGTACTATAACACCGCATTATATACCCGAAAGTACATGGAAGAGCTACGATATACTTACAAACATGGAATGAGGTATCACACTTGGAAAGTATTGCAGATAATTAGCGACAGCTGCTATGTTTAATGACGTTGGAACACGTCTCTAGCTTAGACCTCTAAATGTTATGCATTAAGTTACAATGCTCCATTAGGTTAACTGAGATAACTTTTAAGTTAATCTTCTTAAGAATTTTCCTTTCAAGGTTCACCATGTGATGCATGTTTGCAATTCCTAGAATGCAACTAACATGAGAAACATTCTTTCATTCAATTAACAGTGAAAACCGTAGCTAGTAAGGGATAAAGAAATGAGATCTTTGGCAAAGAGAAAAGAGCATGTTATGAAACCAGCTCACAAAAAGATAGAAAAGTGAGATAAACGGCCTAGAATTAAGCCTCTTCGAGGGGGAAACCTCCTTTACATTACATAAATGAACAATTCTTAGATGATACAAATGACAAGACCTCCTTTCTATATATAGGAGTCTAAGGGGTCATAATATAATCAGAGTTGACATAACAATAATAATGTAAGGGCACAATAATAAAAATAGTGGGCTTTTATGGGGCACAATAGTAACAATATGGGGACTACATGGGTACAAAAATATAATAAGGGGGTTGTACCTATAACAATAAGGAGTTGCACTAGTAGTATAGGGGCCTAACATCCGCCTCTCCTTCAAAAAGTGTTGTCCTCAACGCTTGAGTAGTTCTTGATGCTTCTGCATAAAATTCTTATCCTCCCATGTGGAATATTCAGCAAGTAAGTTCTTCTACTTTATGAGATACTCTGAAATTGATCGATTCCGTAGCTGTCGCATTCGTGTTTCTATGACTGCTCCAGGTTCTAATATGATTTTTCCTTCCTCTTTAAGTTCTGACAATATTGTTTGAATTGGGATCTTCTGCAACTTTTGAATGAGTGGCCACACTTCTTTGTCCTTCTTCCATTCATCCCTTGCTTCATTTATCCAATCTGGTTGCATAATAGAAATAACACAAAACAATGCTTCCACATCCTCATCCTCTCTTGAGAGTGCATCCGCAACAAAATTTTGTTTCCCTTTTCTATAGATGATGTCAAAGTCATAACCCCACATATTTGTGACCCATTTTTTCTATTCTTCTAAAGATAATATTTGTTCTAAAAATTATTTAAGACTATCATGATCCTTTTTTACCTTGAAGTGTCTTCCCATTGGGTAAGGTCGCCATTTCCTAAGTGCATGTAGTATTGCCAACATTTCCTTCCCATAAATAGTTTGCTTGAGATGTAGCCGTAAAAATACCCAATCAACTACATCAAAAAAAATTTCATTGCGATGTTGATCTACCTGTTGTTTCATTCGATTCTGCACCAAAGTGGCGTTATCCTTTAAAAGTTGGAGAACTTGTTGTTGATGATCGATGTGATCTTTCACTGCTTGAACCTTTTTCTTCTTTATAGGTCCTTCTATCTTTAGAGTTTGAGGAGTGGTGATTTCTTCCAATGCTTTACAAGATATGGTCAAATTCATTTCTTGATGCTCGATGTGATCTTTCACTTCTTGAACATTTTTCTTCTTGATATGTCCTTCTATCTTGATAGTTTGAGGAGTAGTAATTCTGGCCAATGCATTACAAGATATGGTTGGATTCATTTCTTCTTTCTCGATGTGATATTTCGCTTCTTGAACCTTCTTCTTCTTGATATGTCCTTCTATCTTGAGAGTTTGAGTGGTAATTCTTGCCAATGCTTTAGAAGATATGGTTAGATTCATTTCTTCTTTCTCTAGGGTTGGTTCCTGGTGTATATCCTCTTCTTTTGATGTTTCTTGATCCTTTTCTTCCTCCTCTTCATAATCTATGTAAAATAATTTCTTCTTAGCACACTTATGACCTTTAGTGCATTTGTTATCACAATTGTAACAAAGCCTTTTTTCTCTTTTTTCTTCCAATTGTTATGGTGCCACCCTTGTAGGTTGTGGAAGGCTAGGAGAAACAACACTTCCATGTTTATAGTTGTGAGGAGTAGAATTCCTTATTTCCATAATTTTGCTTTCCACTTTTCTTGCCAACATGAATGCCTTCTCCAATGAATCAAGTTCCCAAAGATGAACCTCATGTTGAATGTTATCCTTTAAAGTCCCTATGGAGACATCAATCCTCTGTTTCTCTGGAATATCATTTTCCCTTATATTCAATTTTTGAATGTCCTCAATGTGCTCTGCCATTGAACACTTTTGTTTGAGATTTTTCTTTGTATCCTCACAATGTACTATCATTTCCTCCGTGAAAATTGACCACATGATAAGTGGTTTACGAGAACAAAGCCCTCTATACCATAAAAATTGATTCGGTTCTAAATATTTAGATGCAATACATACCTTTTCTAATAGTGGTACACCATGTAGATCAAAATATTTCTCCATCTGTAGTATCCAATTTACTAAATCCTTGCCATAAAACTTCCTCATCTCACTTTTTCTTGATTTTAGGATCTCGCTCTTGAAACTATTGTAACTCTATAACTTTGGATCTTCTAGTTCTGAAATCAAGATCTGCAGTAGTCCTCTGCATCCTCTTTCTAATGCCACCAGTCTGATCGAAAATGGATTCTCCAAGAAAGCGTTATTAAAAATATCCCAAGATGACCTAATTATACACCTTTTCAGAATAGCGAACTTGTATGATGTGCCATGTCTCACAGTTTTGACATTCGGATTTGAAACGTACACACAAAAAACAACAGCCTGTCCTCTTTATATAACTTCTTATGAAATTTCAATCTGATGCTCAAAGAGAAAGTTATGATGATTTTCCCAAGGTCGTCTGTTTAAGATGTAATTCGGGAGTCTGCAAAAAACCTAATTTCCTCAGATTATATATCCGAAAATATAGTGAGACAAGATCTGAAATTCTGACCCGAAGTTCAAACCGATTTTTTCTCAAATGGGTTTTTGTTTTAGCTTTTGAAACTTCGTATTGAAAACCTTATAGCAAAAATTCCACGATGACCTGTTTTAGATGAAATTTGCAAAAACCATAAATTCCTCAGATCATATCTCCGAAAATATAGCAATACAAGCTCTAAATTCGAACCCGAGGATTAGCGAGATTTTGTCTCAAATGGGTTTTTTTTTAGCTTTTGAAACATCGCAGAAAAAAAATTTATATCACAAATAACACAATGACCTGTTTGGAGCAGCGAAACCCTAGAATCCAAAGCTCTGATACCAAATGTTATGAAACCAGCTCACAAAAAGATCAAAAAAAGAGATAAATGCCTTATAATTAAGCCTCTTCGAGGGGGTAACCTCCTTTACATTACATAAATGAACAATTCTTAGATGATACAAATGACAAGACCTCCTTTCTATATATAGGAGTCTAAGGGGTCATAATATAATCAGAGTTGACATAAAAATAATAATGTAAGGGCACAATAATAACAATAGTGGGCTTCTATGGGACACAATGGTAACAATATGGGGACTACATGGGTACAACAATATAATAAGGGGGTTGTACTAATAACAATAAGGGGTTACACTAGTAGTATAGGGGCCTAACATAGCACACCTAATGCAATTTCCCTAGCTATTCATATCAAGCATTCACAAACTACAATATCCACAATGCAAGTTTTTCTTTTAAGTGCCTTTAGTGTTTATGTAGAAATGTCACCGTAGATCACCTGATAATGAAATATACTAAAGCAAAATACTTTATCTACTTCTACTATCAAAATTTGTGGAAGCTTAATCAATTTGAGCAAGATCAATCGGAACACATATAACAGAGAAGAAGAAATCATACACATGAAACATAGAAGAATACTCAAGGGAAAGCATCAACTAAAAACCCCATTATCTGTATTATCATACAAGTGGAAATATCTCAGGATTACACAAAGCTTTAGCTCAAAAGCTATCCAACTCTCAGTACAATCCCTCACTGCTACTCATAGACAGAATAGAAAACACATATGCCTTCCTTCAGTCCTCCAAGCCTCCTATTTCCTTGCGCAGTTTCTCCTGGGTCCTCCAGCTGCAACCTGTGTGATTCTCACCTCACACAGAACACTGACCTGTGAAATAACTGCGCAATCCTGAAGGAGATGGTTCCTTCTGCATGGATGAGTTTCCTATATAGGAAAATTCCTCCAACTAATAGTACACTACCCCTTCCTTTAATCTCAACTTGGTCTCTGTCTTTACTGACATGCATGAGTTATTTAAGAGAGACTATTCAGTTATCTGGAGAACATTAGTTGTATGCATGCATGCATTAACTGACTAAACTCACAATTAGTTCCTCCAACTGTTTGAAACTAATTTAACTGGACTTAACTCAGTTAACTGAGCTAACTAATTACAACTCAAAGTACAACTCATCCTGATCTCCTTAATTAAGGGATAACTTCCTTAATCAAAGGGATAACTGTTGCATGTCTTCACAAAGACTTCATGTTTGAATTTATCCAACTAATTAACTCAAGATTAATTAATTAATTATTTTTCAAATAGTTTTTGAGATCAAACTCGAATTTTAATTCAGGGACTAATTAAAATTGGAATCTATCCCAAAATGCTATTTATAGCAATTCTATTTTTAACATTTCTATTTTTTGCTATTTCCAATAGAGTTGGAGTATATCCTGAAATGCTATTTATAGCAATGCTATTTTTAGCATTTCTATTTTTAGCATTTCTTGTTGCCATTTTCAACAGTTTAAATGAGAAAAAAGGAACTAGATGCACAAGCGATCAATCAATGCTTTTCAAAAGAAACGAATACTTTACGACAGTTCCTTTTCAAAGGAATGAAAACTTTACGACACTTCCTTTTCAGAAAAGACTAATCGGCAGAAGCTAACTTTGACAATGAATTGATAATGATAAAGAAATCACTTAAGGAACACTAAACAATCAAGGTCAAAGTAGGTCTAGGAGAGGAAACTCAAATTGATTTCAAAACCATAGGAAACATTGACCTTTCAGCAAACAACTTCAGACGCAACTTTGGAACAAACCAAGAAAAAGGTGGGTTTTTCAGCTTGAGGAGGACTAGCGCAGCCCTGAGTGGGAGAAAGTGCGCTTCAATGCACTGTCTCTAAGTCAAGGGTGCACTATAGTGCACTGTCCCCTGACCAAGGGTGCACTGGTACCAACACATTCCTAGAATAGGCATTCTAGTGAAAATTTGAACCAAAAAAGCTTCAAAATGACTGAAAAGAGACCAATGAAGTCAAGTAAAGTCTACTAGAATGTAATATG
Organism: Pinus tabuliformis; assembly: GCA_031772625.1. NCBI lineage: Eukaryota > Viridiplantae > Streptophyta > Pinopsida > Pinales > Pinaceae > Pinus > Pinus tabuliformis. The sequence goes on along the minus strand of CM062808.1, from coordinate 490,482,069 downwards.
ATGAGGATAAACTACCAAGAACCATGGTCGTTCCCTAGTATGGTCGCCAATTTGTTATATGGAATTTGCATCTACGGATAAACACATTTTCCTTAAGTGGGTAGCTACACTTAGAACAACAGAAAGAAAGTAGTTTAACCTTTTCCTATAGTAAATAGATGAGATGAAGGAACTTACTTGTAGTCTTTCACTTCCTTGATCCCCTTTGAATTTCTCCTGTTGCTCCAACTTGAGCTAAATCCACTCAATTGGTACCTGTGTCAATAGAAACAGAATCAATAAACGATCAAAGCATACATGATCTATCTAATATAAACCAATGGAATCAAAAACATTGAAACACATAATCATCATAGATATGAACAAGAATATGAGAAAAGTAATAAACACTTTATTAATGTACAAGGAATAGTTTCACACAATACAGTTCGATCATTTGCCACTCCTCCAGCTTTGGTCCAACCCTCGCCACATCAAGAGTACACCAATCCAACAGCATAACATTGCTTGACATGAACTCAATTCTAAAAACAACAAAATTTCCTTACAAACTTCAAATTCCAACCCCCTTGATCATTATGATGAGTGCTCAGTTTATAGGGAAACGGAGGTGGTTTTGCCATAAATGGGATATTGAATGGCCTTCCAAAATTGGAGTTAGTTTCCATGGAGCAAGGGATGATAGGATAGGAGGTTAATTGATCCATAGCCTATCCAAATTTGACCTCATAGGATGAGATAAGAGTTGGGATCCTTCTATAATCATCTAGAATCAAGGAATATTCCCAGAACCCTATGCAAATTTCGCTCAATATCACCTAGCGCAGGTCAAACAGGGCCTAAGTGCATTGCAGTGCAGGCCTGAATGGGCATGCCTGCTCTGCAGCGTAGTTGCACCTTACTAGGCTGCAATGGTGTCCCAAGGAGGCAATTCAGTAAGGCTTCAGGGTAAGAAACTTTCATGGATGGAAGCATTCAATGTGATGACTTGTCTAGGGAATGTAACAACTGAATTAGGGTTTGATGAGACCTAATTGTACTGATCTAAATGTCGGGAGTGATGTGCCCAAATAGACCTGTAATAAGCGTGTGAAGGCAGAATGCAAGCATCCAGGTGGACTACTACAACCGATTACTATTCCAGAGTGGAAATGGGAGGTCATTTCCATGGACTTCATCACAGTTTTTCCAAGGACAGTGAGGCAACATGATTCAATCATGGTTATTGTGGACAGGTTGACAAAGGTTGCACATTTGATTCCCATGAAGTCTACATTCGTAGCTAGCGATGTAGCACAGGTATTCATCAGAGATATGGTCAAATTGCATGGTGTTCCAAAGAAAATTGTGTCAGACAGGGATGTGAAGTTCACTTCCAAGTTTTGGAACGAGTTATTTGCAAGTTTGGGCACAAAGTTAGTCTTCAATACAAGTTATCATCCGTAGACAAATGGATAGACAGAGAGTGTAACTGGGATATTTAAAGACATGTTGAGGATGTATGAGATGCATCAACAGTGAAAGTGGGAAGAGTGCCTTCCACTGGTAGAGTTTGCTTATAACAATTGATACCATAAATATTTAAGGATGAGTCCTTTTGAGGCATTTTATGGATGGAGTTGTAACACTCCCATCAGTTGGAGTGATCCTATTAACAGGGTGTTGATTGGATTAGACATGTTGGCATACATGGAACAAGAAATGTAGGTGATCAAGAAAAATATAATGGCATCAAAGGACAAATAGAAGAGCTATGCGGATCGGAACAGGTTGTTCAAGGAGTTCCAGGTTGGGGAATAGGTGTACTTGTGCATCAAACCAAAGAAGAGCTCCTTGCGGATTGGATCATGTGCCAAGATGGCACCACGATTTTGTGGATTGTTGGCTTAGTGGGTCCTGACCCAGGTTTGGAGTTAAGTTTTCCAAACAAATCCCTACACTACTGGCCCTTTCGGCATCAATCCACAGAGCGCAGACTGAAGTCTCACCCGAAGAAGTATGGGGGGATACTGGAACCAAGTTTTTGCACCCAGAGACGATTATGATGCCATTTTGTACCCTTTATATTCCTTCGCGCAGATTGAAAATCCCTTGAGGCTTATCGATATAACTTCCTATTGGCTTGTTGGGGCCTGACCCAAGTTCAACATTAATTAGCCTAACAAATCCCTACACTACTGGCCCTTTCGGCATTAGCCCGCGAAGCGCGGACCGAAGTCTCACCCGAGGTAGTATGGGGGGGTGCTGGAACCAAGTTTTCGTACCCTGAGATGGTTGTGGTGTTGGTTTATTCCTTCTTTTCCTATCTTCGTGCAGGTCTCTTAGCTCTAGGGCTTGCCAGACTAGCCCTCTATTCCACCCTTCAGTACCTCCGCAAAAGGGTACATTTGACCTTCGCGCAACCCTAACCTTTGGCTCAGGTACTTTCGCGTTGCTATGGCAGTGTACCGTGCAGATTCCTAAACTAGCTTAAGTGTTTTACTTATCTTATTAGATAATCACAGTTAGTACTGTGTAAATAGATATCCTTAATTGCGTTCAATTATCCAATGTAATTGCATCCATTCGCGCATCGTATAAGCATTATAATGAAAATTCATACATAAAATGACAAGATGCATTAATCGGAACAAAGACTTAGAAATAGCAGAATACTTCTCTTTATTGATATCTTTAAGTGATTACAGACTTTGTCGACCCTGCGCACATAGTTGCAGGGGTCCATGCACTCACCTGCGAACTTCCTCCCTAGGCCTCAGCGCACTCAGTTGTAGAGCCTTTACCTATGCTACGACCCGAAAATTAGACTTCTTACTTCAAAGCTACGACTCTCTAAGACTTATCTTCTTTATTTGTCTCTCAAACTACTTAGAGCTTAGCTCCTTTTATACAATCCCATGGTCCGTGGACCATGGGTATATCTATTACAGCCGACTTTACTTTACAAAAATAAGGGCGTACAACCCTTTATGACTCATGACACCTTCATGCTCCGCGGCCACAAAATGCGGAGTCTTTACAAATTTATTACAAAATTTGACCAAAACATGGGCTTTTAGCCCCAAAACTGTCCTTGGGGGATCCCGTTCCCAACAGGCCCCCAACACAAACATTTTGACTCACCCTAGAGTCACTCAGTAGGCACGAAGATCTTTGCACAAAACCCCTCCATCTCGACTCGTATGACCTCAACCTCAGTTGTGCGCTGTGAGGTTGCCTGCTTCGCATCTCCCACTATCTGCTCAGTCACTGCTCCTGATTTGTCGGCCTGAAGCTTTTGCCACATCGCTTGCAGGGGCACAAGATTACCTTCAATAAATCCTGTCACTATGTAAGCATCATCCAGCCAGGGCTTCGGTCTTGCCTTCAGCACTGCTTCCTTGTGCAGTGCTGCATCCACTTGTTCCTTCAGCTGCTTGGCCTCCTGCAGCTTGGCTAGTATTTGTGTCAGTGCGATGGTTCGCGTTGTGCCCTTAACCTCATCATAGCGCTGTTGTAACTTGCGTGCTTCCATCTCTAGCCACTAGACAATGGGGTCCTCCTGCAAGCTGGTCAGGACCTCAAATGAGAGCTCAAACAATTTCATGCAGTCTGCTACTGCACTGTCCACCGCCACTATTGTTTCTGTGACAGCAGTTGCCCACTGTTCTAGCGGAGTTGAAGGGTGGGCCTTCAATTGTAACTCCATAATTTGCAGGTTCAACTCCAACTAAACCCGTGCCATCTAAGTATGAGTGCCGCGTACCCCTGTGGCCATCTTACAGATGCATACCTCGACTGGCTCCTCCTCCATAATGGCCAACTCTGGGACCATTTGGCATGCCTCCTCGACGACCTGCAAGATGTGCTTGCTCTAGTTGGTCACCTCGATCTCAGCAGCGATGGAAACATTTCTCTATAGTGCCATCTGCTCATTGTTGATCCCTTGTTCACTGATCACCTGGAGGGCCCGGTGCTCAAGGGCCTTCAAATCTGCAATCACTCCATCCTGCAAGAGGTGGAGTGCTTCTCGCGGGACCGCTGCCAGGTTCAACCCTACTCCCTTTAGGGCATTGACAGTGGGCATGTCAGCCTCATTCTCTATGGCCAATGCTCCAACAGGCAACACCATCACACTAGAGGCCTCCACGCGCAGCATATCAGCAGCCTCTAAAGTGTCGATATCCAAGTTGATAGACACCGTTCCAGCCTACGACACACGGGTTCGTAGCTCCTGCAACCCTATCTAGATATCCCCCAACATGATCTAGTGTTGCTGCTAAAATTGTTGCAAGGCCTCTGCGATGACATCCCTCATTGTGTCACCGATATCATGCAGATCACCTTCTGTGAGTGTGATGGGGTCTAGTGATGTCTTGGTAGACTTTTATTTCTTCCTGGACCCTCCTTTCTCCTGCTCCTTAGGTGCTTGATGTGGGTAGACGTCTCTTGAGGGTCTCCGCCGTGTTGTTCTATCTCCTCGTTTGTCTCAGGTGAAGGTGACCTCGCGCCTTTGTCAAAGACCTACTCTATGCCACTTGTCTGTTTTACTATTTGTTGCGTGGCCTCACGCTCCGCCTGGGCCTTATCATCAACCTCCTTTTCCCTCCTTTCGGTCAGCTAGATCATCTTAAGCTTGAACTCCTCCTTTTTCTTCTGTTTAGTGGACTTGCTTCCTCCTACCACCAAGTCTGTTGTAGCACGCCACTCTATCGGCCATTGATCAAGTACCGCATCAATGGCGTCATCTATTGCTAGATAAGGCAAGTCATACCATTTATACACAGGGTCCTTCCATGCCCTAATGGATACATGATGCAATTCTGCTTTAAATTCGGCGTAGCCCTGTAGGTTGGCATACACCGTAGGCGACAATCATGGTTTGTGATTGATGGCCATTCAGATGTTCATCTCCATCAAGATCTAAAAGATCTTGCTATCCCTGACTCGCTGTGTGTCCTTGGTCACCCACAGCGAAGCATACTTCGTTTCTTATGGGAGGTCTGGCGTGACCAAAGGGAACTGGTTGTCCTCTGGTAGATCCCATGCTACCAACACAATTAATAGCAAGAGCCACGCGTAGTGGAACATCTTGTTGAGCTCCTATGCTTCGTGGAAGTTCGCTAGGAACTCTCTGCAAAGGTAGTCCGACCAGTTGAACTGAACTCCTTCAGTGCATTGTGCTACTAGCATGACAACAGGCGCTGGAACCTCATCGACGCAACACTTCCTCATCACTTTCCCTGCTAAGATCTGCGTGGTTACCTTCACAGTAGGGTCACAGATGCTAGATATAGCGTATCCGCCCAAATTATTCACCAGTTTAAATTTTTCTTCATGGATTCTATGAGAGCCTCTTTGCCACCTTTTCTGCCAAATATCATGGTCATATTCTCTCTTGTATATGGCAATCACGTTATCTGGTGAATCAATCTATCCGTGATGGGTATTGGCTCCTCCAGCCACAAACACCCATCATGCACCAAGCACATCAGCTACTTGATGACCAAAACTATCACCGAGGTGCGATTGTAGTGCGACACCCAAAGCAGGTTGAGCAACCCTACCTTGTCTACTCCCTTGAGCCACCTCCGTGACTCCAATGCGGTCATTCCGGTATTGGTATCAATGATGTGGCACATCATCTGCTCGGTCGCTAGGTGTGGGTACTTCTCTTGATCTGCCAAGTCCTAGTCCTCAAGTTTCAACAACGTCACTCGCGCTAATCGTGGTCTGTCGAAAACAATTTCATCCGAATGCAGAGGGATTTGCAAGGGGGTCTTGCTCTCATCGATGTCCTTTGGTACCTTGGTCTTAGGCTTGCACAAAGGGACATACTCCAGTAACCAAGTAATAGGGTCTGCACCCTGGACTGCAACCTCTTCCACTTCAACCCCCACATCCCCATCGTCCATCGAGATGTCTTCAATGTCTTCCTCCTCCGACTCCAAATTTGTGGCCTTGTCTTTCTCCTGTGTGGTGGATTTTGGTGGGTTTCTCCTTGGCGATGCGCACACCGGTATGGCAAGCTTCTTGCCCTTTTTATCCTTCACGGTCTCTTTGGTTGGGGTCGACTTTGGTCTCGATGTTCTCGGTGATTTAGGGACGTCGGCTAGCACTTCGGCAACCTCTAGAGCAACGACTTCTGCCTCCATATCAACTTCTGGCACTAATTCCTTAGTATCTCTAACTTCTTTGGGTGCGGACATAATGCTTTCTAACAGTGCTTGTGACGTCTCTGGCAAGTTTGCAAATGTTGGAGTCTCTTTCAAAGCCTCAAAGAATTCTTGATTCATGGGTGCCTAAGAGCGCAACAACTCAATTCTCTAAATGGAAAGTCTTTTTCGCTGGACAACCACTTGTAATTTATAGGGCATTTTGAATTCAAATCCAACCATTCCCCCCAAATTCGGTTCATTAATTCCGGATTTGCGGCAGATTTTCAAGGATCTGAGCCATAAATTTCATCTTAAATGTCGATCACCTTCTCCATTTGGCCACACTTCTACCGTCAAGTCATGAACAAGACTTTAACGGTCACCTTCCGACTGACCTGTGTGATTTCTCCCTCAATAGCGCAACTCCCTTCGTGCTACTGCAAACCCTGTGACACTTCCTTACTTCACACAATCCTCCAATTGTGCAGCTCCTCAACTCGGGCAATGTAGTTTATAGTCCCACACCTCCTTTCAGCTACCTAGAGCGCTAAGACTGTGCTACCTTCATCTAGTCACATGGGTAGACCGCTAGTGTATGGCTTCAATCGACTGCCATTCACCTTTCTTGGGAAGGGTTCTCCATTCAATTTGACCAGTTGTATCGCTCCTCCATTGGTAATTTCCTTAATGACATATGGCCCTAACCAGTGCATCGTGAATTTCCCTGGAAATTTATCAAACTTACTGTCATATAACAATACCAAGTCATTTACCTTAAAGGTGCGCAACTTGATGTGTCGGTCAGGTCATGCTTTTTCGGGCTGCTTTTGGACTTGTTGGTGAAATCCAGCTAGAAATCTCTCTTCCTCAAGCTCATCCAGCTGTGCGAGCCTTTCCTCCAAGGCCCCAAGATTTGTCATACCTGTGAGCGTTGTTATGCATAGACTAGGCACAATATATTTAAAGGGGGTTTATCCAGTCAACTTCTTGCATGTCATTCGATAAGCCCATAGCACTACAAGTATGCATAGGTCCCAATCACTTCGTTGAGTGTTGCAAACCTTGGTCAGCATGTTCTCTAGCACTTTATTGAATGTTTCCACTGTCTCGTTATCCTGCGAGTGATAAGTTGTGCTATTCTAGTGATATACCTGAAATTCCTCCATCAGTGCGTTGATCGTCTCATTCAGAAAGTTCATACTACAATCACTCGTCAAGATATTTGGACAGTTGAATTGCATCAGTACATACTCAAAGAGGAATTTTTCAGTAGTCGCACCTATGCAATCCTTCACCGGCTGCGCCTCTGCCCAACAAGTCAAATACTTCGTCATGGTGATAATGTACCTTGCTCCCATCTTTCCTTGGGGCTGAATGGGTCCCACAAAATTTCATTTGTGAATTCAAAGGAATATCATCCCTCTGTGATGGCCTGCCAGTCCTTTGACACACATCACATGCCTTGCAATACGATTTTGAGTCCTGATGGAGGGTTGGCCACCACAACCCTGCGTGTAGAATATTCTGAGAGGTTGCTCTCCTTGCATAATGTCCTCCCACAACGCCCCCGTGAGTGTCCGCGAGGATGCTGCTTCTTTCAAACTCTAGTACATATCATCACAATATCTCATCAGACCCCATTTTGTACAGATGCCCAATAATGACAGAAAAATCTAACACACGCACCACTATTTCCTTCTTCTGCTGGACAGTGTATCCTTCCCGGGCTGTCCTTGTCGTTAGGAAGTGTATTATATCCTCAAAATGACAATCCATGACACGCACTGTAAATAGTTGCGCGTCAAGCAATCCTTTTTCCAAATAGTTGCGCTACAGATGGTCGATCCCGCGTTTAGTCGTCCAGGCTTTACAATAACCTCAAAATCATATTCCTGGAATAATAACATCCACCTGCATATTCTCCCCCCCAACATAGGCTTATTGACCAGGTACTTCAGCGCGGAGTGATCTGTATAATCTTAAAATGGCCTCCCAGCAAGTAGTTCCTAAACTTCTGGAGTGCATACACCATGGATAACCCTTCATGCTTAGTGGCAGAATAGTTCTTCTCTGCCAAGGATAATCATCTGCTTGCAAACGCGATAGGATGGTCCAAGTCTCCTCTGCTAGCATGTGTCAGTACTTCTCCCAGTGCTATACATGATGCGTCGATATGTACATGAAAATCCTTCTTCTAATCCGAGAAGACTAGAATCGGCGCGGTGACCATCTTTTCTTTCAATATATCCAAGCTCTTCTTGCAGTCCTCATTCCAATAGAAGTTGAAATCCTTCTTAACAATTTTCCATAAGCGTGGTGATCTGGGCATAGCCTTTGATAAACTTTCTGTAATATCCTGTGTGTCCTAGGGTGGCGCGTAGTTGTTTCACACTCCTTGGGGCTTCCAAGTTCAGTATCACCGCTATATTCATGGGATCTACCATCAATCGTAAACTGGCAACATGGCGTTTCACCAGTCCAAACACAGTCCAGTCATCAAAGTATACCTCGAAGAACTTATGAATAAATTCCTTGAACATCATAACAACTACACACAAGAAGATCATAGGTGCATTCTTCAATCCAAACGGCATTAGAGTGTACTGAAAAAAACCCGACTCAGTCACAAAGGTTGCCTTGATCCTATCCTCCGGTGCGATTTTGATCTAGTGGTACCCAAAGAACCCATCAGTGAAGGAATATGCTTCCTGGCCACCTACATTGTCCAACACTTCATCAGCGAATGGAGTTGGGAAAGGATCATGTACGCAAGCGTCATTCAGCTTTCTGAGATCCACGCATATCCTTATTTCATCCTTCTTCTTCTTCTCTTGTACCACCATCAGGCTTACCCAGTCAGATTCTTCCCTAGGCTCAATGATTTCTGTCATGAGAATCTTGTCTAGCTCTAAGCATACCTTCTCCTTATACTTCGGATTGAGACGGTAAGGTCTTTACTTAACCGTCTTCACATCGGGCTTTAATGTGATCTTCATAACACCTAGGTCCCAGATTATCCCCTTCAAATCCATAAACTTGGTAGGGAATAAATCCTGGTATTTGTTTAGTCAATTTAGTGTTATCTAAATTGCTAGTATTAATTGTCAACCCGGGGCTCGTAAGCTGATGAAGTGAAGGTGTACTATATGTACTTAAGCAACCTCTTAGAGCTTTTTGATCGTTGGGGGTGTTGTTGTGGTTAATTTATCTTCCTAAAATGAAGTGGTGATTTATAAACAGATGAGTGATAGTGTGTGATTAGTGATTGCTAACTACTTGCTTGAAAGGAAATGCTTGAAAGAAATAAATAACTTAAAAGCAAATAACCACTTCCAATGGCACTAGACACCATTCATGTTGCTGCAAGTAAAAGAAAAGAAAGTCACTTTTAAAACCAAAGATAATGATGATCTCTCCCTAACTCCCTACTTCAAACACATAGTGTTGTGTAAAGTACGATTAAGAAGTAGCTCAAGTTGAATTAGAAAAGTGATTAAAAATAAGAAAGATATACTTTAAAGACTAGTGATAACGTTTTTCTCTTTCTAACTCTCTACTTCTGCCATATGTACTATGCAAAGTATGATTAGAAAGTAGTGAAAAATTAGTCTAGAAAGCACTCAAAGCCAACTGCAAGTTAGTAGTATTATGATCCTTAAAAGATAGCAATTTATGATAAAAGATCATTCATGTGTTAGCAGAACTTTGAGAAATAAGACTAAAAATCAGCTATAAGAACAAAGGCAGCAACTTGAACCTGTCAACTTCAAATACCATTAGTTTGTAAAGCAAATACACAAACATAAAAACAAATCCCGGGCTAAAAATCTGCAAGGAAACAATACTGATCAGCTTGAAAGAAAAGAAATTAAATAAATCAAACTATACATGTTTAAAGAAATGCTGAATGAGAAAATAAAGAAATGCTGAACATAAAATACTTTACAGAGGCTAACATGAATAGGGGCCCTCTACTCATTCAGCCACAAGAAGACTTAAGGAACTGAAAGCTTCAAAACAACACTATTTCTATTGCTCCATTTGCAGAAATATACAAAACAGAGTGCTAGAATAGCACTATAAAAACAGAGTTTGCAAAAGCTCTTAAAATTATCACAAGTTCAGAAAGTACAGCCACCAAAAAGTAAAGTAAGCGTACGCAGACGCAGGTATATATAAGCATCTGAAGGATGGTCTACACGTACAGCTAATAACTGAAAAACAACTAACTGTAATGCGTATTTAAGGTTCATTGACACATCATAAGGCTGCGTGGATGAGCTGGAGGCTCTGTCGTCATGGGCAATGAATCCCATGTTGGATCATGTCCCCTACCACCTGCAAAACGCGGACAAGTCACCATTTGAGCTGACGTGACATAACAACTTACAATCACCGTTGAGCTGCCTTTATTTGACCATAACTTGACCAGTTTTGACCAGCGGTACGAATGACATGGATGGTTGAACAAATGGCAGAGGAACCTCGAGCACGTTGATACCTAAGTGCCCATGTGGCTCATTTAGCAAACTGACACGTGGAACCTTGAGTTTAACAAAAAGGCTGCAGGATCATCAGATGGCTGCGGGATCGCTGAATGGCTGCGGGATTTCCAGACAGCTGCGGAATTCCTACAAGTAAGTCAAAATCTAAACCAAACAGTCATCCATTAGCAAAACTTACTTGATCATGCTTAATGACACCTAATGTAATGATCTGGGTGGTTTTACAGTGAAAATGAGGCAAAAGTGAAGAAAAGATGAGGAAAAACTGAGGGAAATGGTAGATAAGTAGGTGTAGAGTAGAGGCTCTACATACCCCCACTACGAGGGTATTGCATGTCCTCATGCAATGAAAACACAACTCAATCCACCTGCTGGGATGCCTCTGCTAAGACATCCAATCTCCTCTTCTTCCTCTGTGTGGAGACATTAACTTTTGGTCTCTTGAACATGCATCTGAATTTCAAATTGATTAAGGCTCTGTTTAGCCTTCTACACTTCTTCTTGAGTCTGCTGTTTTTCTTCTGCCACATGCCCATGTGAAGCATGGTGTTATCTTGGATTGCTTTGGCAATATCATCTTGCTGCTTCATTTCTTCATTTTTCTGCTTAATGTGGCGATTTAGCACCTCAAGTTCATAGATCTCTTGTTTGAGTATGTCTATTTGCTGCTCATGAGGTATGATATTACTTGGGCCAGCAGTGTTCTGCTCCAATGTTTCAAAATAGTTGTACACCTCTTGCTGAACTGGGTCAACAATTGGTGACTTCCTTGGACTGTGTTCATGCTCAATTTCAGTTTCAAACTCCGGCTGAAATGGACTGTCCTCCCTTGGAGGAGTAGCTGCATCACGTTGTGGACTATCCTCAAGGTCTGATTTTATAGCACCCTTCTCAGGTGTGCTTAGATCAATGAAAAGTGTCCTTGTGGCTCTCCCTTTATTCTGCAATCTGCTGCTCCTTCTTACATTGGTAACACTCTGTGTTTCTTTTTGTGCCTTTTTCCTTGGTTTATGCACTTTTACTTTCTTAGAAAGGGCAGTTTTTGCATGGAGTTTGGCCAACCTTTGTGCTAAGGGTTGACTATCTTCCTCACTAGAAGTCTCTGGAGTTTGATAAATTTCTTGAACTATGGATTTTCCCTTGTCTTGCTTTTGTTTCTTCCTATTTTCTTTTATCTTCTAGGCAGCTTCTTGGGCAAGTTCTGAGAAGGTTTGTGTGATAATCTCTTGAGCTATTGGATCACTGTCCACAGTAGGTTCAGGTTCCATCTCATGTTCAGACTGATGTATTTCAGTTTCCTCTTCAATCTGTCCTTGGACAGTTCCCTCTAAGATATCAGTTCCAGGGGTATCCTCTTTTCTTTTTCTTCTACTTTTCCTAGGTACAGAGGTTTCTCCAGGTTCTTCAAAATGATTTCTTACAAGAAATTTCTCCCATGTGTCTCGTTTTGCTTTTAATTGTTCCTCCACTAACATCTTAACAAGACTATGATGACAAAGATATGCTTCAATGTTTCGTGGATTCCTTTGGGCCATGGAACACATTTTTCTAAGGCTTTGGAATAGAAAGTAGGGAAGATTTATATCATGTTCTCCTTGAAATTGCATCATAATTTTACCATGATAAACGTATAATACCCAAAATCTCCCTTCACACGTGAAAAATTTTTGCACTAACAACAGTAAAATTTTCCATTCTTCCTTAACATGAGTGACAGGAATTCCTTTTGTGAAGACACTGGTATCCATACCTGGGTTTTTAAAAATCTGCTTCCATTGTTGACCTTGAACTGACCGGTTCTTAAACCACCTTTCACCGGTTTGTGGGAGAGATGTAGCTTGTGCTATGCTGCCCTCTGAGACTGTAAACGTTAAATCACCCACCTCCACTTGACTGTCTTTATCTCTGAATGACCTTGCAAAGGCTTTAGTAACCTCCTTGTGGTAGCCTTTAAATTTCTTGATGCACTGTAGCCAGTTGGCTCTCTGCAATGCTTCCTTAACTTGAGGGTATGCTTCCAGGAATTTTGAACCTTCTGGTTCAGCCCTTAAAAGTTTCCCCATTGACTCCACGTCTCTTGTTCTAAAACACGACTTCAATGGTGGCTTTACACAGTAATTTCTCGGCTCTGTTCTAGAATTTTGTGGAGAAGAGGTTGTATGGCTTCAACAATAGCCTTAGACACGGTGAATTCACGGCTTGAACACAGTGAAATGGTGGATTACAGCTTTAACACAGTGGAACGGTGGCTTGTCAGTCGTAATACAACCGTAACATATGTTCACTGGTTATATGTATTCACTGTTTCTCAGAATTAGCAGAGAGGAAAAATAGAGTATGGTTTATGGAGACAGCGTAGTGAGTGGAATGAAATGAAGGAAATGAGAGAATGGAACAACGTGAAATGAAGTGTTATGAACGTAGGAGGGTTTCGAAATAATGAATAGGAACGGCTAGATCCTTAGATTTCGGCGGTAGATTTACACATGGCTGCGGAATGAGGACTTAGAGAGTCGTAGTACATTAGGCTACGTCATTAGGGTACGAAAGCCTTAATGACAGAAGCAGCCGTAAGTGATTTTCAAAATCGTGATAATCAAAGACTGATGGACTTGGGAGATATGCATGGTATATGGTCGCATGGTAGGGAAAATGGGTAATCATTACAATTAGTGGCAAAAAGACATAACCCAGCAAACTTTGCGTAACGAAAATAACTGTAAGTTTAAGATTAAAACATACCTCAGATCCGTGTTTGGTTTGCCTTTCAATGATTTGCCATTAACCCTTTGTTAACTCATTGCTATTACATGACTCTTTCCTCCTTGTTATTGGTGATTTTTGAACTGTAAAAATTTCTCAAACAGACTGTGTTTCTTTGTGCAGGTGCAGAGGGGCTGCGGAAAGGCTAAACGGCTGCAGAATTGCCAAATAGCTGCGGGAACTGCAATAGTGTCCTCCAGCTGCACAAAATAACCTTAGTTGTCTGAAAAAAAACTTTTATTAATGAAATAAGATGGAATGAATGGATGAATGGGTGGAAAGCAGTGAGGTGAAGTGAGAATGGTTAGATGGAATGAGATGGTGAAATGGAATGGATGAAATTGCGAATTGAGATGAAAGAGAGAGAGAGATTTTTTTTTTGGAAAACATGAGGTGTCAGGTGACCCTGATTTTCACCTCAGGTTTTCTGCATGAGACTGCCAATCAGAGATTGGTTTTCAGGCTCATACATTTATTATTTTTTTCTTTTCTTTTTTCTCTTTTTTTTTTTTTTTAAATTTATTGAACTGAAATTGAAAGAAACAGAGATTAGGCTAATGGAGGAGAAGAATTCTTCTCCACCAGCCTTATTTCAGAATTGCCTTGGAACAACTTAACAAACTCCTCTTTTGAGAGTGGCTTGTGGTAAACTTTCAACCGGTGGCCATTCACAATAAAGGGAGTTTGAAGTTCATCAATAGTCTTCACTCTAACTGCTCCATTATTAAAGACTTCATCAATCTCATATGGCCCAAGCCAATGAGTTTGAAATTTTCCCTTGAAGTCCTTAAATTTGGAATCAAACAAGAGTGCCCAATCACCCTTTTGAAACTCTTTTCTTTGATATGTCGATCATGCCATTTGATTCTTTGGTGCTGAACTAGATCGGTCCTTAGAATTGCATCTTGTCTCATTTCATCTAGTTCATTTAACTGGTCCATTCTGTGCTTCTGGGCTTCTGATAAGCTCATCCCCAATTGAACTGCTGTCTTGAAGGTCTTGATTTGGAACTCAATGGGGAACAAGACTTCCTTCCCATAAACAAGTTCATAGGGAGAATGTCCTGTGGTGTTCCTCCATGTAGTTCTATAGGCCCATAAGGCTTCAGGAAGCCTTTCTGCCCAATCTCTTCTATGAAGATGAACAGTCTTTGTGATGATGCTTTCAAGAACTTTATTTGTAGATTCTACTTGACCATTCGCTTGCGGATGGTATGGAGTAGATGTTCTATGCTTGATCTTATACTCCTCCATCAGCTTCTCCATCATCCTTGATGTAAATTGGCTCCCCTGATCTGTTACAATTTCTCTTGGGACACCAAAACGAGTGAAAATATCCTCAAAAAGAAATTGAACAACTGAATTTTCAGTAGCAGAAGTCAATGCTTTAGCTTCTACCCACTTAGTAACATAATCAGTACAAACCAATATATATCTCTTTTGCTTAGATGGCGGATTAATTGGTCCAACAAAATCTAGAGCCCATTTCTCGAAGGGTTCGATGCATACCTGTGGCTGTAGTGGCATTTCATTTGAAAGAGTTGGTCTTCCAACTCTCTGACAACTGTCACACCTTCTAACATATTGCTTTGCATCCTTAAAGAGAGAAGGCCAATAATATCCTAAAGAAAGGATTTTATAGGCTGTCCTCTTATCAGCAAAGTGTCCACCACAAGGTTCGTCATGACATGCCTTAAGGATGTCAGGCATTTCATCCTCCCGTACACATCTTCTGATCATAAAATCTGGCCCTGTCTTGAACAATTCATTAGAAATCCAAGAATAATGTGAACTCTCCTGAATGATTTTCCTTTTCTCATTAGGAAATAAATGTAAAGGTAACTTTCCAGTAACTAAATAATTAGCAATATCAGCATACCAAGGAGTTTTGGTAGTTACTGCAAACAAATACTCATCTGGAAATTTATCCTCTACAGGAGAATCCTCATTAGTGTTTTGAATTCTAGACAAGAAATCAGCTACTGTGTTCTGTTTACCTGGTCGATCTAACACAGTTATGTTGAATTCTTGTAAAAGCAAAAGCCATCTTATAACTCTACCATTAGTGACTGGTTTATTCATGAGGTATCTAATGGCAGAGTGATCAGTATGGACAAAGGTTTCATAGCCGGTTATATAATGTCTAAACTTGTTTATAGCATGAACAACGTCTAGAAATTCCTTTTCAGTAACAGTGTAATTTAACTCAGTAGGAGTCAAATTCTTACTTGTGTAATAAATGGCATAAGGGATCAAATCCTTTTGTCCCAAAACAGCTCCTAAAGCTGTATCTGAAGCATCAGTAGAAATGTGGAAAGGGAGTTTCCAATTTGGACCCCTTAGAATGGGTGCTTCAGATATTCTAGTCTTTAAAGCTTCAAAGGCAGATTGACATTCAGGATCCCACTTAAATTCACAATCTTTAGTAAGTAGTTTGAAAAGAGGGGATGCTATCTTAGTGAAGTTTTCAATAAATCTTCTGTAATAACCAGTAAACCCAAGAAAACTTCTAACATCTCTTTGGCAATTTGGAATGGGTAACTTAGAGATGACTTCGACTTTAGATCTATCAACTTTGATTCCATCTCCTGAAATATGATGTCCTAAAACAATCCCTTCAGTAAACATCATAAAACACTTTTCATGACTTAAAGAAAGATTTGTTTCCTTACATCTTACCAGTACTTTTTCCAAATTTTCCAAAACTTCTTCAAATGTATTACCATAAACTGTGAAATCGTCCATGTATACCTCTACACAATCATGAATCAGATCTGAGAAGATTCCTAGTACAGCCCTTTGAAATGTAGAGGGTGCATTGCATAATCCAAAAGGGAGTACTCGGTAGGCAAAAGTTCCCCAAGGACAAGTAAAGGTGGTTTTGTCTTGATCTTCAGGTGCTACCTGAATCTGATTGTAACCACTAAAACCATCCAAGAATGAGAAATACTTTTTACCTGCTAAAGTGTCTAGTACCTGATCAATAAAAGGTAGAGGGAAATGATCCTTTAAGGTTGCCTTGTTCAATTCTCGATAGTCAATGCAAACTCTCCATTTACCATTCTTTTTGGGCACTATAACCAAGGGAGAAACCCATTGGCTATCTGAAATGGGGTAAATGAATTTTACCTTGAGCAATTTCTGAAGTTCTTCTTTCACAATTTCCCTAAGATTTGGATTCATCCGTCTCTGTGGCTGCCTAATAGGTCTGCTGTTTTCTTCAATATAAATGTGATGAATACAAGTCTTAGGGTCGATTCCTTTCATGTCAGTGTATTCCCATGCAAAGGCAGTGGAATGTTTTTGCAACAGTTTAGTTAATTCTTCTTGTTGTGGTCTTTCCAAGTTCTTGTTAATGTTCAATGTTTTTCCTGGAAAGATTTCAACTGTAGAACTACCAAACTCTTCCATTGAGAAGAGAGACATCTGTCTAGAGGAGAGATATTCAATGTCTGCATCTAACTGAAACTGTGTAGAGTCATATTCTAAAGGTGTTTCAAAATTTTCTAATGTATTTAGAATTTGACTGTCCTCACTAATCTCAGAGATGGTTAGAACAGGTTGAAGAGTATCCTCATCATCGACCCACTCATCTTCTCCTATTTCTGTTATTGCCTTTGCGGGAGGATACAAGTTGAATTTCTTGGTAGAATTACCATCTGATATATACATGTCTCCAGTCCTACAACTTATGAAAGCATCAGCTGTGGCCAGCCAAGGTCTTCCTAAAATAAGAGGATGTCCTCCTAGATTGTTCTTGGGAGTTAAAATCATAAAATCAACTGGATACTCCCAAGAGTCTAGTGAGACTGGAATATCTTCCAATACACCATCAGGTTTGATGATTGATCTATCTGCAAGTTGTAGCAAAGTAGGTGTAAAGAGAAGGTTAGGAAGCTTTAACTGATCCATGGTCTGTCTACTCATGATGTTGATAGCGGCTCCTAAGTCAATCAAAGTATTTGGGATTTCAACCCCATTAATATGAGTTTTAACAATAGGGCTACCGGGATCCACATACTTTTGCATGGTAATCTTACCCATCATAATGTCTGCAATTTTTCCAACTAGATGTATCCTTTTGGTATCTTTGGTTTTCTTTCCTGTTTTTTTCAAACTCAACTCCTTTATTGTCTTTGCTAGGATGGGAATTTCCTTAATGGCTGTCAACAAGGGAATCTTGATACAGACATTTTTCAATTCATCTAGAAAGTCATAGTCAGGCAACCAAATTTGTTTTTCCACCCCCTTGTCAATTTGTAACCTTTCAGGGAAAGGAGGTGTAGTTGAAGATGTAGGTTGCTCAACTATGGGAGTTGATTCTTTTTCTTTTTCTTGAATGCTTGGGTTTTGAAGGGATGCTTCAGAACCCTTATTGACTTTGAGAGATTCTTCCTCGGAAATGCTTGGTTGTTGAGCACTTGTAGAAGGTTGGTCTAGGATTCTACCTGATCTGAGTTGTACCTCATTGAGAGGAACAACCATATAGGTAGGGAATGGTTGTCCTTCCATGAGTGGTTGACCTTCCATCACATAAGCATTTTGAGGATTCCTATTATTGGGGTTTGGTTGAGGCTGAGAAGGAAGTTGGTTTGGCCTCTGTTGAGATTGTAGCAAGAGTTGAGAATTTTGATTTTGTGGAGGAGGTAGTTGTTGTTGTTGAGGGAATGGCAATGACAGTTGTTGACCTTGATTTGGAAGTTGGGGAGCTTGCTGATTCTGAAAGGATTGAGAGTATTGATAGAATTGGGCAAATCTCCCATAAGGATTTTGCATTTGCATGCTTTGCAACCATGCTTGGAAAGGATTTTGTGGTTGTGACCAAGGTTGTTGCCAAGGATTCCAATTTGGTGGGGGTTGGAAATTCATAGAGTTGTTAAACCCTTGATTTTGCTGCCCCTGCCAAGGTCTTCTTGCAACAAGACAAAGAGATTCAAGCGTACTTGGATCTTCTTGAAAGACTGCTTTGAGGCCAGGGATTGAAGGACAATCCTTGGTCTCATGAGTTTCTGAGCAAATTACACAGGTTTCCACAACTTGTGCTTCCAAGGGACATTCCCTTAAAGCATGCTTCTTTCTACACTTCGGGCAAAAGATAGTCATAGCCTCAGCTTCTGCTTTTTGTTTATTTTGAATCTTAAGGGTATCAATTTGTTCACTAAGACTCCCTAAGATGTCAGTTTTAAATTCATCCAGCATATTACCGATTTCAGCCCTACTCACTGATCCTGTTGCAGATTTATTTGCCCTAAGGAGAGAAGGATCTCTAGGCCCTTTTTGAGTTTTTGATTTGCCCCTTGAGAGATGGATACAAAGTTCTGCTATATCATTGAGAGAAAGTTGAGAAATATCCCCTTTCCCCATCATGTTTAAGATATCTATCCATTCATCCCTAATGGCTTTTAATAAGAGGGCTTTTAAGGTCTCTTCATCCAAGGTACTCATTTTTGCTCTTTTTAAGTTATATTGAAATCTCTCAAGTAAATCTTCTAAGCTCTCATCTTCTTTTTGCATCATTTTAAAAACCTCGTCCTTGTGATTAGTAGGCATACAATAGTCCAAATACCTATCCAAAAAGGTTTGTTTCATTTCATCCCAAGTCCTAATGGATTGAGTAAGTAACCGCATGAACCATTTCAAAGCTTGATCTTTTAATGTTGATGGGAACAGTTTGAGTTTCTGAGTATCATCCAGATAGTCATAGGTTCGACACACAACTTCAAATTCAAACAAGAATGTTTCAGGGTCCTCAGTTCTTAACCAATGAAAATTTGGGAGGACGGATGGTGATATGATTTTCATGGTGGCTCGGGAATCCTCATTAACAATGGGAAACCCAAATGAGTTATCCCCATCTCTATTTCCTCCAATGGGGCCTCTACCTCCTCCATTATTATTGTTATTTCCTCCTCCTCCTCTACCTCTACCTCTACCACCTCCTTCCTCTTCTGCCATGATGATTCTCCTAGGGATTTCAAAATCTTCTGGTTCTTCTACAAAGGGTGAATGAGAAGAGATTTCTCCTTCTTCTTCAGGTGAGTCTATTTCCTCAATTACAATTGGTTTTCTTGTAGGAGAAAGAGAAGAGTCTCTTCCTGGTTCAAACTCAATAGAAGGTGTAGGAGAGTCAACTCTTGGCTCTTGAATTTCAGGAATTCTAGGACTAGGAGTTTCGGTTGGAGATAAGGGAGGTGTCTCTTGTCTATCTCTTGAAGCAGATGGACTTGTAAAAATTGAACTTCGAGCTCTAGCTAAAAACCTTCCCCTAGAATCTCTAGCTCTATGCATGTCATTTTTTATTTTATCTTCAAGTCAAGTTAATAATTCTTTTTCTGATCTTCCAGGTCACTCTAGGTGCAAGAAGAGAGCATACTCAAGAAACTATTAAATCAATAACTTTCTCCTTTCTGATCCTCCAGATCACTTCAAAGTGCAAGAGGAGAGCATACTTAGATAGGCTATTAACTTCTTTTCTTGAAATTTTATGTTTTTTTTTTTCTAAGAATATGGCTACTTAATTTCACTTCCCCGGCAACGACGCCAAAATGTTTAGTCAATTTAGTGTTATCTAAATTGCTAGTATTAATTGTCAACCCAGGGCTCGTAAGCTGATGAAGTGAAGGTGTACTATATGTACTTAAGCAACCTCTTAGAGCTTTTTTATCGTTGGGGGTGTTGTTGTGGTTAATTTATCTTCCTAAAATGAAGTGGTGATTTATAAACAGATGAGTGATAGTGTGTGATTAGTGATTGCTAACTACTTGCTTGAAAGGAAATGCTTGAAAGAAATAAATAACTTGAAAATAACTTAAAAGCAAATAACCACTTCCAATGGCACTAGACACCATTCATGTTGCTGCAAGTAAAAGAAAAGAAAGTCACTTTTAAAACCAAAGATAATGATGATCTCTCCCTAACTCCCTACTTCAAACACATAGTGCTGTGTAAAGTACGATTAAGAAGTAGCTCAAGTTGAATTAGAAAAGTGATTAAAAATAAGAAAGATATACTTTAAAGACTAGTGATAACGTTTTTCTCTTTCTAACTCTCTACTTCTGCCATATGTACTATGCAAAGTATGATTAGAAAGTAGTGAAAAATTAGTCTAGAAAGCACTCAAAGCCAACTGCAAGTTAGTAGTATTCTGATCCTTAAAAGATAGCAATTTATGATAAAAGATCATTCATGTGTTAGCAGAACTTTGAGAAATAAGACTAAAAATCAGCTATAAGAACAAAGGCAGCAACTTGAACCTGTCAACTTCAAATACCATTAGTTTGTAAAGCAAATACACAAACATAAAAACAAATCCCGGGCTAAAAATCTGCAAGGAAACAATACTGATCAGCTTGAAAGAAAAGAAATTAAATAAATCAAACTATACATGTTTAAAGAAATGCTGAATGAGAAAATAAAGAAATGCTAAACATAAAATACTTTACAGAGGCTAACATGAATAGGGGCCCTCTACTCATTCAGCCACAAGAAGACTTAAGGAACTGAAAGCTTCAAAACAACACTATTTCTATTGCTCCATTTGCAGAAATATACAAAACAGAGTGCTAGAATAGCACTATAAAAACAGAGTTTGCAAAAGCTCTTAAAATTATCACAAGTTCAGAAAGTACAGCCACCAAAAAGTAAAGTAAGCGTACGGAGACGCAGGTATATATAAGCATCTGAAGGATGGTCTACACGTACAGCTAATAACTGAAAAACAATTAACTGCAATGCGTATTTAAGGTTCATTGACACATCATAAGGCTGCGTGGATGAGCTGGAGGCTCTGTCGTCATGGGCAATGAATCCCATGTTGGATCATGTCCCCTACCACCTGCAAAACGCGGACAAGTCACCGTTTGAGCTGACGTGACATAACAGCTTACAATCATCATTGAGCTGCCTTTATTTGACCATAACTTGACCAGTTTTGACCAGCGGTACGGATGACATGGATGGTTGAACAAATGGCAGAGGAACCTCGAGCACATTGATACCTAAGTGCCCATGTGGCTCATTTAGCAAACTGACACGTGGAACCTTGAGTTTAACAAAAAGGCTGCAGGATCATCGGATGGCTGCGGGATCGCTGAATGGCTGCGGGATTGCCAGACAGCTGCGGAATTCCTGCAAGTAAGTCAAAATCTAAACCAAACAGTCATCCATTAGCAAAACTTACTTGATCATGCTTAATGACACCTAATGTAATGATATGGGTGGTTTTACAGTGAAAATGAGGCAAAAGTGAAGAAAAGATGAGGAAAAACTGAGGGAAATGGTAGACAAGTAGGTGTAGAGTAGAGGCTCTACAGTATTCACGGAGAAATTCAGTGACCTTATCCACCGTCGCATCATCCCAGTAGTCTCCAATCTTCCCGAATTTGGGTTTTGCCTCCGTACCAATGTTTACTTGTTTCGTTTTCAGCGGTGCGGTTATGTCAGGATTCTCAATATGTGGTCCTTCAACATCGCGGTGGCCTTCTATTTCAAGGATGTTAATCTTTTGCGGATCCTCATCTTCTTCTTTAGTGGTCATGTTATAGCATTCCAGTGTGTGACTTAGCTGAATAGCCCACTCAGGCTGAATCAGGTCCAAAGGGTCCTACGGTATCCTAAAGATTGTTGCTTTCACTTCTTGTAGCGCCTTATCAATACAGTCAAACCTGTCTTCAAAACTGAATGTCATTATGAATCCTTCGCGCAGAATATCCCATTCACCTGTACCATGGCGAAGCTCTATTTCTACATACCAGTTCATTGGGACGACATCCAGAGTGTGACAGAACAAGTGCACCCATTCAGGTTGGGGCTTCTCTCCATAAGCCTGAGCCCATTTGGCCAAGTGCGCATGCGGATCATCCTGCCCATCATACTTGTCTGTCATTCGCATCTTCGACTTCCCAAAGCGTGTTCTCATCATCCTCCTACATTTGCGCTAATCATCAAAGCTTCCCTTATGTGTACCCTACCATATTGCAGGCGTAGCACAGAGTGCCTAGTCCAATGCCTGGAAGCGCTGCTTTTACGTTACCTCCCTTTCAAATGCATCCAAAAATATATCTAGATCATTCAGGCCATCATAAGTAGCTAGATTTCTTACCTTCGACGACACACAGCGCAGCGACTGCATCAACATGTTGCAGCTCAGTGTAGTCACCTCATGTAATCGATTCCGCCAGCACTCTAATTATTCATCGTAGTCTGAGGTGCAGGAACTCTCGCGGTCCCATGTAATCCATCCGTCCGCTATTAGATTCACCCAATCTTGGTCTCGCACTGTTCTCTTACAAATACAGTCTAGATTGTCATCACTCTCATAGTCGCGGATTGGTTCAGTATGGCACGATCCTTCAACAGGATCTAGGGGTACTATTACGTGTAGTGATTTCTTCTCAAATATCATCTTTTGCTTCTTTATATTGATTACACTGTTCATATTAGTAGCCCAGTCAATTCCGAGGAGCACAGGATAGGGATTGTTTTCATCCATAATTTCTATTACTTCAAAGTCAGCCAGCGCACTCACACCTTTAATATCTATAGTCATCCCCTGCAGCTGCCCCATGGGAATGATATTTTGTTGGTGCACCATTCTTAGCTGAATCGAAGACCATTGCAGCGTGGGTCTCCCCATCCACTCCCAAGTCTGCTTTGGTAGGACGTTCGCATCTAACCCCATGTCCAAAATAACCTGATCCATCTCATACTCTCCTATCTGCGTCAGCCTCATCTCCCGTCACGTCCTTGTTTTATGCTTGCCAATCTTTCGTACTATGCGCAGCTCACCCGAAGTGTTTCCGAAGCATCTATTTATAAGCTCCTGTAGCCCCTTCACAACCTTGCTATCACGCATTAAATTCATACAAGTCTCCAAGAAGGTTGTAAGCATAGAGGGGTCCATCTCCTGATTAGGCTTATCCTTGCTTCCTAAGGTGGAGGCCGTAGCGAAGCTCTTCTTTGCTTCCATGAATGTTTCATGTGCATGCTCCAAATAGAAATCAACCTCCTTCGTCGGAGATTTGCGAACCCATGTATTATATTCAGGTTGTTTCCCCTTGACATCTCTTGTTGTGATTGCACTTCAGAGCACTATATTCATGTTTGAGTCCTCTTCGCATGGCTCATACCTCATCATCTGTAGGTTCTGAGTCTGCTGAGGGGGTAACACCCCTTTGTCACATATCCTTGCTATTGACGTAGGTCAGTCTTCTATTTCATGATAAAAAAGACTGTAGTGCTTGCACGACAGACTTGTAGGATTAGTGAAATCTTGGGCATAATGTCCTGGTCCTCCGCAATTGTAGCAAATCAACTATCCCTGACCTCTCCCAGGTCCTCCTCCACCTCGATCTCATCCGCACCCCTAAAATCCTATCCGCGCCATCCCTGTGCTCTAGTCAGGGGGGTGCATTTATGCCTGAACCCTATAAGCAGGAGTTCTATCCATCATCAGTTCATAACTCTTGTATTTACGCTCATCATGCCCTACCGACCTACAAAAGTTACAGAACAATTGTTGTGATGTCTGTACAAATTTCTGCAACAAATGACCGTTGTCTGTGGCATGTTTTCCTCTTACCTAACATATAGTGCACCATAATGAAGGCCCTGCGCTCAGTCCTACCTGAGCCTTCGGCCTCAAAGGCATCGATCCTCCTCCTGCAATATAGTTCGCAAAGACCAAGCAATGGTCTTTGTCATGCCCTTGAATCTTGCATTTCGGGCACCATACCTCTTCACACACCTCTGGTCGAACCGTTCTGTTCCGCTTCAAACTCTACATCTCAAGGCAAAGATTCTTCAACTGCGCATGGACCTACTAAACCCCCAGATTTGGATCTTGCATCGGTGTTTCATGCAGTCTAATGGTAATCTCCAAGGCCTCCACCTGAGTAGTTATCTTTTGTTGTGACAATGCAACCCTTAAGTGTGGTAGGAGTAAAGCCACAAACCATTCGTGATGTTTTCCGTCTGTTAAGTTCATATTAGCTTCACAGATTTTACATTTCAATCTCTAATCTAATTCCGATGGTGTCTCGCCTATCTACATCGTGATTTCCTTGAACCCTACAATCGACTGTGCCTCAGATTTAGGCCTACTGAATTCTCTATTCAGTGTTTTCTGGATGTCTTCCACTCCAACATTTAGGTTATCATTCAAGTACTTGATGTACCAGGTTAGCGCGCGATCCTGCAGAGCACTAACCAGGGTTTCCTTCTTCATATGATCATCTGTAACACCCTGAGCTTCCCATATGTCTTTCACAAAGAACCAAAATTGGTCTCGGTCCTCATTTCCCAAGCCTTTGAACAAAAGCAACTTCACTGAATTTTCCAGACTGAACTGCGGTGGAGATGGAGGCAGTACAGGTGAAATCGCAGGTGATGGTGGTGAAGTTGGAGGTGCTGTGGGTGGAGGTGGTAGTCGTGGGAATCCTTGTCTTATTAACTGAATAGAACTTCACAGAAAAGCCTGCACTACTCCCTCTTCATCACCTCACAGAGGTGAAATCAATGGACTATATTCAGGACCTTTTTTCCTTTTGTTCCTGTAAGTTTTTCTGCTTCGTGTAGCTCCAAACATCAAGGTAGCTGCATAATTCGCTTTTCGCACAATAACATTTTAATCTAGGTATTCAAAGATTTCACGTACTTACCTCGCAATCCTTTGAAAAAGCGTCGCTCCGCCTCATTGTAGTTGACTGAGGTATCGACCGCGAATTCAGTGACAAATCCTCCTATGACGCAATCGAGCCAATGATCGACGACACAGGTGATCTTGTCCTCAGATGCTTCCAATTTATATACTAGCTCCGAGGTCCAAACAATAGGACCGTCAAGTCTCCACCTTCCTTGACTATCTTCTAGCTTCGCAATCCACTTGTATAGCTCAAATGGAAAGGAGCAGAAAAATATTTCGTGAATCTATGTATATAGGCACCTGTCCAACCACTATTCCTTTATCAGTCATGGGTTTTTGTTCTCATGCGCCGCGAATTCATGGATCTTCCTATCCAACCAGTCTCTGATCTCTTTCTTAGTTGGATTCCAGTGATACGACATCACATATCTCTTATGCAGATTTCAGTTCCCGACAATGGAACCATTTGTTGGCTTGTTGGGGCCTGACTTAGGTTCAACATTAATTAGCCTAACAAATCCCTACACTACTGGCCCTCTCAGCATCAGCCCACGGAGCGCGGACCGAAGTCTCACCCGAAGCAGTATGGGGGGATGCTGGAACCAAGTTTCCACACCTTAAGATGGTTTTGATGTCAGTTTATTCCTTCTTTTCCTGTCTTCGTGCAAGTCTCTTAGCTCCAGGGCTTGCCAGACTAGCCCTCTATTCCGCCCTTCAGTACCTCCGCGAAAGGGTACAATTGACCTTCGCGCAACCCTAACTTGCGGCTTAGGTACTTTCGCGCTGTTATGGCAGTGTACTGTGCAGATTCCCAAACTAGCTTAAGTTTTTTACTTATCTGATTAGATAATCACAATTAGTACCACGTAAACAGATATCCTTAATTGCATTCAATTATCCAATGTAATTGCATCCATTCGTGCATCATATAAGAATTATAAAGGAAATTCATACATAAAATGACAAGATTCATTAATTGGAACAAAGACTAAGAAATTGCAAAATACTTCTCTTTATTGATATCTTTAAGTGATTACAGACTCTGTCCACCCTGCGCACACAGCTGCAGGGGCCCACTCACTCAGCTGCGGACTTCCTCCCTAGGCCTTTGTGCACTTAGTTGCAGAGCCTTTACCTATGCTATGACCTGAAACTTAGAATTATTACTTCATAGCTATGACTCTCTAAGATTTATCTTCCTTATCTTTCTCTGAAGCTACTTAGAGCTTAGCTCTTTTTATAAAATCCCATGGTCTGTGAACCATGGGTAGATCTCTTACAACCAACTTTACTTTAAAAAAATAAGGGCAGACAACCCTTTATAACTCATGACACCTTCACATTCCGTGACCACAAAATGCGGAGTCTTTACATGTTTATTACAAAATTTGACCAAAACATGGGCTTTTAGCCCCAAAACTGTCCTTGGGGGATCTCGTTCCCAACACTTCCTCTTACCAACCTCTAGACCTTTGCAAAGGTCTACGACTGTCTTTTGCGTACCCTAAACAAGTGAATCAACCACTTATGTGCTTCTGTAATTGTTCCTAAGTCTATTATTACCCAGATCAACTTAAGTGTCTGATATCTTTAGCATGCATTAAGATATTCTTCGCGTAAACAAATATTATTACTGGCGTTCATATAACAATGTAAAACATACAGATTCGCGTATCAATACAACATTAAATCATAAACCCATGATTAATCATAACATAAATGCATCCATTCATAACATAATTAAATGGATAAAACACATATATTTCCAGAAAATTCTCTTTATTGATACTTCATATTTTCTTACAGACTCAAACTACCCTACGCACTGAGCTGCAGGGGTCCACGCATACAGCTACGAACTCTACTCTAGGCCTCTGCGCACACAGCTGCGAACTCTACTCTAGGCCTTTGCGCACACAGCTGCAAAGCCTCTCTTCTACTCTAAGACTCTTCTCTCTTAGCACCTATTGACCCATTACATTTGTCTTCTCAAATTCTATGAACTGAACTACCTTAGACTCTCTAAGACTCTCCTTTCTATACAATCTGATGGTCCCCGGACCATGGGTAGGTCTACTAAAGTCGACACAACTTACATAAACTTAGGGTAAAACCATTTTATGACACTTTACATCTATGCGCTCCGTGATCATAACTTGTGAATACTTTACACTTTACATCGCAAAAACTTGGGCTTTTTGCCCCAAAACTTGGGCTTCTACCCCAAAATTAACCTTAGGGGACCATGTCCCAATACGCCCCCCACACAAATATCATGACTCACCCTCGAGTCACTCTACTGGCATGGATATCTTACTGCGAAGACCTCCTAGCTCCATTTGCACCATTGCAACTTCATTTGTGCACTACGTAGCTTCCTGCTTGAACTGCTCCACTAGCTGCTCGGTCGCTGGTCCTGCGCTATCTTCCTGGATCTTCTGTTGTGATCTCTGAAGGCTGGAAAAATTCTCCCCAATGGGGGTTGTTGGAGAGGTAAATCCCCTCTGCAGACAGAGGCGATCCCACTAGCCCAAAATGGGTCTAGCAACAATCAATTAACGCTACCATGCAAGTTCCTAGTTGCAAATTGAAAGTGGATTATGAGAACCAACCTGGAGTCCAATGCTAGTGTCGTAGAAGAGTTGATACTCCCGTTCCCTTGCTCCGGCAGGTCACGATCCTCACGATCTCCGCGAATGGATACCTGCACATGCAAAGAACGAAGCGAATACAAGCATAAAATCCACTAAATACAACTATATATCAGTCAGAAAAGATATAGATCAAACATGAACAATAAGATCGGAACCATAATGATAGTCGTTTATTAATGAATAATCAACAGAGAAAAATACAACCAAAGTTCTGACGTTGAATCTCTCCTCTGGCTGGGTGAGCAGCTACTTATGTCTTGCAATAGACCTTTCTCTCTCTTTGCTTATGAATACACAGCTCAGACTTCTGGCAGCATAACCTCCCTATGCTCCAAGACTCTTACTATCACTCAAGACAAGCGTTATCACTACTAGCACTATCACCACTACTCCAAAAACTAGCTTGTCAAATGCATGAGGACAGACTTTTATAGATGGAGAAGGGGAGGAAGATACAATGCATCAAGACACCCATTATGGATTGGCATTATCTCCAAAAAGCCGCTGTGGATAGATGTAAGGGATAGATGATGACTCTCGACATCTAGAAGATGAGCTTTATCCTCAAAAGACTTCATGACTTGAAGGGAAAAAACATCTGGGCGCGCGTTTGTTAAAAATATTTTCCAAACTTGGTTGGTGCGGGTGTTAATCTAAGACAGAGCGCCAATGGTCGCACCTTCTTTTGAGTATCTCGTTCATTGGCGCGGGTGGTACATTTTGGACCCGCACTAATGGAAAAAGGGCACTTTTCAGGGATATTTTGCAGGAGGTGTCTTCAGGGCACATGAAGTCCATACTTAGGGGAACATAATGCAAGTGTTTTTAAGTTATGTCACTGCTCACAGGTCCCGAAATGAGTCCTCCAAAGTACGGGAAAGGGGTAACAGGGACGGTGACCAATGGTGACAAATTACAGTGTAACAGATGCCCCCTAAAGCATGAGGCCCGAGAGAGAGAGAGGGGTGAAATGCTTTACAAGAACACATGTAGCTGCCACCGAGAATCTGCATCGAGAGATACAACTGATAGCTCAAATACATGATATATGTGGTATGGTCGCAGCCATCCATAAGAGAGTACATAATAATCTAGATCCATAGTATGGGCACAGCCATCTGGTTAGGATCAATGAATCGACTCAGGTATGGTCGTCGCCATCCAGTGAATGAGTCATGTAACTAGAATCACGCCTGGATTACAACAGAAAAAATCCAGGGTCTTGCGCTCCATCTCGACCCGAACAAAAGTACAAGTTCAAGCATATGAATATCTGAGCTAAAGTCGAACATGCATGAACATCGTCTAATTACCAGTCAATATTGGAAACTGTTAACAGACGCGAGAGGTACCACCAATAATGACAATGGCCCTCAAGATACTATAGGTACAATCTACGGCGTGCGAATTAGTGATCTGGCGTCGAACACCCGTAGAATCATTCGATCGGAGGCCAATGATGAAAACCTCACGTCGAACACGAAGAACCTGCCATTGAGGCATGCAAGCTCCAAGGCACCGGAAGGGAGTCTCTAGATCAGCTTCCTGGATAATGAGCTAAAGTCGACAGGAAGTGACCTTGATCGAAGGTGGGCCATGATGTTTCCCACATCAGTGACACGAGACAGAGAAATAATGTTGTGAATCAGGATTATGTGAGCTATCAGAGGGAGGTTGTTTTTCTGCAGAGGTCAACTTCTCTTGAACATATCGGCGGCACGATAGTGGAATTGGCAGTATTTGACATCAATGGATCAGAGGTCATGGTGACGAGGCAATGAGAAGATGAGAGGTCAAACAGGATTACCCAAATCCATGGAGGCAAGTGAAAAATGAGATGAGATATCCCCACCCAGACACGAAAGCAGACAAGTGCCATGTTCAAGAGCGACATACTGCCGACACGACAATAATTATGGTTCCATTTTTCCCTCGCCATTTCTGGCGAGTACCCCAATTATTTTTAACAAGCTTGATGGGGATAGCATATGCTTGTGGTGCGCCATTTCGACAGAATCCGATGTCATCAGGTTTTAACGAGTCTGACAAAGGAAGAACTCGGCGTCTTTTCATGTTTAGAGAGTTTGAAAAGACAACAGAAAAGGAAACTCCAAGGGTGTCCTTTTTCGTAAAGTTGTGTCTCTCGAGCCCGAAAAAGTATAAAACAATGCTCGAAAGAACCACCCGACCATTACGATCGAGGAGTACTTTTCATAAATAGTGATTTCGACCTGAAAAAGTAAAAAAGCGATCAAAACCACGTCGTTTCGTAACCATTAACGAGTCTGAAACAACAAAAACCCGGTAATCTTTTTATGTTTTAACGGTCGACAAAAAGAACTTAAAACGACCACCCCTTATTAACGTTTAACGAGTCAAGAGGAGTAACACGGCAATCTTTTCGTCTTTAAACGGTCAGAAAAGAGCTGAAAGCGGACCTCAAAGTATCATTTTCACATGTTTTACTGAGCTTGAAAAAGTAGAAAAAGGAGCTCGTTTCGTCGCTTGAGTTGCACCAACACCTGTCATCATACCAAAAACAGCGTAAAACCCATTTTGATATAAATATATTCAAAAATACCCAAAAAATAATATTTTTAATGTATTTTTAGGTCAAAAAATGCTATAAACTAGTGAAATGGTAAAAAACAAATTCAATTTTTACTTTTCACCTTGTAAGTTTACCATTGGAGGGTTTTGGGTGCAAACTTCAACCGTTGATTGTGATCAATCTAGGAAAGAAATCGAGTCGCCGTCTGGAGCAGGTAAGAGGTCTTGTCCTTAGCTTCATTTTCATTCCATTTTTTCATCCACAGACGGATCCCCTGCAAGGGGATTTGCAAAATTTAGGGTTGCGCCATTGGCGCGGGTTTCCCACTCGGGACCGCGCCAATGGGATTATTTTCCAAAAGGGGGCGCGACATTGGCGCGACTGTTTTGAAAACAGTCGCGCCAACCGCGCGACCTAATTTTCCCGTGGATTTTACCGTTAATTTTGCAAATTTCCTTGAATTATGGTTTCACCAGTGATCTAATGATGGTATTTTCGACTTTATGGTTGCAGGGATTCGTCAAAATGGTTGTAGAATGGAGAGAAAGAGAGCATGATGCTATAGATGCTCTGGCACTAGAGGATGAAGCCTGCATGGATGCTTTGAGGGACTGCGGCTTAAAGAATTTTTTCCTCACCTCCTATTTGCGTGCACAACCGGAGCTATTACGATTTATCGTGGATGCTTGGGACATAGAGGATCAGGTATTCCACTTGCGAGATCAGACATTGGAGCTGGATGTTTCTGATGTCTATTTTATCACTGGGCTATCGCGGAGAGGTGCACGACCCATTTTGACTGGAAGTAGGCCTTCCAGAGAAAAGATGGGGGAGGTGATGGAACGGGTTTGTCCGGGGGCATAGTTTGGATCGAACAGTGCCAAGGTAGATATCGTCACAGTTCCAGACCTAGTGCTACGGGTGATACTATTCACTATCACACGAACGGCTGGGGTACAGGTGCCCCATGAGGCCAGCA
This sequence comes from Pinus tabuliformis, assembly GCA_031772625.1. Taxonomy (NCBI): domain Eukaryota; kingdom Viridiplantae; phylum Streptophyta; class Pinopsida; order Pinales; family Pinaceae; genus Pinus; species Pinus tabuliformis. The sequence continues at coordinate 490,450,840 of CM062808.1, read as the reverse complement.
AGAATCATTTACTGCTGGCAACCGAGTGTCTCTAGCCTACTCTGTTTGATTGGGCCACAGCCATGACTACAAACATCAAGAGGGAGCTTACGAAGTGTAAGCGTGGGGGCAACAAACAGTTCGGGTATGGATCCATTGTGGTATCCTTCTTCTTGGAGCGACTACCGATTTTCCGGATTCAGGGAGGTATAGTGGCAGATCCAGTGCCACGGGAACCGAGGATGACTCGATGGGCAGCACTCATGCCCAGAGGAGGAGGGGGCCAGCAGATGGCCTGGAGGCCCGAGTTCTTCATATGGCTTCGTCACCAGATGATCGTTATAGAGGATTAGCCCTATGCGGGCACCGATTTTACTGGAGACCCAGATCTCCCATTGCCTGCGGGAGAAGACTGGGATGAGGAGCTTGGTAAGAACTCTTTGTGTTTTTGATGTTTTTTTATGTATTTAATAAATTTTTTTTTGTAATACATGCATGTCTCTGACAATAGCTATATATATGTATGCAGATGTTGGTGCAGAGTGACCAGCTAGTCTGTCTCACATAGCACGGAGGGTACAACCCGCAGCCGACCCTCAGGTAGAGGGTGGTGTGGGTGAAGAGCTAGTACAGAACCTTGAGGGACTCACTCGAGGGATTCCAGACTATGCCAGATTGGCAGATGTGCCCTTCGCGTACTAGAGGCACATAGTGGGAGTACCAACTTGCGTCCACCGTCTACTGAGACGTTTGGTGTGAGCGGTGACATGCTATCATGAGCATCACCGTGATTAGACGCCTAGGTTTCATTTTTGCATATTTTTGAGAGACACGTTGTCTTCGGCCATATGAGATTCGAACATGTATTAATTTTTTGGACTATGCAACGCGCATGGCGCAAACATTATGACACACACGTATATATATACATATGCCTATGGTTTATTATTGTGCTTTCATGTGCTTGCTTGTATAATGTTTTGATTACAAATTACGCAAATGTCTATCTAATACATGATTAGCCAATGCATCAGATAATGTGTTTAATTGTCATGGAATATCCTAATATGTGATAAAATCAAAGTTCCTTTCTAAAAATCTTACACGTAAATACAACCTTAGAATGCGATGGTCTCTGACGGAATATTGCCCGTTGAGCTAGTGGACGACAAGTTGAGAGTCCAGGTTCACTACCAATGCAAGAATGCCGAGATTAATTGCTTCAGAAAGTAGCTCGATTACAGCACAATATTCGACGACATTGTTAGTGGTACGATCCAAACACACACCTTGAAAATCTATCAGCTCGCCATGAGGATCATAGATCACCCACGCCGTAGAGGACAAGCTACGAGTACTACGACAGGCACCATCAGTGAAACCAACATAAGGTGCATCAGACATCTGCACAAGAAGCGAAAGACACAATAAGTGGCAGTTACGCCTTTAAAACTGACACACAACACACTTTCTAGAGTACATGTATGTACAAAATAAAGTGTACAAGCATCATGCATAGTACTTTTTCAAATACAGCCCGTTTCGAGGCTTCCCGAGAGGGTTCCCTTCATAATCAATTAGCTCGTAGGCCCCTTTTTGCAAAACTTTCTTGACAATGTAAGGGCCTAGCCACATAGGCTCGAGCTTTCCTGCTCCTAGCTTATCATTCGCCTGATCGTACAGCAGGACTAAATCTCCCTCAACAAAAGAACGTGGATGTACAGTCTGATCGAAGTGAGTCTTGACTCGCTTCTTTCGTGTTTCGATGGCCAAAGAGGCCAGGCGACGGGTCTCATCTAGCCGTTCCAGGTAAAGAAGGCGTTCTTCTAACGGAGTAGTGTTGGGAAGTAGCTCGACAGCCAATTTTAATGAAGGGATTTCACATTCGATTGGAAGGGTAGCCTCTAGTCCATAAACTAGTTGAAATGGAGTGAAACCAATGGCATCCTTCACGGAGGTTCGGTAGGCCCACAAGGCAGGGAACAACATCAATGCCAGTTAGACTTATGCATGCCAACGGTACGCTGAAGCATTGTAACCAAAATCTTATTGATAGCTTCAACTTGGCCATTGGACTGAGGTTAGTATGGAGTCGAACTATCGTGTTGTAAGCCTAGCTGGGTTGTTAGTTCCGTCATCATGTGATTACAGAAATGCTTCCCGTGATCAGTGACGATGGCTTGAGGGACGCTGAATCGCGAGATAACATGGTTGAATAAAAATTGCGTCGATGTGTGACCATCTTCAGTTAATGTAGGCATCGCCTCGACCCATTTAGTAAAGTAATAGACGGCAACGATAATAAACCCATGCCCCCCTGGCGAGCGAGGGTTACAGGTCATATAATCAATGCCCCATTTTGCAAAAGGGCCAACGGTGACAACAGGGTGCAATGGAACGGGAGGCGCTCGCATCTTCCGTTGGTATATCTGGCACTCATGACAAGAGCGGATGGCAAGAATGCAATCCTTGAAGATAGAGGGCCAAAAGTAGCGAGCACAGAGGATTTTTTGGGCAGTAGCATATCCGGACATGTGACCACCATAGGCACCAGAGTGGTAGTCATTCAAGACACGCTCAGCTTCCTCGAGAGTTAAACATCGGCAGAGAACAGAGTCGGCGCCGAGGCGATAGAGTGTGTCACCAATGATATGGTATGGTTGAGACTGATGACGAATCCTTCGCCGAGCGTCTTTGGACACGCTAGGGCGAAAGGAGGACGTTTGTAGATATATAATGATATCTCTGTACCAGGGATCGAGGGTGCTAATGAGAAATAAAGTCTCATCCGGAATTTGATCCTCTACGTGAGAGGTCGGGGAAGAAGATGGCAAAGAGCAAAGTAACTCAGCAAATACAAGGGATTTCTTGGACTTGGCAGTGGTAAATTCCAAGTCGAACTCTTGGAGGATGACAATCCACTTTGAGTACTTGCCCCCCAGCAACTGGCGTGACAAAATATACGTCATGGGGTTGCAATCAGAAATCACGGTGGTAGTGCGCAGCAGAATATAGTGACGGAAGCGTTGGACAACACAAATGACGGCTAAAGCCAACTTCTCAACATAAGCATATCGAGTTTCCATGTCTAAAAGGTTGCGGCTGAGATAATAGATAACATGCTCAATGTCATCATCGTCAGTTTGAACGAGAACCATGTCGATAGTGGTGTCGGCAGCAGCCAAATACAGAGTGTAGTCATGATAATAGTTCGGAGGACGGAGCAATGGAGAAGAAACAAGAAGACCCTTGAGATGCTCAAAAGATTCCTAAGCAATGGTATCCCAATGAAAAGGGACATCGCGCTTTAGTAATCATGTGAAACCTTTGGCCACCTTGGCATAGTTTGGAACGAAACGTCATAGAAAATTTGCTTTACCCTGCAAGCTTTGCAATTGTTGTAAAGAAGCAGGGGGAGGAAGATTCACTATAGCCTCGACTTTAAGGGGATCCAAACGGATGCCCTATCGGGAGACGACAAACCCGAGAAGTCGGCCGGATTCAACGTAGAAGACACATTTGTGAGGATTGAGTCTGATTCGGTAGTATCGAAAGCGAAGAAAGATCTCGCGAAGGTGAGTAGGGTGGTCCTGACGTTTGGCTGAATGAGCTGGAAGATCATCTAGGTATGGCTGTACAATGTGTCGAATGTCATGAAACGCATAGGACATTGCACGTTGGAAGGTAGCACCGACATTTTTAAGACCGAAAGGGAGCTTCTTATAGGCAAAAGTTCCCCATGGACAGATAAAGGCGGTCTTGTGTTGATCAGCGGGAGCGATATTTATCTGGTTATATCCAGAAAAACCGTCCATAAAAGAGTACATTTCACTTCCGGCACACTCGTCAATAATTTGATCAATGAATGGTGTGGGAAAATTATCTTTAGGACAGGCCCAATTTATATCACGATAATTGACACAAACACGGATTGTACCCTGTTTTTTATTCAAAGGTACGATATTGGAAACCCAATCTCTGAGCGGGATAGGATAAATAAAACCAGCTTTAAGAAGCTCCTCTACTTCGGCCTTAATAGCTGCAGCCTTTCGGGGGTGTACAGGGCGTAAACGTTGACGAACAGGCTTAGCACCTGGGTACGTGATTATCTCATGCACCACTATGCTAGGATCAATGTCGGGCATTTCTTCATAGGACCATGCAAATACGTCACAAAATTCGCGAAAAAGATTGGAATAAAGTTGAATCTCCTCCGGAGTACAAGTGACTCCAATGTGAAGATGTTCAACAATCCCTGGTTTCACAAAGATGTCGATGGGCTGGGTTTGCGTAATGTTTGCCATATTTCTTTCAGAGGACACTTGATAAACTTGGATAGGTGTTTTAAGGATTTGAAATGGGAGACAAGGAGCAAACCGCTCGAGACAAATAAGCATATCCTGAGGGGCAGGGAGAAAAGAGGAACGATGGTGAGAATCATGCCAAGGAGGTTCCTCGAGAGACATAGTCTCAATAATGGCTTCATCGGAAGGGAATGTTTCTTTTAAAGGGTCCGAAGAAGTCTCATCTACAAGCCCTGAGGATGGAGCGAACGAGTGGAGAACCTTGCTCGAAGGAGCAAGTTCAGAAGAAGGAGCCGATGCAGCAATGATTTCGACATAGTTGAGTTCGGCAGGACTCAACGGCATCTGGTCGCCCCAAGAATCTACTTGGTCGGTGGAAGGGAGGATCCACGGATCAGAACAAGTAGTAATCATATTAACAAAAGCGACGTTAGGAGGTGGGAGCGGAAAAACACCCATAAGGGCGGGATCTTTGAAAAGTCTGGCTCCCAGACTCTCAGATAATTTCGAGGTATGCTCCACAAAAGGGATGTTGCCTTTAGAAGAGGAAGCGAAGAATGATAGCTAGTCTACGGTAACAATCTTCCCTTGATGAGGGAAACAGATGATACGAAAAAAAGATGAAGCTACAGCTTTCATCGCGTATATCCAGCTACGTCCGAGAAGGAGGTTGTAGGTAAGAGTAGCATCAACAACTTCAACTTCCATTTCGACCGTCTTCCCTTCCAAAGAGATGGGCAAACGTTGGAGTATACCATAAGGACGGGATGCTCTTCCATCAAAAGCTTCCAAGGTTGTGGGAGACTGGCTCAGCGTCGGAGATCCAATAGCTTTCCAACAGGCAACAGACATGATGCAAGTAGAAGCACCTTCATCAATGACTGTACGATGAATCGTTTTGGAATCAATAATAACTTGTATAAGGAATGCAATTTGGGGAGGCAGTCTCTGCGTATGGCGTTCCAAGTCAAAAGTAATTAAATCCGAGTCGGCCGGGTCTATGCCACCGATAGCGGATAGCAAGGACTTCCTCTGAGAAGGGCAGCTCTGGAGAACTTCTAAAGCGGACATAGCCGATGGAGTCTGAGCTAAGTACTCAACGATATTGTAGTGCTGTGCAGCACGGGCATTTGGGTTGTAAGAAGATTTCCCGAGTACTCCTTTTGGAGGGGGTCGAATAGGCGTCTCAGTACTAGGTCTCTCGATGTGGAGTGGGCCTGAACTGAACGGAGGAGCACTGGAGGGGACCTCAGGCTCTTTCCCGGTAGATGACGGATAATATTTTGCTCGAGTACTGATATTGACAGGTATCGTTCCAGCCATAAACACTTGAGAACCAAAGGAAGAGGGAGGTTGAGAGGGGTCAGCCACCATTTGAGTTTGTTGTGAGGGAAAGGGTTCTTTGAGCACTGCAGGAGTCCCGGGAGCGCCTTTCAACAAACGACTAACTTCGGACCACCTAGGGAAGTCTTTGGTATAGTGATCTTCATCACAGATAAGACAAGGATACTTGGGTTTGCGCTTGGCACTGTCCTCGGGCGGAGGTTTAGGGGAGTCCTGTTTAGGTTGATCTGGCTTATTCTTCGCTTTCCCTTTCTTCTTTCCTTTCGAGGCTTTGTCTGTCGTAGTGGAGTGGACGGCATTGACCTCGGAATTAACATTCGAAGTGGGTGTTACCTGAGAAGTGGGTTCATTCGAAGCACTTGATTTTCGCTTCCCAGGGTTCGCGGGATTTTTCTTCGAGGACGAATTAACAGAACCAATAATACCGTCAACAGTTGGTGTTGGCGGGACTTTGGATGTTCCTGGTCTCGGGGCATCAGGCAGATAATCATACAATGTACCTGACTGAGAATAAACCAAGTCAAGGTACTGAGCGCGCGTGATAGCTTGCTCTTCAGTGACACACGCCCCCATGGCAATGTCCCGAGCTATTGGAGGAACGAACGAAGTCGTAAACCAATCGGTAAGAAGTTGGTCGGGAATCCAAAATTTGATCATACGTCTACGCCGTCTCCATTCATGGATATGATCAGAGATATGCGTAGCCGTTGTCTGTCTTAAGGATGTGAGGAGGTGTGTACCCGTTTCATATCGAATGGGCAACTGAAAATGAGTGAGAAATGCCATAGCCAACGAGTTGAAATCCTGAAAGGATCCGCGATTGAGCTCAATATACCACTTAGCTGCAGAGCCAGTGAGAGTCCTTTGAAAAAGGCGAAGTCGAATCGAATCATCAAGCCATGAATTAGATGAACACCACAAGTGATAAGTCATGACATGGGCTTGTGGACCTTCATTAGCTTTACCAACAAATTTTGGACAATCACCAGGAATTTTCGTTGGAACCGGAGGCCAATATGGATTATGTAGAATAGGATCATTGGTCAGTTTGGACACATCCGGTAATTCTAAAGTCGCTAAGAAAGGTAACTGAGGATTGAAGGACATCTAGGGCTGCTGGTGGGATGGAACACCAGGGTTCCAACCAACTGGCGGTTGCCCCCAAGGGATTGGTCCGGACGGATTTGGCCCCATAGGGTTTTTTCCGTAGGGATTTGGGTTCTGCCCCCCAGCGTTCCATGGATTACCAAACGGTCCTACAGGAGCACCATATGGTTGCGGATAATTCTGATAAGGATTCGCCTGCAGTTGTTGATAATTTTGATATGGGGCAAACAAAGGTTGCCCTTGAGGTTGCTGGTAACCATACGGTGGCTGGACTCCAAACTGAGTTTGAGAAACAGGCTGAGTTTGATAGACTGGTTGGGATTGAACTCCAACTTGCATTTGAAGACCGGATGGGGTCTGGGGTCCAGCCTGGGGCAAAAAACCGGGTTGAGCAGTACCAGAAGGATGTCCTGTAGGTTGGGCTATCTGGCTAAAAGGATGACCTTGTTGATATTAAGGTTGGCCTCCCTGCCCAGAAGGTTGTACCTGCTGGGAGTGGAGTTGTTGTTGCATAGCTGAAGGTTGTCCTAACGGACTAGATGGCTGAGTGGGCTGGGCAGTTGGTTGGCCTGATTGGATTTGAGGCTGACCGACTTGCCCAGAAGGTTGACTATACTGGATGGTGGGTTGACCATGTGGTTGAGCAACTTGTCCAGATATTGGACGATACTGGACATTGGATTGGTTTGGGTTAACATATGATTGACCAATTTGTCCAGTAGGATAACCTTGCTGGATACCAGGTTGGGCTTGTTGAACAGAAGATTGACCTGAGTTACCAGAAGGTTGAACATAAGAGGGGAAAAACGGACTACCAGAGGCGAAAGGGTTTCCCTGGAAGGATTGCCCTTGTTGGTCTTGATGAGGTGGTCTTTGGGGTTGCGCAGACGATACTTGGCCACCATGAAAAGAGGTGGAGCCCCAATCAATTGACAACGGAACTGAAATCTCAACAATCGATTGAGATGGCAAAGGCCTACCAAGATGTGGTAAATACTGATCGTATGGCCCCTCTGTTGGGACGTTTGACGTAGGATCAAAGACTCCGAATAAAGAAGCCGAAGGACGACTGAAAATAGGAGTCGAAGAAGCTACACATACCGTTGGAGCGGTTGTGATTGAGGTAACAGACGTACTACGACTTTGTGGAGTAAAAGGCTCCGTGGTGGGAAAAGCGAGTTGTGACCAAATAGAACTCGTGAAAGGAGTTCCAGATGACATAACATCCCTTAATGCTTTATAGCCTGGAGGTAGTCTCTCAGTAGTAGGAGTGCTACTAACAAGTGTAGGTTCCGTTGCGGTGGGAATTTCACCGCTCATCGCAACGGATTCTTCAGTCGAAGTAGGGGATACGTCCTCCATGTCGGAGGAAAAAGGTGGGACTGAAACATGAGGAGAAGTGTATTCCCAAAAAGGGATACCATCCTCAGAAGGTTCCCAAACAGGGTTCCAATGAAACTCGTAAGTCTCGTCGCCTGGAGCACGAGAATTAATCAGTTGTATACTCGGAACAACAGGAAGGATTTCACTCACAACCGGTATCTCGGCAAAGGAAGAAGACGAAATTGGTAATTCCGCCAGGATGAAACTTCACAAAATCCTATGGAATCTAACGAGACAAAACCCTACTCAAACTAACGCAAACAAAATCTAACCGGGTAAATGTGTATCGTGGCCGAATAAATTTTAAGACAAAGGAACTGAACTTGACCTTTTCATGTTTTAAGAGTCGAGAAAAGGACAAAAAGGTGACTCTAGTCTCCTTCGAATGTTTAATGAGCACGAAGTGACAAGACGCTCACTGGCACCTTTTCTTTTAAGGAGTCCGAAAAGGATCAAAAGTGACTACTCTGGAGACTCTAGGCAAAGGGTTTACCAAACAATCCGTAAAACTGCTTATACACCTTGGCAATCAGATGAAAACCAAGGACTTCCCATACGGCAGTCAATCTTCCCGAATGTTGTGTTCAGTGCATTACGGCTTGTAAGGCGGCAGACACGGCTTCCTGTGGATAAAGGATGATAACCTAGTGGGGTCTCCACATATACTCGACGGTACGTGGGAGAAAAAATCCGTGCTAGACCACTATCGAGTCACAAGAGGAGGAATCGCCCAACTGTAATGTGAAACAACAGTGACTAGGTTTAACGACGTCGGAACACGTCTCTAGCCTAGACCTCTAGAATGTATGCGTTAGGTTCCAATAAGTTGTTAGATTCATTCGGTTTATTTTACAGTTGATCTTCAATTAGGTTTCAGTTTTTAGGTCCTACCATATGTGATCTCTCAGAATTTCCTAAATGCAAAGTATATGCCAAAATATATCATTCCGTTCAATGAATGCTAACTATAGAAGAGTTGAGATTTTCAAACAAACAAAATGATCACCAAACAAACAACAAAGATCCTAATGCAGCTAATAGCAATAAATAAAACTTTTCTTTTCTTTTCTTTTTTAAAGTGACTAATTTCCAATAACAATGAAGAATGCTAACTAATATAATGCAAAAAGATCGTTTGTTTTTTTTTTTTAAATGGCATAATGCACTTAAACAAATCTCGAGAGATGTTAACAAGCGTAAACAGGTAAATTTCACTCAAGGCAAACAGAACCAAGTCTGAAACACCAAGACAAAGTGTCAAAACAAGGAGAATCACAAAGACCTCAATGAACTATGTGATCTAAGCTCAAAGGAATTCAAGCAAAACCCAAATGGGCTAGAGGTGAATTGCTCGAAACACAGAATAATAAGTTTTGACAACCACCAGACAAGTCCAGAAAACAACCAAAAAGTCGACTGGACAATCAAAGAACCAAAAACTCCCACGGAAGGCTCGATACACAAAGCCACTAGATGCTCTAGGGCTGGGATATAAGATCGATGGAAATAGGCAAACACCCGAAGGATAAAGGTAAAAAAACAGTCAAACAGAGTTCTGACACACTCCAGTAGCTGAAAAGGATGTCAAAAGACAGAAATCTGAGTTTAAAAAGCTTCCAACAAACAAACTGGCAAATTTCACAGGACTAGCGCGACTGTCAGCCTGTAACTAGCGCTATTAAGGAATTAGCGCGAGTTGCTTTTGTGCAACCTGCGCCAACTGGCGCGACTGTCAGAAAGAAAAACGCGCTAATAAAGTTTGCTGGCCTAAAAAATAAATCAAGCAGTCCAGGGGCTGGTCGACAGCATTCAGACAGATCAAACAACAATAAACAACTTAAAAACTAACCCAGAAAGCTTATTTACACAAGCAAGCAAGAGAAAACCAAAATGCAAGACAAACTCCAAGCTATTCGGTTCGTAAACCAAACCGGAGATTGACTGAAGTGGCGTTGATCTACTTCGCTAATGCAAGGCAATAGTGTTTCGAAGGCTGCCTGGCCGTACTTCAGGCTCCGTCCAAGGTTTATGAATCAAACAGCAAATAGCTTCCCCAGCGGAGTCGCCAAATTGTTGGAGAGGTAAATCCCCTCTGTGGACAGAGGCGATCCCAGTAGCCCAAAATGGGTCTAGCAACAATCAATTAACGCTACCATGCAAGTTCCTAGTTGCAAATTGAAAGTGGATTATGAGAACCAACCTGGAGTCCAACGCTAATGTCGTAGAAGAGTTGATACTCCCGTTCCCTTGCTCCGGCAGGTCATGATCCTCACGATCTCCGCGAATGGATACCTGCACATGCAAAGAACGAAGCGAATACAAGCATAAAATCCACTAAATACAACTATATATCAGTCAGAAAAGATATAGATCAAACATGAACAATAAGATCGGAACCATAATGATAGTCGTTTATTAATGAATAATCAACAGAGAAAAATACAACCAAAGTTCTGACGTTGAATCTCTCCTCTGGCTGGGCGAGCAGCTACTTATATCTTGCAATAGACCTTTCTCTCTCTTTGCTTATGAATACACAGCTCAGACTTCTGGCAACATAACCTCCCTATGCTCCAAGACTCTTACTATCACTCAAGACAAGCGTTATCACTACTAGCACTATCACCACTACTCCAAAAACTAGCTTGTCAAATGCATGAGGACATACTTTTATAGATGGAGAAGGGGAGGAAGATACAATGCATCAAGAAACCCATTATGGATTGGCATTATCTCCAAAAAGCCGCTGTGGATAGATGTAAGGGATAGATGATGACTCTCGACATCTAGAAGATGAGCTTTATCCTCAAAAGACTTCATGACTTGAAGGGAAAAAACATCTGGGCGCGCGTTTGTTAAAAATCTTTTCCAAACTTGGATGGCGCGGGTGTTAATCTAAGACAGAGCGCCAATGGTCGCACCTTCTTTTGAGGATCTCGTTCATTGGCGCGGGTGGTACATTGTGGACCCGCGCTAATGGAAAAAGGGCACTTTTCAGGGATATTTTGCAGGAGGTGTCTTCAGGGCACATGAAGTCCATACTTAGGGGAACATAATGCAAGTGTTTTTAATTTATGTCACTGCTCACAGGTCCCGGAATGAGTCCTCCAAAGTACAGGAAAGGGGTAACAGGGACGGTGACCAATGGTGACAAATTACTGTGTAACAAGGGCAAAGATCACATAGGCCTCATCTGGCTAAGGCCCCAATATGGCCTTGAGGACTGCCTCCTTCCATTGCACTGCTTCCACCTGTTCTTGCAGTTGCTTTGCCTCCTGCAGCTTTTCCAATCTATGCGTGACAACGATGGTGCGCGATGTTTCCTTTGCTTCATCATATTGCTGTTGTAGTTTCTAGAACTCTGTGTTCAACCTCTACAGGTTAGGATCTTCTTGCAGACTCGTGATTAGCTCCATAGACTACTCAAAAAGCGCACTGCATTCCGCCACCGTGACCTCTACTGAAGCGACTCCATCCCTCACAGCAGCAGCTTCACGCAGTTCTTTGACTACTGGTGGAGTTTAATGCTGTGTGTTCAACTCAAGCTCTGTAACTTTTAGGTTTAGATCAAACTGAACCTTTTCCATCTCAGACTTTGGGTGAAGCACACCAGCAACCAACTTCTGAATCTTGGCTTCCATTGGTGCTTCTTTTAGGATATGCAGTTCTGGAACGATTTTGCATGCTTCGACTACTATTGCAGTGGTGTGCTCATTCTTCTCCTGCACCTTCTTCCAGGCTTCTAGCATGGCTATCTTCTCAACGAATATCTGTTCGTTGTTGATTTTCTGCTCACTGATCATGCACAACGCGCGCTGCTCTTGGGCTTTAAGCTCTTCAATCACACCTGCTTGCAGTGTGTGAAGGAATTCTCTAGGGAGTGTGGCCAATTTTAGTCCAACATTCCTCAAAGCGCTAACTGTAGCCTTGTCAGCATCCACCTTTGCACTCAAGGCTCCATCAGGCAGCACGAATGCCCGAAGATCCAAAGAGAGAACCAACTTTGCCACTGCCGTTGTCCCTGGTGCTAAACTGGTTGAGGCCGCACTGCTCTACCCTGCTCCTGCCTATAGTCTGGTTGTTTGGATCTGCAGCTCACGCAGATCCATCTGAATGGCACTTAATGCCTGCTTCTACTGTTACAACAGTTCTGCTATTGTATCCCTTACCTTTTCCCCAATGTCATCCAAGTCTCCCTCTGTCAAGGTGATCAGGTCTAGCGATGACTTAATGGCCTTGGTATTTTTGCGCGACCCTTCCTTCTCCTAAACCCTATTCTGCTTCACCCGAAAGGGAGTGCTTTCCAGATTTCCACCACCCTTTTCTAATTGTCTCTCTTCCTCTGTCTGTGGCAAAGGAGATTTCTGACTTTTGTCAGAGGCGAGCTCTTCCTCCTGTTCCTTGACAACACGCTCTACTTCTGCGCGTACCTTCACCTCAATCTCCTTCTTTCGCTTTTCATAGAACTGCTGAACTTTCAAGCGAGCCGCTTCTTTTTTTTACTTTTCTGCGGACTTACTAGTCCTGGCAAACAAATATGATGTTGTGCGCCAATATTTTGGCCAACACTCAAGGACCGCTAAAATTACATCATCCGTTGCGAGGTATGTAAATCATACCACTTATGTTCTAAGTCTTTTCATGCCCGAATGGTAATTTGGTGGAAGTCCTATTTGAACTCTGCGTACCCAAATAACTACTAAAAGACGGCTGGTGACAACCATGGCTTTTGATTCATGCCATATTAATGCTCATTTCCATCAATACCCAAAACACCTTGCTCTCTCGGACCCACTCAGAGTCCTTTGTAGCCCACAATGAAGCAAACTTCGCGACCTCTGCCAAATCTGGCACGATCGAAGGAAATTGGTTTTCCTCTGAAAACTTCCATGTGACCATCACAATCTAAAGTAAGAGCCATTAGTATTGAAATATATCTCTATGGTCCTGTGCCTCCCTGTAGTTTGCGAGGAACTCGCAGCACAAGTAGAGTGCATAGAGGAATTGTACGCCCTCCGCACACTGGGCCGCTAGTGAAACAACTGGTGCCGACACCTTTTCCGTGTGACACTTTCTCATTATTTTTCCATCCAAGATCTAGGCGGCCACCTTCACCACGGGGTCGATTATGCTTGAAATTAAATATATGCGCGGCTTATTGACAAGCTTAAACTTGTCCTTCATTCGCTTGGCGAGGTCATGCTCTCCTGTCTTTCCACCAAATGCCTTGGTTGGATTTAGTCCTGAATGTGGTAGTAAGGTGATCCTATGTATCATCATGTCGCTTATAGGGATCGACTCCTCCAACCACAGGCACCCATTGTGCACCATGCATAGCAACTGTTTGATAACAATCAAATTTATGGGAGCACGGTGGTAATGCGGTACCCATAGTAGATTCAACAATCCTGCCTTTTCTCCCCTTCGAATCCACTTCACCGGCTCCAGCATGGTGATGCCAGAGTCCTTGTAGAATACTCGCTACATGAAATTGTCGGTGGCCAGGTGAGGGAACCGCTCAGTGTCCCCCAAGTCCCAATCTTCAAGCTTCATATGTGCGACTTGTCCCAAGCATGAACCTTCAAACGTGATATTCTCTGGCAACAAGGGTGTATGAAGTAGAAATTTTCCCTCATCTGGGTCCTTTGGGACCTTCACCTTGCCCTAGTGCGGAGGGAGGTATTCTGGGAGCTTTGAAATAGGGTTGACCCCCTCAATATCAATGTCCTCTGCACCCTCATCACCCTCTAGGTTGACCACTTTTACCTTTTCCTACCCGGTTGACTTTTCATTTCTCTGATGTTTCCTTGGTGACTCACGCACCAGCAACATCTTCTTTTGTTTATCCTTCTTCAGCTTGGGACCCTCTTCTGCCAGTGTAGGCTTCGGCCTAGGTGACCTCAGCAATTTTGGCAGTACTGCAGGCACCTCCATACTTACAACCTCAGGGGAAGCTCCCTCAAAGGCAATATGCCCTCCAACACTTGTAGTTTCCATGGGTTCAGACATGAAGCTATTAATAAGCTTCTGAGTATCCACAGGTAACTTGTCAAACATAGATCTAGCCACCAAATCGTCAAAGAATGCACGGTTCATGCACACCAGACAACGCGACACATAAACTCTCAGAATGCATTTTCTCTTGTTGGGCGACCATCTATAATTTATAGGCAAGTTCAAATTCAAATTCGACCGTTCCCCACAAAATCCACTCATAAATGCTAGATTGGTGGCATATTTTCAAAGATCTTGCTCTTAAATTCAGCCTTAAATGTCCCCCCCCCCTTGCGCTCCTCTTAGTCATTTTCTCACTATTAAATCATGAACGGTGACGGTAACGATCACATTTTGGCTACATTGCACAGTCTCTCATCCTGTAGCGCAGCTCCCTTCGCGTGTCTGCTGACTCTGTGACGCCCGTCTGTACCACGCAGGCCCCTCATCACGCAACTCTACAACCCAAGAAGTGTATTTTATAGTCTCATGCCTCCCTGCAGCTGCCTGGAGCGTTAATACTATGTTACCGTCATATAATCATCTAGACGAATCCCCGATGTATGACTTCAATCGACTGCCATTTACCTTTCCGAGAAAGGGATATCCATTCAATTTCACCAGCTGAACCACAGGTCCTTGAGTGTTGGCCAGCATATTGGCACACAACATTATGTTTGTCCACCAGGACCAGTAAGTCCGCGGAAAAGCAGAAAAAAGAAGTGGCCCACTTGAAAGTTCATTAGTTGGCTAAAAAGAGAAACAAGGAGACTAAGGCGAAGGCACGTGCAGAAGTGGAGTGCGCTGCCAAGGAACAAGAGGAAGAGCGCGACTCTGACAGAAGTCAGAAATCTCCTTCGCCACAGACAGAGGAAGAAGAACAATCAGAACAGGGTGGTGGAAATCTAGAAATCACTCCCTTCTGGGTGAAGCGGAATAGGGAGCATGAGAAGGAAGGGCTACGCAAAAATACCAAGGCCACTAAGTCGTCGCTAGACCCGATCACCTTGATAGAGGGCGACTTGGATGACATTGGGGACAAGATAAGGGAAACAATAGAGGAAATGTTGCAGCAGTTTCAGCAGCAATAGAAGCAGGAATTAAGTGTGATTCAGATGGGTCTGTGTAAGTTGCAGATCCAAACAACCAGACTACAGGCGAGAGTAAGGTAGAGTAGCACAGCCTCAACCAGTTTAGCCCCATGGACAATGGCAACAGCGGAGTTGGTTCGCTCTTTGGATCTTCAGGTAGTCATGCTGCCTGATGGAGACTTGAGCGTGGAGTCGGATGCTGACAAGGCTACAGGCAGGAATGTTGGACTAAACTTGGTCGCGATCCCTGGCAAATTACTTCACACACTACAAGCAGGTGTGATTGAAGAGGTTAAAACCCCAGAGCAACACGTGTTGCGCATGATGAAATCAACAACGAAAAATTATTTATTGAGAAGACAACCGTGTTAGAAGCCTAGAAGAATGTGCAGGAGAAGAATGAGCACACCACCGTAGTAGTAGCTGAAGAATGCAAAACTGTTCTGGAATTGCATATCCCAGAAGAAGTGTCAGTGGAAGACAAGATTCAGAAGTTGGTTGCCGATGTGCATGACGCAAAGACTAAGATGGCTAAGGTTCAGTTTGAGTTGAACCTACAAATTACAGAGCTTGAGTTGAAGACACAGCCTTCAACTCCACCAGAAGTCAAAGAACAACGTGAAGCGGCTATGAGGGATGGAGTCGTTGCCGTAGATGCCATGGTGGCAAAATGCATTGTGCCCTTCGAGAATTCTATGGAGCTAATCACAAGTCTGCAAGAAGATCCTAACCTGCAAAGGTTGAACACAGAGGCCCGGGAACTGCAGCAGTAGTATGAAGAATAAAAGGCGACAGTGTGCACCATAGTTGTCACACAGAGATTGGAAACGCTGCAAAGGCAAAGCAAGTGAAAGAATAGGTGGAAGCAGAGTAGCAAAAGGAGGAAGTCCTCAAGGCTAGATTGGGGCCTTGGCTGGATGAGGCCTATGTGATCTCCGCAACCATTGTGGAGAAGTTTGCCAGCATGTAGAGATCACAATAGAAGATCCAGGAAGATAGCGCAGGACTAGCAATTGAGCAACTAGTGGAGTAGGTCAAGTAGGCAGCTACGAAGTCCACAACTGAAGTTGCAGTGGTGCAAGTGGAGCTAGGAGGTATTCGTAGTAAGATCTCTGCTCCAACAGAGTGACTCAAGGGTGAGTTGCGATATTTGTGTTGGGGGCTTGTTGGGACAGGGTCCCCTAAGGTTAATTTTGGGGCAGAAAACCCAAGTTTTTGCGATGTAAAGTGTAAAGTCTCCGCAAGCTTTGATCGCAGAGTGTGTAGATGTAAAGTTTCATATAAGGGATTTACCCATTGTTTATGTAAGTTGTGTCAACTTTAGCAGACCTACCCATGGTCCACAGATCATGGGATTGTATAAAAAGGAGAGTCTTAGAGAGTCTAAGGCAATTCAGTTCATATAAGTTGAGAAGACGAATATAATGGGTCAATACAAGCTAAGAGTGAAGAGTCTTAGAGTAGAGGAGAGGCTCTGCAGCTATCTGCGCAGACGCCTAGAGTAGAGTCCGTAACTGTGTGCGTGGACCCCTGCAGCTGATTGCACAGGGTAGTTCGAGTCTGTAAGCAAATCTGAAGTATCAATAAAGAGACTAAATGGAAATATCTGTGTTTTATCCATTTACTTATGTTATGAATGAATACATGATGAATAATGGGTTTATGATTTAATGTTGTATTGTTACGCGAATATCTGTGTTTTACATTGTTATATGAACACCAGTAATAATATTTGTTTAGACAAAGAATATATTAATGGATGTTAAAGATATCAAGCACTTAAACCGATCTCGGTAATAACAAACTTAGGAGCAATTTCAGAAGCGGGTAAGTGGTTGATTCGCCTATTTAGGGTCCGTGAAAGACAGTCATAGACCTTTGCGAAGGTGTAGAGGTTGGTAAGAGGAAATTATATCAATAAGCCTCGAGGGCTTGTCAATCTGCGTGAAGGCATATAGAGGGTACAAAACGACATCATAACCATCTCTGGGTGTGGAAACTTGGTTCCATCATCCCCCCATACTGGTTCGGGTGAGGCTTCAATCCATGCTCCACGGATTGATGCTGAAAGGGTCAGTAGTGTAGGGATTTGTTTGGCATACTTAACTATGAACCTGGGTTAGGACCCACTAAGCCAACATGGACCCTTTAGTATCATTGAGAGGATTGGACTAGCAGCCTATCGACGTGCACTGCCTTCGATAGTGAAAGTCCATGATGTTTTCCATGTGTCATTTATTAAGAAGTATGTTATAGATGTTGATCATGTGATTAACTGGTTTATATTGCAGGTGGAACCAGATGGGGAATTCCAGTCGGAACCTTAATGTATATTGCAGAAAAAGGTGCTCATACTCTAGAACCGAGAAATCAAGCAAGTTAAAGTGTAGTGGAATCACTTTGGGACCGATGAAGCTACACTGAAGATGGAGGCTATGTATCCTTCCTTGTTTATCGTTTGAGGCAAAGCAGTTTTGGTGTGGTGTTTTGGTATAGGATGTGGTATATGTTTTGGTACATGTTTTGGTGATTTTGGTATATGTACATATGTATATGGATCTAAATATCGTCTTGAGTTGTGTTATAAAGCTCCAATAAGAGGTACGGGTGTCATGTCATTATGATGTTATGTTGGTATATTTTCATATTGGTTTGCTTCTTAGCAGGATGATCATTTTAAATACTGCAACGAGCTAAGTTATAAAGCTCCATCAACAATATATATCTCTTACAGTAGTTTTGTGGTTATAGGTGTTGTTGAACACCGAAGATGGTGTTCCCCTAAGGGGGAGGGTTCTATAACAACCCTAGTCAAAATTCCATGTAATAAAAGTTAATAAAGGTAAAACCATAACCACGGTTGATGGGACACTTATTCCAAGATGAATTATGGGTAAAATCCTAGTGATAGGGATCACTTGTGATTGTTTATGGCTAAGGAAATTGGCAAACATAATAGCTACGCCTTTGGAAAGGAAAAATAGTATTTTGGCACATTTATTTATGAAAATAATGAAAATTAGGAGAAAAAAGAGTTGAAAGGTCATAGGTTGCATGTGAGGAGGAAATTGAAGGAAAATAATCGAAAATGAAGAAAATAGAGGCCTATTCATAAAAAGGCTTATGAGTGTCAATTGGTAATCTTTTGTCAGTTTAGTGTAGTAGCTCTCTCTCATACTCTTAGAGACTTAGAGTTTCCTAGGAGCACCCTTGGAGGGTGTGGCATACTTGGATTCTTGGTGTAAGAAGGCAAAGGAAGAGCGGGAAAGCATAAGAAGGCATCGGGATCAGAAGCTACAACAAGATTTTCTTACAATTACTAAGTTGCATGTATGTTTTCCTCACTAGTTTTTGCATGCATGGCATATGCATGTGGATTGTTGGTCATGATCTGTCACTAGCATCGAGGATTGCCTAGATCGACAGTGGGTTTATTTCCTTATTTTGTTTTGGTTGGTACTCATGTTTCCTTAGCTTGGGGTTAGTTATTAGTTCTTAGGAGCCCTGGTTGGACAAACGCTCTGGAAGCCCTATAAAATCTTGGGTTGAGTTACTAGTCCTGGAAGCCTTTGTTGGAATAATTCTCTGGAAGCCCTTGGTGGGTTGAGTTACTAGTCCTAGAAGCCTTGGTTGGACAAACACTCTGGAAGCTCGATGGCAGCTGTGGGTTGAGTTACTATTCCTAGAAGCCTTTGTTGGAACAAATTCTCTCGAAGCCCTTGAAGGCTTGGATGGAGACCAATTTTATGATGGTGTTGTGGTGTCTGAGTGTGAGGTGGAACCATTGTTTGATGGGTTGACATGTATGGCCTTTGGAAGCCCTGGATGAGTTTTCATTGATGTGTTCTATGAGATCCTGCATTCATGCTTGGAATATGGCACGAGGTTGAATGGATCAAGAGAGATTTGGCTCATCCATTCTACGGTCAAGTGGAACGTGGGAGTCCCATCCCAGGTTTGGATTTTGAATTATTAATGAAAGGTTATTTCTCCTTGTATCTCTATGAGAATTTTAATGGATTATATGTGGTTTATATGGATGTACTTTCATTTGAATTTATGTTGCTATTATACTAGTTATGTATGTGTTTTCTAACAACAACTATGTATGGCTCTCATCATGTTTTTACTTGTAATTGAATATCTATGACCCATGGATGGAATGGTAGTTGATGCGTTGAGGCATCAATGTTTATTAGTGATTCTCAGCGAAGTATGATACCCATATGCTCAGATTTGTTACTTACACCTATAGATTACATATTCGTGATATGTTTAATGAATTCATTGTCATGGCTAGTAGGGTTCCAGTCAAGGTCTTAAACAAGTAATTTCTTTAGTGCTATCATTTTCATGTTATTTTACTATTATGAAGATGCGATTCAATTATGGGCATTGACCTGGGCTTTGGGCCTGAAAAAGTGCGTCAAATCCCAGAGGAACTAAAATAGCACTGGAAAAAAGAGTCCTTGGACCCTGGAAGGAAGGTCTGTGAGAGCATCTAGAGGTCCTTGGATGTTTTCATGCCTATAACATGAGATCGACTGAGGATTAAGTTGTCCAAAAGTTCAATGGGACCCAAGGGCAAGCTGCAGGGAGTGTTGGATTGGTTCCTAAGGGTCCTGAGGTTGATGTTGAATGTTTGTATTGTGTGTTTCCGTCAGTTCCACTTCCTTAACATGACTTAGGAGGTCGAATCATATCATAGTGGACTCTCATTGCATGTTTACCCCGGCTGGATGGTTTCTTGGGTAGATGTGGGAGGAGGGTGTTATAGTGATGTAAGAGATTCACCTGTTGCTCATCTTGAGGGATTCTTGATGGCCTTCTTGTGCGGACACTTTGTGGCATAGTGTCCCAACTCATGCCAGTGAAAACATTTAATCTTTGATAAGTCCTCCTTACTTCCGCCCTGAATGAAATCTCCTTTGGATTGGAATTTATTTCATTTCCCTTTCTTTGCCTGTCTAGTTAGGGCATAGTTCTCCTCATCATCATGCTTGGATGAGGTTCCATCTCTGGTGCTCCTCCTGATCTCTTCTTGCACCAAATCGGACCACAAATGTTCTCACTTTGGTAGCTTCTCCCTCCCATTTACCAAATCCTGGTAGTTGGGCCAGCTCTTGGGAAGGCCTATAAGTGTTAGGCTAACCAGATCATCTTCAACAACTATAATACCAACAATCCCAATCTTATCTCAACATTAGGTGAAATTTCTCAAGTACTGTGGTATTGTGTCTCCCTTCTCCATCTTGATTTTCTGAAGCTTGTACTTCAGTTCTAGCTTCCTATGGTCACTATTGTTCTGAAACAAGTCATTCAAGGCCTTCCACATTGCATATGGAGTCTCCTTCCCATGGAGGTTGGAGACAATATGATCTCAAACTCTTTCTAGTATGATCCTTCTCGCCTTTGCAACACATTTCCTCCACTCTGCCAGATCTTGAGCATCAGTTGTTGGAGGCTTAGGAATATCTTTGTCTATGAATTCCTTCAGCTCATTGTCTTCCAACACTGCTTCCATCCTATCCTTCCAAGCAATATAGTTTGAACTACCCTCAAGGGCATATTCGAGTCTTCATCCGTAGAATGACATCTTGCTGGCTCTGAAGAATGATACTACAAATTTGATTTCACTTACAAAAGAAAAACTCATATTCTCCTCTTCTAAAGTGTTTTTTTCTCTGATACCGTGTATAAATTCCTTGCAGATTCAAATTGCTAACTGTAATTTACTAAAACAATAGACTTGAGTCTACTATACTCATCAACAGAAACAATTAAACAATCGTGAAATCAAGAAGCATACAAGAGAAATAATTCAATCAACACATTACACAATGATTTCTTGGGGAAAGCCAAAACTAAAAAACCCCTACTATCTGTATATTGCATTAGTAAGAGAAAATGAGAAGATTACAATGCTTTTCTCAAGCTCGAGCAACCTCTCCACTATCTCTATCTATATCACAACTTCCTAGACAAGCCTAAGCCAATACTTAACCAAATTTTGGCTTGCCGAAGTCCTTATTTCCTTACGTTGTTTACTTGGGAAATAGCCCCCTATTAATTAGGGAAATGCCTCAATATGAATTATGCAATTCTCATAGGCCTTCCTCTCACTACATGAACCACCTATACAATTTATATGATTATAAAACTAATAGTGCACTGCCCTTGAACTCCAATCTCAACTGGGTAACTCTTAGATATGACATGCATGAGTTATTTATGAGTGCATCATCAGTTAACTAGTTGAACACATGAAGAAACACCCCACTGTCTGACCGCTGACTAGTTCCTCCATCAGTTGGAACCATTTTAACTCACTTACTCAGTTAAAATTAATTAATTAATTAAAACTCAAAATAAACTCAACCAAGGCTCCTATAAAGTAGGATAGACTCTACATGACTCTAGTTAGACCCTCAACTCAAATTAACTAAGCCAACTATGTCAAATTAACTTAGTTAACTCGTACAAGTTGTCTTGTGATGTGGAATTACAATTTTATTCCTAATTTAATTCAAGGAAAAAATTAAATTAGGATTTTCTTGTTGCATTTTCAACAAACATTCTACATGCTAGCAACACAGAGGGGGTTTCTTGCTTATATATTTCCCTTGCATTGGAAGAGTAATTTTTGGCATTTTACGGAATGCCCCTAAATAGCATGGGTTAGCTTGGATTATTGCATGGAGCCATGGAGTTGACTTTGGGATGCTTAGGTGTTGACAATGTTCATGTAAGGGGAGTGGACTTAGTGGAGGACATGGCTTAGGATGTGCATTGGAGTCCTTGAAGGATTGTAGGAGGATCATTGGATATGTCTTATGGAACACACTTGCATGTGCATGACATCACCTCAGAACTTCATGTGTACCCTTGGAATGTATCACTTTACATGTGTTACCCTACTCATGGATTTCTAGGTTTCTTATAAGAGTTTATATCTTCATATGTATTGTTGGTCTCCCTTACCTCATATATATAAATGAATGAGAGAGTCCTTTCATTTATTTTTATTCATCATTTTATGGTAAAGTTTAGGAGAATAGCAAACTTCCCTCTCTCTCTCTCTCTTTGTACTTTATCTTTGTACTCTCTCTCTCTTGTCTTGTAGGTGCTACACACAATTTTTTATCTATCCAATAATTTTTTTATTGCATATTTAATTTTATCTATCCATTTATTTATGGTCTATTGCGATCCACCACTTATATGTCTATTTTATTTGACATAAGTAAAGTTTGAATTTGTTAAGTGTTTCGAAAATACTTTTGAAAAGGATACAAGAAATTTACTATTGTTTTTCCTACTGTTATAAGTGAATTTCAAATCTAGTTTATGCATGATAAGGTTTTCCTAGAGGGATGAAACCTGTTGGCACACATTTGGTATATTTTCTCTTGTATTTCCTTGTTTGTTGGAGTTGTAAACAAATGATATATTGCCTATTGTTGTTGTTTTATCATATTCAAAAACCCTAAGTCAAAGAACTCATGGTATTAAAATTTGCAAAACCTCTAGGAAATAGGTTAAATGTTTGAAGTTGCATTAGAACATTATATAGATTGCACATAGAGCCATGGAGATAGTGAAAAGGTTGGAAAGCGCTTAATGGCATATGCAGATGCAAATGGTGTAAAGTGATGATGAACATAATCAAGAACATATCATAGTGACGTTAGGCCACATCTAACAATAAAATATTATCACAAAGAAACCCACACATTTCATCACCTAATTCATAATGTGAACAATGAAAACACAAACACTAAGCATGTCGATGATGGAACATTTTGATGAAATCAAGGACATGAAAAAACCACACATACTAGTTTGGTGTTCAATTTTATCTAAACATATTATATGTGATGTCAGTCGCAAGAAGCCTTGTGGATGAGCTTTGGGCTAAATTAACGATTTTACAATGTTTCTTCATAGGTGCACTAGGCACCTGGAGGCCTCCTCCATGGATTAAAATCTGTATATTTTCTTGTAGATTCACAACTCACGTAATGTACTAAAACACAAACACAAGAAAAAAATCTTCTCTACTTCTTCAACAACGGAAATCAATAGATCGAAAACAATAATCAACAAGAGAAAAATAATCAATGGCTCATAACACAATAATTTCTATGGGTAAAGCTTACTGCTCAAAACCCCGACAATCTATATTGCATTAATCAGAAATCTAAGTGAAAATACAAAGCTTGTTCTCACAAGAACAATCCTAGCACAGGTATGATCAACTCTCTACCTCACAAGCCCGCTATAGCCAACACTTAGCCAATTATGTTGCATGCCAAGCCCCTATTTCCTTGCATAACTCCTAAGAGGATCAACCCATATTTAATTGGTAAATCATGCTTCAAAAATTGCGCAATCCAATCTTAGGTCCATAACTGATTGCATGCATGATTTGTACAACTCGAAAAATCATACAACTGATAGTACATTGTCCATGCACTCTAGTCTCAAGTAGGTCTTTCTCTGAACTGACATGCATGAGTTTCTCATGAGGGAATCTTTAGTTAACTGGATTAGCACGGGTTGATGCATTGGGGCACTAATCCACTACTAGACCACTACTAGTTCCAAAAATAGTTAAAACTAGTTTAATTGTCTATAACTTAGTCAAACTGAGTTATCTAATTACAACTAAAATAAACTCATCTTGGACCCCTAAAATTTAAGGGGGAACATATAAATGACTACAAAAATACTTCCAACTTGACATTCCTAAGCTAATTAAGTCAATTAAACTTAATTAACTATTTACAAGTTGCTATGAGAATAGAATTCGATTTTAATTCTTAGTTTAATTCAAGGACAAATTAAACTGGAATTTCTTATTGTCATTTATCAACACTCCCTCTCAATAAGAAATGGATTATCAACTACCCTGATCCTATCTCTATGAAACTTGAATTTACATATTGACAATGCCTTTGTCAAAATGTCAGCATACTGCTCCTCTGTGGGAAGAGTCCAGATGAGGTAACCACAGACCACTCTTTTGACTTGGTAGCTAGCCCTACCAAGCAGGAGAGGGATCTCTCCAAAGGATCATAGCCAAGAGGGCTGGATAGATTAGGGTTTTAGGCTAGGTATGATGTGAAAAGGTTGTTTAATTTGATTTGGTTGGGTAGTCACAAGGGTGAGTGAATTAGGTCAAAGAATGAACTAGGTAAGGGAAAAGTGAATCAGAATTGCAGACATTTGATGGGGCAAGGTAGGAAAGGTACTTTAAACTTCGTATTATAATGATGAGATGGTTTAGACTAATGAGATGCTAAAAAGAGCATGATGGTCATGAATTCTTTTTAAACTGAAGAAATGAAACAATCTATGATGATTTTCCCAAAACAGAGCATACACAGATGAATTCTGCTTATCACACCTTGAAAATCAAACATAATTAGAGTGAAATGGATCATGAAAGGAGAAAAACATTCACACATATGAAATTGAAGAAGAAACAAGATCAAAATACCATGCCACAGGAATCCCACCAAAATAGTTGCAACTTCATCCAATATATTCCATGCCAAAGTATGAAAGCTATTACAACATCCAAGAGAGTCCAACCCTTGTCTATGGTGAAGAAAGGGACTAAATAGACATGAAAACCACTTCCCCTCATCCTCAAGGGTCGAATCCATGAGGTGAGGAATATATTACACAAAAATCTGAACTGATAGCTAACTTGTAGGATGGTCCAAGTGACTCATTCCTATCTTAAATGAACTGATTCATTACACTTCATGTAGGTCATTTACCTAATGTATTTACCCTAGGTAACAGTAAAATACATAATAATTACATCATCCTTATCAATTACATCAGTAAAACATCAATTTCCCATAGGTGAAAATCAATTTGGAGAGAAATAGTGAAAATTGGAGAAGATTGTCAAACGTGCTGTCGAAGTTCAGGACTGCTTGTGGGTGCCTTCCGAGTGTTCAAATTTTCTCCAAGATAGCTCATTGGAAATCCCTTCAAGTCTACTTTCCAAATATGTATTCAGTCTTCAATTTGGAGCTCATTTTCCCTATCAAAAACTCAATCTCCCAAGACTAGTAAATGTGCAGTGCCCAAGCCAGAATTGAGGCAAAAAGGTGGGGTTTTGGTGGTTTTTAACCTTTTTGGCTTACCTTTTTTTCTCCAAACGCTTAGAAAATGCACAGGATGCATGTCCTCATCACTCTGAATCCAAATATGCTGACCTTTTTCTCATTAGATTCCCCAAAAAAGAGCACAGCACCCTAGGTGCTATGCGTTTGACCTTTTGACTGTGCTAAAAATGCCTAGAAAAACAAAGTAATTCACAAGTTACAAAACTTGCTTCAAAACTTGTCAAAATTTGTGGGATGACAACTGATCATGTGTTTGAGGCATGGAATGATGCTTCGGCAAGAATGTATAGCCTCCTTTTCTCCTCTTGCTTGGTCAAGGCTTCAATGTTTGCATGGGCATCATGTGTTTGAGGCATGGGGTGATGCTTCGGCAAGAATGTATAGCCTCCTTTTCTCCTCTTGCTTGGTCAAGGCTTCAACGTTTGCATGGGCTCTTTTTAGTTTTGCCTTGGTTAAAGCATGTCATAGTGATGGGAGATGCCTTGAGTTCTCTAGTATTGGTTGGCTCATGTCTAATGATTCTTCCTCCTCTATTATATAGTCTCCTCTCATGCCTTTCTTCCTCAGTATGACTTCTGTTCTCTTCTTCTACCATGAGTTATTGGAGTAAAACACTAGGGAGATGATGAAATGGAATGTAGGTGTAGAGAGTATGGAATGGTGTGAGGAAATTGAGGAGATGGAAATGGGGATGTGTGATATGAGGGAGGTGACAGGGGGTAGTTTTGAAATGTAGGAATGGTAGTGGGAAGTTAGGAAATGGAATTTAGGAATGAGATTATGTTACTAGGGTTTTGAATCTAGTAGGACACCAAAACACAATGAACCACCATATAATTCAATTATTGAGGAGAGAGGTGATGTGATTTCAACCTACTTGTGGTGTTGGAGCATGTTGGTGACACCTTTTGAAGTTTGGAGAGGATTTCGTGCTATGTGGGAAACCTCTAGAAGTTTCTGGGCAAACGCGCAACAATATGGTCAAATGCACCTTCTCTTTACAAGTGCACAACGCCCTTAGGAAATACACATAAATTTCAAGCAAACACGCAACACTCTGGTCAAACACGCCCTCCAACTTGCAGGTTGATTTTGGCTGCCTTCCCAATGTCCACATTGAGCCCAGGATAGGTCATTGGAAATCTTGTCGTGTCTAGCTTCCACATCTACCTTCAGTTTTCAAAAAGGACTTGTTTTGACCCTCCAAAATTTGATTCTCCCAAGATTGGTCAAAAGTGCAGAATGAGGGTGGAAAAATGAAGTGTTCTCTTGCACGAAACTTTTGGAGATCTTACTCAACTCCAAATTGAGCTCATGATAGTTGATTGGAAATCTCATTCTCTCTAGTTATCATTTGACTCATCACGTAAGTCATTTGGACACTTCACCTAGGAGAAAAATTCAGTTCCCAAGGTTACTCCAAAAGTGCATCAACTCTCTTGTAGCGACTGTATTTTTGAGATTTCTCCAAGACCATGACACTTGTATAAAAACTGAAGGAATTTTTTCATGCTTTTCCTATGATATACAAAAACCTCTCTCACTTTTGTAAAATTCATCTCTGTTTCGCTGGAAACATACTTTGAAGTAAAACTAGCCCTATGTGTGGAAAATGATTTGTCCCTTGGAATGACTTCTTAAAAAATGATGGAGACATGATGTTTATGAGTTGGAATGGCCTCATACTTATTGAAATGACCTCCCTTAGGCCTCCTCTACTCAGATATCTCTGATTCCATAGCCAACCCTTGCTTCGTGTGAGAGGAAATTAGGGTTTAGTGCTGGTGGAAAATGATGATTTGAATACCCTTGGGAAAATACAACTCCCTTTGGCATTCACTTAACTTTTTGAAGCATTACCCTTTCACTTGACTATGTCCTTTGAAAAATTGATCTTTTGGTGGTCTTCAAGAACTCTTTAAATTTGAATTTTCTTTAATGAAGTTTGTTATAGGGATTAATGCACGGTGTATGGAAGATGAAGAAACCCTCAAGGGTCTTCTCGAGACCCTTGGCAGATTGTAAGATTATTTGCAACTGTCACAAAGATACATGCATGTCCATATTCAACAACTAACTATCAGAGCGAGACGGATTCATTACCTCGAGCCTTCGTGTGGAGTTGCTGGAGAGCGCAATGCAACTAGGCGGAAGTCCCCTGAGCCGGCTCCAGATCAAGTCATTCACATAGAAATGACAAGCATAATCACATCATAAAACCTTGATAATCAATGAATAAATATACAAAAGACATCTAGTTACACATAACTAAGCCACTCATGCTAAAAGACATTGAATAAACATATAAATGAATTATAGTACCAACATCATGGAGTGGACAGTACAACTGCAGTTCTATATTAATGTCGAAAGAGTGATTACAACCATCGGTTTCATCAGCCTTCCCTTACCCCTCCAACTCCTCTCTCTCTCTCTCCCTTCTTACCAACTTCTTATGCTTAAGTCTGAGACTCTGCTCGACAATCAAGTAAGCTATCCTTTCAAATGATCTGACCTCTTGCACAATATCCCTAGCTCTGCCTATGTACCATGTGAGGTTAGGGTTGCCATGTTTCTCCATGATCCAAGTGGATGTTGGTGGCCACCCACCTATCCCATTTGGACCCCCACAACTATCTCTTTCAGTTTTTCAGTTTCCTTAATTATAGCATAGTTTACTATTTTTAGCAGTTTTTTGGGTCCTAAACTTCCGGAGCCGTTTTGAGGCCCTAAACGACGTTTTTTGGGAAATCCACCACCAAAGATTTTTTTGATAAAAATCATCTTTTCCGTCGTATTCCTCGAAGAGATCTTTCCAACGGGCTATCATGCGCGTCAAACGGAGATAGTACGACCAATTCGCGACCCCGGGAAGTTGATGTACCAACTTACCCAAAAACGGGGCCCACAATTTGGCGTTTCATCTTCTAGGGTTAGGTTTTGGAATATGAAGGGTTTTCCATTGTTTATCAACAATAAATAGGCCCTCGAGCCTCATTGTAACATAGTTCGAAACAGTTCAGAGGCATGTATGTTGTGGGGAAAATTGCCTATACAGGACGATCCTATCCACCTAAGGTGTGACAGTGCCTTAGCAACAAACAGAAACAGCTACTCTAGTATTCTTCCTTTATGAATTAAGAATGAAGAGAGATGGATCGACTAACCGGTGTCTTCCGTTTGTCCCTCGATCCGGTTTCTCTTCTCTTTGGGAGTTCCCAGCTACTTGCCTTCTCGCTCGCCCAACTTCAAGAGGTTTCTGCAAGATCACAAGAAGAGAACACTACACAAAGACATAGATTCATATTCATAACTAGTTCAGGATTAGAAATAAACTAAACATACTAATGCAATCATACATCAAAGATACACCAGTATATAGGAGAAACCAAGATAGATTTATTGATGAATAACAAGGTTCAGGAAGAGATACAACCCAAAGGGCTCCAATCCAGCATCTCCTTCCCAGCAAATGAAATTCCTATCTTCACCTTCCCTCAAAGCATTAAGCACCCAATGATTCCAATCTCAAACCAACAACAATTCTTTGCAATAACAAAATTCCAGCCTCTAGATCTCATGGAGGAGAGATCCATATATAGATGTTTGGAGAGAGGATGAGTCAGCTTGAGATCT
This sequence comes from Pinus tabuliformis, assembly GCA_031772625.1. Taxonomy (NCBI): domain Eukaryota; kingdom Viridiplantae; phylum Streptophyta; class Pinopsida; order Pinales; family Pinaceae; genus Pinus; species Pinus tabuliformis. The sequence continues at coordinate 490,421,857 of CM062808.1, read as the reverse complement.
GACTAGTGTCCTCTCCCTCTGTCAGTTCTTGATTCCACTTGGAGGTTCTTGCTTCCACTTGGAGATTGGGAACCTCTTACTCATCATAGTCGAATTCACTGAGGCAAGTGTCATTGAGGAAGATTCTGGAAGCTTCCTGGGTCTTGACACCTTGCTGAATGAACTTGCCATTTGTCAACTCTCGCTCAGCACACCCTGGTAGTGCTTCTACCTGCGTTGCAGTGCAGGTAGCCAGTGTTGACTTTGCATTTCAACGCAGACAGCTAGTGGAGCCACTGAATTGATCCTGAATTGAATTGTTTTTGAGCAGTTTCTGGTGGAGAACTTCTGTGAATTGCTATGGTTTGTTGGCCTTGTTCCTCTATGGGTAGGAACAACATGTTTAGGGACTTTGGATCCCTTAGATTATGGACATTTCATGCTTATAGCTGTAAGGCACAAAAATGTCTATAACAATTGCCCCCTGAAGTATGAGGCTGTTTATCGGGTGAAATGCTTTATCAGGAGGATCCGAAGTTCATCCAATGCTGGGAGGAGACCTGTAATAAGATACAATACAATATATTATTTTTCATACTGCTTTCATGATCTAGCTGAGGCGGGCATTCCCATGCTCAGCTTTATAAATTCATTTTCCTGTACATAGAACAGACAATCGTCTGATGGTAGACTGATAATTTTGATGCAATTATCATCCTTTGGATAAGATGATTATCTGCTGCAATGATGTACATGTCAATGTCTTTATCTTTCCTGAATATATATCGCAGCCCGGATGGATGAAACTAGATCCGGGGTCTTCAAACTCGTTCGATATTCACTCTAAGTACAAGTCGATCCATGTGAGAAATGTTCTGAAGTCGAACATGGAAAGACATTGCTTGATTACCGGTCAATGAGGTAAACCGTTAACAAGCGCGAGAGGAATCACCGATAATGATAATGACCCTCAAGGTATTGCAGTACAATTCACGTGGTGTGAATAAAGGACTTGGCGTCGAACACCACGCAAAATCTTTCGGTCGAAGGTCATTGATGTATACCTGTCGCCGGAAGTGAGAAACTTGCCATTGAGGCATGCAAGCTTCAAAGTACTGAAGGGGCTGTTCCTAGACCAACTTCTTGGATAATGAGCTGATGTCGACAAGAAGCGATCCATCAAAGGACGGCCTTAATGAATCCCACATCAGTGACACGGAACGGAGCAAATGATTTTGATGGAGGTGAAAACGATCTGTGACATATGATTCAGGGTGGCGGTCATGAAAGGATGAAGGATAATGTACGACAGTGGATGGGACACGGTTGACTTTTCTGAACGACTTCTCTTGAACATATGGCGACACTGATGCAATGGATCGGTAGCATTACCCCAAATATGGATGGTATGGCGAGACCATGGTGATGTGACCGGTGAATGAAACAACCCAACCCGATTGTGGTACGGAGGAAAAGTGTCATGTTCAAGAGCGACTTGCTACCATCAAAGTTTTCTTGAGTTTCTCCCAATTTTTCCCCAGTCATTGCTGACCAGTACCTCTTTATTTTTTTCAAGCTTGAGGAGGATAACATATGCTTGTTTTATAACTTGCCCTTCGGGCAAGCCCATCGCTATGTTTTAACGAGCCTAGCGATAGTGAAACTCGTTCTCGTCTAAAGACAAGTTTGTCGCTATTTAATGATTTTAACGAGTCTAACGACAAATATAACTCGGTCCTTTTCATTTTTAGAGAGTCTGAAAAGGTACATAAAGTTAACTCCAAAAGTCCTTTTTCGTCATCTAATCCCTTAGGTCCGAAAAAGTATAAAACAATACAGAAGGGATGAGTTTTCGATAGTTTTAACGAGCCGAATAAAACAAGCGCTCGATCTTTTTGTGCAATGATCCCTCAGGTCCAAAAAGATTAAAATCTAGAGGAGGGATAGCACTTCCTGTCCCTTTAACGAGATGGAAGGCCAAGGAAGGACTCGGCAATATTTTCATATTTTATGAGTCAGATGAAAAGAGCTTAAAGAAGACTCGTCTTTTGAGGAACGAGTGATGAAACAGGTTAGCAGCTGATTCCAGGTACAGGTTGGAATTTTCCAATCACGGCAGTGTCACAAGGATGGCTAGTGAAATCACTCTTCGCAGCTGTTCCTCAAAATGGGTAAACAATCATATGGAGGTGAACGATCGGCCAATGGAAAAGTGGAGGTGATGGGCAAACACGACCAAGGCTTTAATGGCTGATGATATTACATTCATTGTGGTTATTCACCGGGTAGTTCATTTTTTAACGAGCTTAAACGCGGGTGGAAACATTTGCTCGATCTTATGTTTATTTTTTAACAAGCATGAACTATGCGCTAAAACTGCTCGGATCTTGTGTTTAATTTTTAACGAGCATGAACTGTGTGCTAAAACTGCTCGATAAATCCAGTCATATGATAAGAATGTCTCATTGAAGATGCTATTTTTTATGGAGCTTATATCTTACAAAGCTTTGCTCCGGATCCTTTCATTATGCAAGTTCGGAAACGACTAATCCTACAAGTTTAAAGGGTTAGACCTACAGGTTTAAAGGGAGTACCTAAAAATTTTAAAAAATAAATAGCTGCCCCTTGCTTACACTCCAAAAGGTTTGCATGCCCCCAAGCATAAAGTACGATTTCAAGGTTACCCCTTCTTTAGTCCAATAAAACATTTGTTTTACCGGGAGAGGCCTACCTCTTTCAGGTTACCCAAAGATTGCTCCATTCGCGGCCACGAATAAAACACTTCCTCGGCGACGTCTATCGAAATAGACAACGGTGAGCGACGGTGCTCGCCAACACACATAACTTTGAAAAAAGAATCTTATTCTAGAATAACCCCTCTTCCTCGACGGACGGGGTACAGACTAGTCATATTCTCCCACGGAAACCTACCTTATACCCAAAGTTTTCCTGCCGAAGCAGACCAGGACGCATGCCCCTTGGGTTCCAGTCATATCCTCCCGGATTACTCACGCTCATCAGGAGGACGGACCGTGGGTTGAGACATTTCTTGCATGAAGAGACCATTTAGGGATGGTATATGACTATTTGCGATGCGTGATCCGGGAAATGAAAGCTGGTCCACGAGCTTGACCACTCTTCCTTCGTGCGGAAAACACATTACTCTAAAGAGTGAGGAGACGATGGCTCCCATGCAATATATATAGTCTCGTCCAAGGAGTAGGTTATAATCCAAGGGTCCTTGAACAACCATCACGTTCATTTGAACGGTCTTCCCTTTCAATGTTATGGGCACATTGGGGAGGATCCCTAAAGGTCGACTGGTTCCTTTATCAAAGCCTGTCAGATTTCTCATTTCAGGCAAAAGCGCTGGCGAACCAAGCGCTTTCCAAGAAATAGAGGAAAGGATACTCACAGATGCCCCCTCATCAATGATAGTGCCAGCCATTACCATTCTGTATATTTGAACGATAATCCTGAATGGTATGCTTGCTGGCAAACGGGGTCTGCCTAGTTGGTTCCAGTCGAACGAGACAACTAGGTTGCTTGATGGTGGGACCGAATAGACGGCCGGGTATGACTCTGACGAAGTTCCTTCCTGCGATAAAGGAATGGGCAAATTTCCCCCTTGTTCGTCGGAGTCTGTGTTGATGAAGAGAATTTGGACGGTGTCGTCTTTATTCTCCTCTGTGACGGTATCATTCGAAGATAGAGCCTCTGAAGGAAAAACCGGGTCAACTGCCGCCTCAACCTTTTTAATTTCGTCAGGTATGGATTCAGGCGGTTCATCTTCAATGATAGGTGCTTCGACTGACCACCTGAGTGGGCCAACCGGGTTCTCAATTGGTGAAGGACTTGGCAGGAGTTTTTGATATCTAGGAGGAAGTTGCACTGGTAAAACCGGGCGATCTTCCAAAACTCTTTTAGCCTCATCTAAGAAGGGACAACGGTGGATGGCATGGTCGCCTTCACACAGTTTGCAGGGAAATCTAGCTTTCCCTCTCTGTCCTGTGACTTCACTTTCACTAGTTGACGGTGAGCTGTCAACATGGCTATCAGAGGTTGACGCCACCGAATTGTGCAAACGGGGAGACCAGTCCCTTAGTATCCGAGGGATGCAGGGACAATCTCTATGGAAGTGGTCTCCCTTGCATATGACACATGGTGATTTTGGCCAAGTCAGTGTTGTGTGTGGATTTTTGTCAGACGCCACTTGTTTGCTCCCAGTCGCTTTTGGCTCCTTCTTCTTCTTTTCCTTCTTCTCCTTAGGAACTTGGTTTTTTGTTTTACCAGCTCCGTCAAGCGAAGAGGAAGGAGGAGAGGAAGAATTAGATGAAGTAGAAGGCTGGTGGGTAACTCTGGTCTGGTCTAACTGTTGACTCGACTGTTCAGGAATAGTGGTGTTCTGAACGACATTGGTTGAAAAGAGCCAGACCGGCAAGCCAATTGTCAGTCCTGGAAGCGACAATGTGGCCATATGGGGCGCACCAACATCTCCCCAAGAGGAGAAGGGACTAGGATTTCCGCCAAGGGGAATTCCTTGGTTGGTGGGCTCCATTTTTTCAACCTAAAGATCAACGCAGGAATAAAGGGTGATTGTTCCGTTTAAAATAAATTTTTAACGACGCTTAGACACAACTTGCTTTTTCAATTTTAAAGAGTCGAGAAAAAGCTAAAGATGACTCTAGTCTCCTTCGATGTTTTAACGAGCCCGAAGTGACAAATGCTCGGATGGACTTTTTCTGTTATAGAGTCTGAAAAAGGCCAAAAGAAACTGCTCTGGAGTTCTAGGTAGAGGGTGTGCCAAACTTTTCGCAAAACCGCAGAATACTTTTTTAAGGTACGGGCGGTCGATCTTCCTGAATGCTGTGTTCAGTGCATTGCGATCAGTAGGGCGGCCGACACGGCTTCCTAAGGATAAAGGTTTTATGCCTATATGGGTCTCCCAATATATACGTGTCGGTACGTGGGAGCACAATCCGTACTGGCGCTATTGTCCCTCAGGAGGAATCACCCACCATCAACGAGATCGACAGTCACCAGGCTTTACGACGCCGGAACATGTCTCTAGCCTAGACCTCTATGTTGTGCGTTATGTTGCAAAGCGTTGTTAAGTTCATTCAATTTATTTTAGGTTGATCTTTTTAGAAGTTTGCCTTTTGAGGTTCACCACGAGATGTATGATACAATTCCTAAATGCAGTATAAAGATGATAAGCAAGCTTTATATCTTTTCAACTTATGAAAATCCTAGCTACAAAGGGAAAAGAAAGACACCATCTTTTCTCAAAGAGCAATTAGCACACTCTAATGCACTTTTCCTAAATCAAACATGCAAACTATCAAGATGCAAATGCACAATGCAGGTGTTTGTTTTCCGCTTTCTTAGTATTGATGCCTACAAAGAAAGCTTTTTGTACAACTTTGAATTTGCTTTTAAATGACAAATACAAACAAGTTTACTTTTTCGAAATCAGAGAGGGTAGAAGAGATTACAACACTTAACGATTTCCGAAATGAATACTTGTTTTGACACTTAAAAGAGACAAACTCAAACCAAAAGCAAAAGTAAATGTATAATCAACTATAAACAGCCAATGAACTCTCTTCTAAGATCACAATCAACAGATCTGAATCAAGGGCTACAGGATGACTATTTCACTCTTGCAAAGGAAAACTGTAAATGACGCCAAAAACACATAAAATCACTCACAACCTTTTTGTACAAAAGGAGGCGGAATTTAAGCAGAGAAAAGGAGTTATCAGATAGGTACCTATGCTGGTTACAGGCTGCACAAATCAGAGATCAAAACAAGGCAAAACAGAGCAGAGAACCCCAGTTTCACAAGGCCTAACTGGATCAGTGCACCCTCAACACAGGGGTTTTGACATTCAGCGCAGGTAGCCTTCACGGGACCTGCGTTGAAATGCAGAACCTCTTCACAGGGTCTGCGCTGAAGGAGAAACGAGAGTTTGTCACTGGGTTCTGGGTCACAGTTTGCTATTTAATCTACAGTTTCAGGCCAAATCAAAGCAACAAGCAAGGTACAATCAAAGGGATGCTTTGAGGAAGGGCGAAGATCTATCACAAAGGATCATCAAATCATTTGTGAGTCCATTGTTCAGATCATAGACAAATCCAGTGATTGGATCAAAGCAGCAGCTGTCTACTTTGCATATGAGAATAACAGATGCAGTTCGATTGTTGCTGTTGAGTCTATGAAACAAACAATGATGGAAACACAAATAAAATGACTAAACAGATCTCCCCAGCGGAGTCGCCAATTTGTTGTGGGGAAAAATGCCTATGCAGGACGATCCTATCCACCTAAGGTGTGACAGTGCCTTAGCAACAAGCAGAAACAACTACTCTAGTATTCTTCCTTTATGAATTAAGAATGAAGAGAGATGGATGGACTAACTGGTGTCTTCCGTTTGTCCCTCGATCCAGTTTCTCTTCTCTTTGGGAGTTCCCAGCTACTTGCCTTCTCGCTCGCCCAAATTCAAGAGGTTTCTGCAAGATCACAAGAAGAGAACACTACACAAAGACATAGATTCATATTCATAACTAGTTCAGGATTAGAAATAAACTAAACATACTAATGCAATCATACATCAAAGATACACCAGTATATAGGAGAAACCAAGATAGCTTTATTGATGAATAACAAGGTTCAGGAAGAGATACAACCTGTTAGTGTCAGTCTTTCCAGCCTTCCTCCAGTGATCAAATGTGCTCTTACAAAGTGATTTTGAAGTGTCAAGGTCAAAATTTTGTCATTTCAAAGAGTTTTCAAGCAAAATTTGGTCACTAGGCATTAGGTCTAGGGTTTGCTTTCACTCTTCTCCAAGTTGTCCAAATGGCGGTCCATGTCATCATTCAGCTGAGGCTATCATCATTCATAGGGTTGTCATTATCATGTCAGTGTCTAATGAGTCATTTTACATCTTGTTCATGCTTCAGTTGTGCCTTGGCAAGGTCATTTCCCTCTCCTAGGGTTTTGAAGCCAATTTCTCTTGTACGGTCAAATTATCGGCAAAACTTGTTTCCTGATGTTCATACACCTTCCCCTATCCTTCATATACCTTATCAAATGCTTCCCAACACTCAGATCCCCCAAATTCCTCATTTTTTCACAAACCCTAGTTTCTAGCTACAACTTGGCAATTTTCTAGGTTTGGCCTGTGTTTTCCCCTTTTGGACCCCTTCCCCTCACTCAATATATGAGATTCCACTTTCTCCTATTCCCTAACATCCCTCCCTACTCCCAAAAATTTCCCCAAGAATTTAGAAGCCCCCTATCCCCTTCATTTCGCTCCATTTAGACAAAATTCCTTGTTTCACACATCGGGACAAGTTTCACTCAAATGATGTTTCAGAGCAATCAAAGATGAATTTTGGAAAATTGAGAGAGGTTTTTGCTCATAACCTGCCACATAATGAAAACCTCTTTCACTTTTTTCACAGGTGTCATTTTTTGAGAGAAATGTCAAGAATACCGTTGTCTCGGGAGAATCAAAGGCACCTCTGAAGTGACCTTGGGAAAATCAAGTTTTCTCATAGCTTTGTTGGCCAAATGTTTTTCTTGATGGTTAAAATGATAACTAGACACAAATATATTTCCAATGAGCTATCATGAGCTCAATTTGGGGTTGAGAAAGGCATTCAAAGGTTGACTGCAACAACACTCTTCCTTGAGGCAGCCTTATTTGGCACATTTTGACCAGTCTTGAGAGATTTGATTTTTGACAGGTCAAATCAACTCCAAATTGAAAAATTCCAGTTGGGTTGGAAAGTAGACTCAAACACCTTTCCAACGAGCTATCCGGTGTCCAATTCCGACACCGGGAAGGCCTCCAAAAGCCTCCTGTAAAAGCGCGACCCGTTGAGCCAGGTGCGCGACCCGTCAGGCCAGGTGCGCGACCCGTTGGGCAAGGTGCGCGACCCGTTGAGCTGTCTCCTGCAAAACTCAATTTAAATTTGCTCAAACGCCCTCCAAGCCATCAAATCGTTCGAGGTAGGTGTTCTAATCATGAAATGGTTGCTGGTTATGATTGGTGGATATCATGAACATGTTTTAATGACCAAAATTGTGCAAGTGAAACCTCTTCATATGACTGCAATGTTAATGGGTAAAATGTGCTAGGGTTTGTGTTGTTTCAAGGTGTTTTTCCCTTTGTCATTGTTTCCCTCCTTCCCCTTTCACTCACACTTATATGTATATCTATTTTTCCCCCATACTATTTTATAAATAAATTGCAAACCCTCCCCTCTCCCTAATCACTAAAAGTGCAAACCCTACCCCTCTCCCAAAGCATCAAAAAACTCAAACCTTAATCTTGCTGAGGACCATCACATCAGCATGACATCCCTGTCACTCGACATGTTAGTTCTTCACCTCAACTCACTTATCAGAGAGGCCAGAGGGCCTTATTTGCAGCAGCTAGGCGAGTACTATCTCCACGGCAGGTGGAAGGGGTCTCGCCTTCATCGTCAGCTCAGCGAGTGTTATCTCCACATCAGGTGGAAGGGGCCTCACTTTATTCACCAGCACAGGTACTGCAGAGGGGCAAAGAGCCCATGATTCATGAGGATCCGATGATTGATCTCGAGGCCAGTTCTCCTAGCCAAGAGGCAAAGGAGATCATTCAGCATCTCAGGGCCGAGAATGATGTGTTGCAGAAGAGACTTGAGGGTGCCCAATGGAACATCACCTACCTGGAGCAGCGGAACAAACAACTAGAGGAGGAGAAAGTTCTTGATGAGCTATGGAGGATTCGTAGTGACCGAGTCTTGAACCGAAGAAGACCTGGTGATCCATTGCCTGCTGACCGTGAGTCTATGCTTATCCTGGTCAATGCACACTTAGAGAGGCTGTTGGCTAAGGCCAACCAAGAGAAGAAGCTGCTGAGAAACATGAAAAATCACTATTGGGCAAGGATGCATGTCTGCAAGGCTAAAATAAAGTTTTTCAAAGGAGGTTGACCGAGGCACTAAAACGGAGAAAAAGGCCAAATCCACTCCGTATCTTGGCTGAGGCATCCCTCAAGGATCATGGAACTCACTAGCATCATCTACAACACAAATCCCAAAAATTTTTGAGAATTTTGGGTAATTTTGGTATTTTTGGGAAATTTACAGGTTTTGGCTTCTCAACGGGTCTCACTCTCGGTGAGACCCTTTGTCATCGTAGCTCCGTTTTGCAAAAACTCAAAATTTTTGGATTTTTCATGTAAAGTTACACATGCCTATGGATGGACTTGAGTTTTCATGGAGTTTTGGGCCTCCAAAAGGTCAAAATACAGCCAAATTTTGACTTTCTGGCCCTTTTTTGAGCTGCAGAAGTAGTCTTGGGAGAATTGACTTTTTACTAGGAAACTAACCTCCAAATCCAAAAATTCTAGTTGGGTTGGAAAGTAGACTCAGATACCTTTCCAATGAGCTATCCTGCACCTCATTCTGACACCGGGAAGGCCTCCAAACAGGGCTCCAAAGTGCGCGACCCGTTGAGGAAGATGTGCGCGACCCGTTGAGGGAACTTTCCCAGATTTGACCAGTTCAGCTCAGAAATTGCAGTTTAGCTCCAGTTTGACTTTCTGAGGTCGATGGTGGTCCTCTTGACTATAATTATGACACTTTTTGGATACTTTTACTCTTGTTTAACTCTTCTAGAAGTTTCTCTCATGTAAAGGGTAAAAATTGAATGTATGAACTGGTTTCCAAGTTTATAGAGGCAAGTTGTTTTGACTGCCTAGATTTTAGTGCTCAGTTTAGAATTAGTTGAAACAGCTCCTAGAAGGATGAGCTCGACCCCTAGAGGCAAGGGAAGAGGTTGGCTTGCCTATATTATGTATTTTCTTAATCATTTTCAGGGGTTGGAAGGTTGGACTCTTGAGGGAGGAGCTATCATTGTATATTTCACTTGTATCTCTGCAATTTTTGGCTAAGGAAGACCAGGGTTTTGCAGTCATCTTTGGGATTCTTGTAGACTCAGGTGTTGATGGTGTGTTTCTACATGTTATTGTAAGCTTTGTTATGTGATTCATTTCCTTTCTATACTGCTGCATATTAAACAAATGAAGTGATAAAGTTAGAATTCATGCTAGCCATGCTCTGCTTTTAAATTTTTTTAATTTCTATGTTTTCTTCTGTCTAAAGAGAATTCAAATCCATTGTTTGCTCTCTTTAGCCCTCTCATCTTTCTTATAAATCATCCCTTTCAGCTAAAGACATCAATACAGGTTCCTACCTTGCCCCAAAGACCCCCCTGCAGAAACTGTGTCCAATCCCCGCACCCTAAATTGCAGTTCCTCAATTTGCCACCAAAAACCCCAAAAACCCCCAAATAAATCTTTTTAATCGGTTTAATAGCCTAATATCAGTGATACATTGTTGGTCATCTCATCCCATTGAAAATCTACCGAGATTGACCGGAGAGAGCCTTCTCCTGCCCCGTAGGGCTAGCTACGAGGCTGAATGGTTTGATGTAGCTTTGAGATTTGCCTTTTAAGCCTGAGGTGAAATTTCAAGTGCTAACACAACCCAAAGGGCTCCAATCCAGCATCTCCTTCCCAGCAAATGAAATTCCTATCTTCACCTTCCCTCAAAGCATTAAGCACCCAATGATTCCAATCTCAAACCAACAACAATTCTTTGCAATAACAAAATTCCAGCCTCTAGATCTCATGGAGGAGAGATCCATATATAGATGTTTGGAGAGAGGATGAGTTAGCTTGAGATCTGACTAGTGTCCTCTCCCTCTGTCAGTTCTTGATTCCACTTGGAGGTTCTTGCTTCCACTTGGAGATTGGGAACCTCTTACTCATCATAGTCGAATTCACTGAGGCAAGTGTCATTGAGGAAGATTCTGGAAGCTTCCTGGGTCTTGACACCTTGCTGAATGAACTTGCCATTTGTCAACTCTCGCTCAGCGCACCCTGGTAGTGCTTCTACCTGCGTTGCAGTGCAGGTAGCTAGTGTTGACTTTGCATTTCAGCCCAGACAGCTAGTGGAGCCACTGAATTGATCCTGAATTGACTTGTTTTTGAGCAGTTTCTGGTGGAGAACTTCTGTGAATTGTTGTGGTTTGTTGGCCTTGTTCCTCTAGGGGTAGGAACAACATGTTTAGGGACTTTGGATCCCTTAGATTATGGACATTTCATGCTTATAGCTGTAAGGCACAAAAATGTCTATAAAAATGTAGCCGACACATCTCTTCTCAGAGATAAGCTACCATCGCCCTAGCTGGTTTATTTCTATTTGTAAGCATATTTCAATATTCTCCGTTAATGAAATGAAGTATTATTTCCGCTGCATCTCTATTTTTATGAATATCGCATCTCTATATTTATGGTTATCTCTGTAATCTGTTGCGTTCCTGTTTAAATCCGGATCAGTGGTATCAGAGCGGTCTGCTTTTTCTCTGTTTTTCTTTGCATGTCCCCAACGAGGTCGGGATATAAGGAGTTGGGGCTTGAATTGGTCGAACCTTTGCAAAACCAGCCTCGCAAATCTCGACGACCTCCCATGGCGGATGAGAAGAAAGACGAGGAGGCAGGAGATCCTATCAGAATATTGCTCGAAGAAGCCCTCGAGCGACAAAGGAATGCGATGATGGACAACTTTGCCCAAATCCTTCAGCGGCTACCTAGAGGTGACGCATCGGCTTCCAACAGTTACTCTGGAAATGCCACACCATTTAAGGTACAAGTAAATTTTGAAATCCCCATCTTCGAGGGTCAAATAGATATAGATGTCGTAGATAAATGGTTAAATCTGCTCGATGGGTATTTTTCTGTTCATGAATTTTCAAGTCGGGAAAAGATTGTTTTCGCTCTTCTCAAAGCAGCCCCCCACGTCAAGGACTGGTGGGAAACCTACTGCGAACAGAAGGATGAAAGTACAAGCTCAATGTTTTCAGCCGCACCCACTTGGAATGACTTCCGGGATGCCATCAAGGAGCAGTACTACCTTGTCAAAAGCTATGAGGACAAATACATCAAATGGACCACCCTACGGTAGGGACGAGACCAAGATGTGCCAGAGTTCACAAACATTTTTCATACCCTTCGCACACAATTGGGTATCAAAGATTCTGAGCTGCATCTAGTACTCAAATACCGCGGCTGCCTACACAGATACATCCAAGAAGAGATGGAGTTCTTGAACATCTCCTCACTCGGCACAACATACCGATACGCTGTCAAAATCGAGCAAAAGTTCAAACAGAAGAAGCGAGACTTTGGATCTGCAAATCCAAAGCCAAGGTAGGGTGACCCAAGACAACCCGTTAGAAAAGAACAACACCGCGAAGCCGAAGAAGGACACAGGAAAGTGGTGTGAGTTCCACAAGAGTCCCACTCATAACACAAGTGAGTGTCGGACCAAGCAGTCGTTGGTGGCCGAGTTCAAGGCTTCCGAATCAGATGCATGTTCCGACTCTGAGTCAGAACCCGACAAGGGGAATGACAAAGTAAAGCAGATCATTGATGTGGATCCCAGCACCACTGTTGCTACTGCCAAGATCCAAAAAAATGAGCCCGAAGATCCAGAGGAGGGGGAACGTCTTTTCCACTCACAGATGTGGGTGAAGGGTTTGCCGCTGCAATTCATTGTCGATAGTGGTAGCCAAAAGAACCTCATTTCAGCAGAGGTCGTGAAGCGGTTGGGCCTACCAACTACACCACACCCACAGCCATACAATATCAGTTGGCTTCACGAAGGACGAGATCTCAAAGTTTGCCAGCAGTGTCGCCTTCCCTATAGCATCAAGCCCTTCACAGACGAGGTATTGTGTGATGTTACACCTCTGGATGTTTGTGATGTACTATTAGGCCAGCCATACTTGTGGAGGCGACATGCTGTGTATGAGTCAAGGCCTCGCGTTGTCATCATTTCTTTGGATAATTCATTATACAGGATACCGGAGGTAGCCCCACCTACCGTCACCTCTTTGATTACTGCTAAGAAAGGCAGCAAGCTCATCTCACAGACCAGGAAATTTATTTTCTGTCTAGTTCGCTCCCAAAGTAAGGGGAAGATCGTTGCTACATCCATGACCCCCGCGAAGGGTTCCTCCACACAGCAGTAGCAACAGAGGGATACTGTCGTGACAAAACACAAGAACAACTTCTCCTTACCTGGAGGGGTACCACACAAGTTTCAGGTGGATGACAAAGTTTGGTTACATTTGTAGAGGGAGCGCCTTACCAGAACCCATTAGAAACTCAGACCACTTCGACATGGTCCTTACACCAGTAACAAGGCTACGGGAAACAATGCTTTGAAGCACAGCGTTCCTCCATTCCTTCGCTTGCACCGAGTGTTCAATGTGGACCGTCGCCGACCATGCTCCCCACCATTTCTGGACCCATCAGAGATTGCAGAACAACTCACTAGAGATCCAGCTCAACAGAAGCTTCCTCATCTCAGGGAGGAACTCAACGCAATGGGGACCATTGCTTCCTAAGGGGGGAGGAATGATCCAGGTGGATGTTGGTGGCCACCCACCTATCCCATTTTGACCCCCACAACTGTCTCTTTCAATTTTTCAGTTTCCTTAATTATAGCATAGTTTACTATTTTTAGCAGTTTTTTGGGTCCTAAACTTCCGGAGCCGTTTTGAGGCCCTAAACGACGTTTTTTGGGAAATCCACCGCTAATGATTTTTCTGATAAAAATCGTCTTTTTCGTCGTAGTCCTCGGAGAGATCTTTCCAACGGGCTATCATGCGCGTCAAACGGAGATAGTACGACCAATTCGCGACCCCGGGAAGTTGATGTACCAACTTACCCAAAAACGGGGCCCACAATTTGGCGTTTCATCTTCTAGGGTTAGGTTTTGGAATATGAAGGGTTTTCCATTATTTCTCAACAATAAATAGGCCCTTGAGCCTCATTGTAACACAGTTCGAAACAGTTCAGAGGCATGTAGCCGACACATCGCTTCTCAGAGATAAGCTACCATCGCCCTAGCTGGTTTATTTCTATTTGTAAGCATATTTCAATATTCTCCATTAATGAAATGAAGTATTATTTCCGCTGCATCTCTATTTTTATGAATATCGCATCTCTCTATTTATGGTTATCTCTGTAATATGTTGCGTTCCTGTTTAAATCCAGATCACTCCATGAGTTTCTTTAGGTAAAATCAATGATGTTTCCATTATTTTGAGCTCCTTCCCATTTGTATACTCCATTAGGATTAGTAATCCCCCAAATAGGTCGAAATTTGATGTTTCCTTGCTTTTCTGAGTTTATTTAGGAGAGAATATATGGATATTTATTAGTCAATCCGCTCCTTTGACCCTTAGAAGCTCATTAGGGTTCATTGGCATTGTTCCCGAGGTAACAAGTAGAGTTACTTAGGTCACTAACACACCCCTAGGCTTCTGAGAATCTTTATAAGGCATGTTGCTAGTGTATAGGCAGCGTTAGCTTGGAAACAAGGCTTGTGAACTTGGTCATTGCTTCAATCATCATGTATTTCCCCTCTAAGATGATGAGGAGGTCATTTTATGGTATAACAGATGCCCCTAAAGTGTGAGATCAGAGGCTGCGACGATGGCCAAAATAATTTATACTTAACTGTTATGTTCCTTCCTGACAAAAAGAGAGAGAGGATCGGAGCTTCGAGTGGTACAGTGAACCTGATACAACACATATATAAAACAACTGAAATCATGTCCTGAGTCGGGCATTCCCATGCTCAGTAGCTATCTCAGAGTGATTTTCTCAATGAAGAGATATGAAAATTCTGGCTACCGATAAGCAAAATGCGGAACCAGTGTCATAATAGGATCATTCTGATGAGTTGTCTCCAAAAGACAATAACTACAGCTTGGGAGAGGAAACAAGGCTAAGTGATGCAAGCCTCTACCCAAGCTCTTGATTTCCGCTTCACCGAACAACATAGATCGATACATATGAATATGTGTATTGATGTTGAACATGCACAAAATCATCTGATTACCAGTCAATAATGGAGACCGTTAACAGACGCGAGGAAGGCCACCAATAATGGTGATGGTCTCCAAGATGCATAATACAATATAGTGAGTGTGAAAAATATTTTTGTCGTCGAACACTCATAGAATCGTTTAACTAGGAGCCAATAATGAGAACCCTTGATCAAACACAAGGTGACCTGCCACTAATGTCTGCAAGTACCAAGGCACTGAAGTGTTTCTGGGTCTCCTTCCTAGATAGAGTGTTGAAGTCGATAGGAAGAGACCTGTCGAAAGGTAGGAAATAAGGTATCCTACATCAGTCGACAAAAAACGGGACAAGGATCATTGTTTTTTGAGGAATCTTTTGAACATTGGGACGAAACGACAAAGGGCATGATGAAAGAAAATGCTTGATGGGTTGATGTAGGAAATAGAAGAAAAAAGGTTTTCCCTTGAACAATAGAAGGCATGACAATGGTTTTAACCATGCAGCACTAGACTCATGAACACCAAAGAGCGTTAGGATATAGAGATGCAAGAACATCGGGGTATATAGGCTAAACTCATAGGATGGTAAGATTCATATTGGGAGGTTGTCACAAGGAAGGTTTATCTAAGGGAGTGCTATGTTCAAGGGAACAACCGCTGCCAAAACACACTTTCAAATACTGAACACAATTTTATTGTCCACTTTCCCCATCTGATTAGTTTAGTGTGTCCAAACAGGTAAACTCATCGATCTTTTCATATTTTAAGAGTCTGAAAAGGACAGCAAAAAGAACGACTCTATGCCCTATCTGATTAGTTTAATGAGTCCAGACAAGCAAACTCATCGATATTTTCGTGTTTTAAGAGTCTAAAAAGGATCGTAAAAAGAGAGACTCTACTACACATTGTGCAATTTAATGAGTCCAGATGAGATAACTCGGTGGTCTTTCCATATTTAGAGAGTCTGAAAAGATCATAAAGAATGACTCCATGGTGGTCCCTTTGTCATAGTTGTTAACCGGGTGCAACAAGGTTTAATAGTATACCTGGATCGGTTACTTTTCCGTGAGTTAATATACTAAGTCCAGATAAAGAGAAACCTATGCTCAATAGATGTTGACCTCATCTTGTTACGAATACGAGGAGACATACTAAACTCGATATTCATCGTGAATTTTTAATGAGTCACGCGACAACAAAATCAATACCTTCATCGAACTTTAATGAGTCAAATGAAGAAAACTCAAAGAATCTTTTTTAGTTTAGTGAGCAAGGAAAAATAGGTAAAAGAACTTCTCATTCCTTCTTCGTAGATTTAACGAGCCTAAAGAAGGGAAAAACTTGGGGATTTTTTGATTTTAAGAGCGAGAAATGGTCCCAAAAAAGAAAGTGCTCATATTGTTGTTGTAGATTTTTAACGAGCCTGGTGACGAAAACTCGGGATTTTTTAGTTTAACGAGTGAGAAAAGTACCTAAAATAATGCTCGGATCATCTTAATAAGTTTTTAACGAGCATGAAGAAAAAAACTCAGGATTTTTTTAGTTTTATGAGCGAGGAAAAAGCGCCTAAAAAGAATGCTCAAGTGATCCTTTTTAGTTTAATGAGCGAGAAAAAAAGCAAAAACAAGTTTCTCAGACCGTCGTTGTAGGTGTTTAATGAGCCCAATGATGAAAAACTTCGGGATTTTTCAGTTTTAAGAGCGAGAAAACATCCCATAAAAGAAAGCGCCCATATCTTCTTTGTAGTAGTTTAACAATCCCAAAGAAGGAGACTTGAGGTTTTTCAGATTAATGAGCAAGAAAAATACCATAAAAAGAATGTTCGATCTTCTTCGTGGTAGTTTAACAAGCACGAAGAAGGAGACTCAAGGATTTTTCGAATTAACGAGCAAGAAAAATACCATAAAAAGAATGCTCGACCTTCTTCGTGGTAGTTTAACGAGCTCGAAGAAGGAGACTTGAGGTTTTTTCGGATTAACAAGCAAGAAAAATACCATAAAAAGAATGATCGATACTTCTTGATCTCATGCTTGACAACATAAGGGTCTATGCCATGCATTTCCTCATAAGACTAAGGTAAAACATCGTGGAAATCCTTAAAAGGGTAGGTGAAGCTCGCAATTTCCACAGGATTGCATTCGGCTCCAACCTTGGTGTTTTCCATGATGCCTGTCTTGACAAAAATATCGATGAGCAATGTCTTTGAAATATTGCCCATGTTTCCCTCTGAATCCAAAGTTTGGATAGTCATATATGGTGAAGAAATGATTTCAAGTGCGTCAAATGACAGGATTTGAAGAGGCATCATGTCCGAATCAGATATCAAAACACAATGGTGTGAGTCCTCCCAAGGTCGCTCTTCTAAACTCATGATCTCTCTAATAGCTTCGTCTATAGGTAGGACTTGATTGAGGGGATCGAAAGAAGGAGAAATTATGGGAGGGGCAGTGGTACCGTGACCAAAGTGACTGGAGACTTGGATGCAGATTGAATGGCCTAGTAGGCCAATTCAGCTGGTGACAACGACATTTGTTCTCCGTAAGTGTCAATGTCTGAAGGGGCCGGTAGGATCCAAGGATCGGTTGGTTCATGAGGAATGGATGAAACCATATTAATCGTCTGTGGAACCGCTGGCGATAGAAGAGGAAACAACCCATCAGGGAAGAGACCTTCAATATACCGGTACTGATATTGACGTAAGAGTCAGGTACACCACCCACTAAGGGTACAAAGCTGCTAGGTAACGAGGAGTAATCTGGGGTGAAAAAGGACAACTAGTCCACTATGACTATCTTTCCATCCAAGGGAAATAGGATGATGCGAAAGACCGAAGACATAATGGCATTCATGGCATAAGTCCAATTGCTTCCCAAAAGTAGATTACAGCCGAGTTTATGATTCACAACTTCAATATCCACCATTACCGTTTTCCCACTCAAAGTGATGGGGTAGCCGAAAAGGTAACCTTTTGGGATGAAAGTGTGGCCATCGAAAGCTTTAAGGGAATTTGATGGTAGGGATAGGGTTGGAGAACCCAAAGCAAGCCAACATGAAGCTGACATTACGCAGGTAGAAGCACCTTCGTCAATGATAGTTCTATGTATACCTTTACCTTTTGAACAGATTTGTACCTGAAATGCAAGCTGGTGAGAAAGGGGAGGTTTTCACCTTTCCATGTCAAAAATTTCAAGCATGGAATCCTGAGGGTCAATACCACCAATGGCTGAAAGAAGAGCTTTCCTTTGTGCTGGACATGTTTGTAATACTTTGAGCACCGACATAGCTTATGGCACTTGCGCCAAGTCTTCTACAATGTTATAGTTTTGGGAAACACATGCAGATGTATTGTGCATTGTGCATCGAAGTGCCCCTTTAGGGGGGTGAATCACAAGGTCAGCAACCTACCTTTCGATATGAATATCGTTAGGTGGCAGTGGGTTTTGACTTGAGGAGGGTTCCTCTGCATGAGAGACTGGAGCTCCATAAGATTTGGCTATGGTTTGTAGATCTACCGTTTCAAAGGTGTAAACAATAGATGGTCCTTCACTAGCTGAAGGATGTTGTGAACTACCATTTCCCCCTTGCGGGGGTTGGGGTTGGTTTTTGATAAGGTGTTGCTGCTGCTGAGTGGGGAAAGGATGATTCAGGACAACAAGGGTCTTGCCAGTATCCTTTTTAGCAATGAAATCTGTGCACTCCTAAAGACACGGGTAGTGATAGGTCATGTGGTCTTCGGCATAGATTTTGCAGGGGAATCTAGTGGGTTTATTCTTTCCATTGTTAGAGGGTGCAATTGCCTTCTACTTGGGGTTAGACTGCTTTTTTTACTGCTCTTCAGAAGGAGCGGTCTTTTTCTTATTCTTCTTGTTCTTACCACCACATTTTTGTGTAGACTGCACAGAGTTGATCGCGGTGGTAGGAAGAGTAGTTGATTTGGTAGAGGGGTCCACTGACATCAGGGCAATATGACCACTGAGCTGTTTTACAGCAACCCCATAGGTTGCACAGATAATCCCATCGGCATGCACTCCGGTATTCAGAGTAGCGAGAGCATTGGAGTTGTGAGGGGCATTAGGAATTACGTCGTATAGAGTGCCAGACTGTGAATATATCAGATCCAAGTGCTGGGCATGATGAATGGATTGGTCTTCTGTGACCGCACCACCTAAGGCGACATCCTTAGCGATTTGGGGGAGTAGAGACTTGCAAAATCAATTTGCTAAGAGATAGTCTAGGAGGGGAGCTTTGACTAACCTCTTCCTACGTATCCATTCATGTATATGATCAGAGATGTGTGTGGCAGTATCCTGACGTAATGAAGTGAGGAGTTCCGTCCTAGTTTCATAGCGGATGGGTAGTTGGAAGTGCTTTAAGAATTCCATCGCTAGAGTGCCAAAGGTATTGACTGACGTGCATGGTAACTCAATGTACCACTTGGCTGCGTTGCTAGTAAGGGTGCGGGGAAAAAGACGTAACCAGATACTATCATCCACCATGGAGTTAGAAACACACCATAGATGATAGGTGGTGATGTGTGTACCCAGATCCTCCCCTTGTTTCCCTTCGAACTTAGGGATGTTTGTCGGTATTTTATGCGAGATTGGCGACCAAAGTAAGTTATGATAGATGGGGTCATTTGTAAGTTTGTACAAGTCGAGGATATCAAGTGTTTCCAAGAAAGGCAAAGTGTTTGATGCCCCTGAATCGGACCAAGGCGATGACATATGACTTAAGGATCCTTACGGTCCTCCCATTGTGTTGTTCCTAATATTATACACAGGGTGCGTGGTATAGTAGGTGCCTTGGGGTATGGTATTGTATTGTGGATTTCCATAGGGATTGTTAGGCTGGGGGATAAAAGTACCCCCTTCACTCATTTGAGGTTGTGAGTAGGGTGCCTCTATGGATTGATTGGGACCTCCTTGAGGGTTCCCGCTTGCCATAGAACTAACCATAAGTCCTTGACTAGCATAAGGAGTGTTCATGTCAATCAGTGACTGACCATGCATGCCTGAAAACGAAGGGGGAACTGTTACGCTCCTGGCCAGTATATGCATATTGGGAGTGCCCCCAGATACTTGAATCTAGGGGTTAGAACTATACAATGGATGCTAACCATATTGTTGGTTGAAGGGACCCATGATAACTGTGCTATATTGAGTGTTATAAGGAGAATTATATGTAGCACTTGTCAAAGGTACAAGGTTTAACACTAAAGGGGCGAAACCCAGAATAGATTGGGTTCCACTCGTGGAGGGTGTCCTGATAGGGGTTGAACTTGGGACAAATGGGATAGAAGGGTTTGCCATCAAAGGTGTGGTATTGACTGTCAACTAGGGAAGTGGAGGGGGACCAAAAGTGTCCAAAAAATCCCATGACCCGTTAGTCATCGACGGGATGGGTGGAAGTGTTCCAACTGAAGAAAAAGGAGGTACAGATGCAATGAGAACCAAGAGTGAGCCCAACAGATTCGTGATCGAAGGATTTTATGGAGGAAGAAGTACTTCAGTAAAGAAATCCTCTGGTAAGCTTGAATCGTTGGATGTTCAAACTAATTCTGTGTGAGATCTTGGGCACTGATTTCCCAAAGATGGGGAATCCAGTTCACTGGAGCTCGGAGGACCCTCCACAGTGAGTATGGGAACCCTAACAATCGTCTAGATTGACGATTAGGGCCGGATGTAGCCATGGTGGCTGATAATTTTTATTAGTAAATTTTACAATGATGTTTATTAAAGTCTCAATGATAACACTATGGCACCTAAAAAATAAAAAATTCACTAAGTAAATCAAAGAAGCAGAGGGAAATGACCCTATATGGTAAGAATTGATCACTGGAGATGAAACCCAGTATCACACTGAATAACAGAGAGAGCTAGCCAAATGTGCAGTTACAGTTACTCTAGAGCTTCGCCTCAACCTCATATTGAGGGGCCAAGTACTCTCATGAAGACTAGCACCCTCCCAAAAACTGAAGACAGAGTAGGTCTGTCTTTGTTAGGTACCAGGGCAGCCCGCCCCAATCACCTTGTGTTAGTCCCTAAAAGTATGGCCACTAAGGATACCTCAGATCACAAACACTACCGGGGGGGACATAGTCACAGACAGTACGCTATGTGGGCGGGATATTTGAGTCCCCGCCTCAGCTATGATATCCCCGAAGGGATCCCCGATACACATAATACGCAAAGGATATGTAAGCTAAGGAACGCTACCTTCGTTTACAGTCCGATGTTGTCTCGTATTTAGCTCCGCTTTTATTGGAGTGGTCTTAGTAGTATGAGTGCAAAAGGATTTCTCTATTTAATGACACTAGTTTTGGTGTATGATCTTGGGCAGTTAACTCACTGCCTATCCCAAGATCCTAGCCTAAACTAAAGTGTGTTTACTCTAAAAAGAGTTGCTGATTGATTTTATTAGGTAGATTTTAAATGTACTTCATTAGAGTCTTCGGTACGGGTGTTGCCATATGAAATTATATGGGACTCTAACTCAAATCATGCAAAACATAATGCTTGTAAATTTTCACTTTCGATGAATAAGCTACTTCTACAAATGGAGAGTCATTCATATATCAATATTCTTTCCACGCATCCTATTCAATAAACCACTAACCTAACCAACAGAACTTCAATTCTCACTAACAACTATTGAAACCAAATAATGCAAAACTTAACCAGCTAAGCAAAAAATAATAAAAAATTTTGATTTTTTCTTTTATGAAAATAAAAACTTTAAGAAGGAAAGCTATCTTCATAAAAAAAAATTATTGTTCAGGACACAAATCAATCAAACAAAACACAACTACAGATCCCTTATCAGTCCAGAAGCAAGTTTCCCAACCCTTTGAGGTCACAGCCACTGTTGTTTATCAAAAAATTGGTGACTAACGCGTTGTGCTAGAGACCACAAAGAGTTACTGGTGGCATTAATGCTCTGGTTGTGAAACCACGGTGTTTTATAAAGCTCTATTTACACAGGCAACCTACATTAGTGAGGAAAAACACTTCAAAAAATGGTTGTGGGGATCAGATGTAGGGTTGAGCAATGAAAGAAGAGTGTTGCAAGGTCCTGAGTGGTCAGAAAAAGAATGAAGAAGTATAGGAAGGTCTAGAAGGAGGCAAAATCTAGGAACTTTCTGGGAAAACTGGGAACTAAAAGTGTAGTCCCCAGCAAAGTCACCAATTCTACTATAGGGTTTAATGCATGGTGTATGGAAGATGAAGGAACCCTCAAGGGTCTTCCCAGGACCCTTGGCAGACTATAAGATTATCTGCAGTTGTCACAAAGATACATGCATTTCCATATTCAACAACTAGCTATCAAAGCGAGATGGATTCATTACCTCAAGCCTTCGTGTGGAGGTGGTGGAGAGTGCAATTCAGCTAGGCGGAAGTCCCATGATCCGGCTCCAGATCAAATCCTGCACATAGAAAAGAGAAACGTAATCACAACATAAAACCTTGATAATCAATGCATAAATATACAAAATACATCTAGTTACACATAACTAAGCCACTCATGCTAAAAGACATTGAATAAACATATAAATGAATTATAGTACCAACATCACAGAGTGGACAGTACAACTGCAGTTCTATATTAATGTTGAAAGAGTGATTACAACCATTGGTTGCATCAACCTTCCCTTACCCCTCCATCTCCTCTCTCTCTCTCCCTTCTTACCAAATTCTTATGCTTAAGTCTGAGACTCTGCTTGACAATCAAGTAAGCTATCCTTTCAAATGATCTGACCTCTTTCACAATAGCCCTAGCTCTGCCTATGTAGCATGTGAGGTTAGGGTTGCCAAGTTTCTCCGTGAGTTTCTTTAGGTAAAATCAATGATGTTTCCATTCTTTTGAGCTCTTTCCCATTTGCATACTCCATTAGGATTAGTAATCCCCCAAATAGGTCAAACTTTGATGTTTCCTTGCTTTTCTGAGTTGATTTAGGAGAGAATATAGGGATATTTCTTAGTCAATCCACTCCTTTGACCCTTAGAAGCTCATTAGGGTTCACTAATGTTGTTCTCAAGGTAACAAGTAGAGTTACTTAGGTCACTAATGCACCCTTAGGCTTGTTGAGAAGCTTTATAAAGCAGGTTGTTAGTGTATAGGCAGTGTTAGCTTGGAAACAAGGCTTGTGAACTTTGTCATTGCTTTAGTCATCATGTCTTTCCCCTTTGAGCTTATGAGGAGGTCATTTTAATGTATAACACAGTTGGCATATAGAGATTGAGTTGGCAGATTAGGAACAATACTTATTACATATAGTGAACATAAAATTACATGATGAAATAAGCATTTCTCTTTACAAATCATCTTCACATGGTGAAGAGGTGTTATTTGATCACCCTTTACTTACCGGTCTTATGCAATGGAATGGAGTTTTATTGGAACCTTGGAAACCATAATGACCTAATGAAACCTTGAAAAACCCTAAAAGACCTAATGAGAACTTGATGGACTGCATTTCAATATGATATGACTAATGTGATGACATGATGTCATTAACTTTATGGACAATGGATACTCAACAAGGTTGAAATGAGGGAGCAAGGGGTAAATTTCTAAAAGGAGTAAGCAAACCCTAATTCAACCTCCAGTGACCAAATTTTTGCATGACGACCTAGTGGAATGACAAAAATTTTAGAATGGGAACCTAATATGATATGAAAAGAGGATTTTTTTTATCACTGATGGCAGTATGAAAATACCGACACTAACATCGGCCTTATTGGGGATGGCATCTCCGTGGAGGTGTGAAGAACACCGTAGACCAAGTGCCTAACCATGTGGGCCAATATGGTCAAAAACTTAACTAAAATGCATGACTAAACGCTGATAACTCGAATGACACAAACTGACTCGAAAGTGACTTGAAATTGACTGAAAAAATGACTCAAGACTTACTTAAATGAACAAGTACTTACAAAGCTTATTAATGGCAGCATCCCATTGAGATTTGAGGACTTTAAAATCCTGATCACAACCACCTACCTACTGAAGAAATATGTACAATCATGTGAAGTGAGCCTTCCAATGTACCCAATCTAGCAAATGGCTACTTACTGAAATTCTGCTCTCACTTTCCCCGAGCAGGAAGAATGATGTACATGTAGGCAACTCACAATAACAACTGAAACCAAGGCTTATGCTAACAAACCAGACAACATTCATCTTCTCCAATGCTTGCAAAAGACCACCGAATGGATCTTGAAAATCCTGAAGAATTACCTTGTCTTGAGATCCAGTAGCAAAAATACAAGTACTTCCTTCATTCTGATCTGAAATAATAGTTGGTTTTTGATTGATAGGAAGGCATAGGGAAGTATAACCTTCTGCTATCTGAGTGTTGGTTGTAAATTCCTCGAGCATGAGAAATTCTGACTTGATTTCTGGCATATTGTCTCTCTCAGGCTCATACTCCTCAAATTCATAGTCTAAGTCATCCTTAAATAGAAAACATTCTTCAAGATTATCAAACATGATAACCCTATCATCTTCATGAAAGAAAGCAATATCTATTAGTTGATCTATAAATCTAATTTCAAGACTGTCCTCATTTTCAAAAGTGGAAGAAGTTTCACTAACAGCTTCTTGACTATGTGAAAACGACAAACCTACATTAGCTTGGGCTGTAACATGACTTTTCAGGAGTTGATCTATCTCATCTTCAGACAGAGGAGATAATACTTTTTGTTTTCTTTTGCTAAAACAGTAATTGTCTTCTTTCCCTCCTAAAGTTTGACAAGGACGTTGAATATCTTCACTAATTTCAAGCAAAGAAGTATATAAATTTTCATCAAACTGATTATTCTTTTCATGTGATTCCTTTTGACTATCAAGATGCACAATTCCTTCATCTTCAAGCAAAGAGTAATCTATTGTATCAAAGTGACTAGCTTCTTGAGATTGTCATTGAAACTCAAAACTGAAATTTCTATCATTTACCATAGATTCATCCAAAGAAGATTTTTCACTTACTTGAACAAATATCTCGTTTTTTTTTTTTCATAAAGGGACTGGATTACCCCCTTCTGAAGAAGTTGTTTTGATGGGACGAGAACACATGGGTTGATAACTTCGTTTTCTTCATTCAAGGTGATCTCAACAATAGAGCTCTCCTTCATGGGATCTGGAACAACATACTCTTCATCATCACAATCTAAATCTAGATCTGGAATAGCCAACTTTTCCTTATCACAATCTAAAATTGGAACTTGATTTTCCTTCATACCATCTTCTACTGTAAGTAGATGTGAAATAAGACCTTGTCTTCCATCATTTTCAACTATACAAAGATCTTCAACCTGTTGTGAACTTTCCTGATCATCTTGACAAGTATCCTCTAAGCTTCCTTTGTGCTTCTGAAATGGATTTTCATATACGGCTTCCATGATCTCATCGTCCATGAATTCATCATCTCCATAAACATTCTCAATATTTTCAATAAAACTATCAACATGTTTACAATAGTTCTGAACTAATATTAAGGATGGAAAAGATTCTTTATACCTTTCAAAGAACATGGTATGAAAATCCTTTAACCAATAAATGCAAGGAGGCAGAAAAATTTCATACCAAGATTGGGCTTCACCTTCCATAGTGGCCATGAATATCTTCATCAAACAGTCTTCAGGAAAATCAATCTTTAATCCAGGCACATGCATGTGATATCTCACCAGATGAAGAGCAGCATCATAACCTTTCACATCTTTGATCATACGCAAATTGCTTTGCCAATTTACCTTAGGCATTTTATTTGGGAAACTTGGAATGTGATCTCTTTTCATTGGAGCATACCTTCTTGCAATAGATCCCATCTTGAAAATTATTCAAGCTACTGATCTTAATGCAGTGGAGTCACCATGAAGTGTTGATTTTTTGGATCTTTCAATCAATGGAGTCACCGGGTGAATGGTACAGCCTTCCTATGTGTCCAACTATTGTTCACCATCAACAATTAGATCTAAATTTTTTTGTACACCGAGGGAAAATGAATCTTTCATCCCCGACAACAGTGCCAATATGTTGTCACTCCTCCAGATCTCCAAGGCTAAGGAAGAGTCCAGCTAAGGTAACCACAAACCAATCTTTTGACTTGGTAGCTAGCCCTACCAAGTAGGATAGGGCTCTCTCCAAAGGATCACATCCAAGAGGACTAGATAGATTAGGGTTTTAGGCTAGATATGATGTGCAAAGGTTGTTTAATTTGATTTGGTTGGGTAGTCACAAGGATGAGTGAATTAGGTTAGAGAATAAACTAGGTCTAGGAAAAGTGAATCATAATTGTAGACATCTGATGGGGAAAGGTAGGCAAGGTACTTTAAACTTCATAGTATAGTGATGAGATGGTTTAGATTAGTGAGATGCTAAAAAGAGCATGAGGGTCATGAATTATTTTTAAACTAAAGAAATGAAACAATCTATGATGATTTTCCCAAAACAGAGCATACAAAGATGAATTATGCTTATCACACCTTGAAAATAAAACATAATTAGAGTGAAATGGATCATTAAAGGAACAAAACATTTACCATATGAAATTGAAGAAGAAACAAGATCAAAATATGATGCCATAGGAATCCCACAAAAATAGCTGCAACTACATCCAATATATTCCATGCCAAAGTCTGAAAGCTATTGCAACGTCCAAGAGAGTCCAACCCTTGTCTATGGTGAAGAAAGGGACTAAATAGACCTGTAAACCACTTCCCCTCATCCTCAGGGGTCGAATCCATGAGGTGAGGAAGATATTACACAAAAATCTGAATTGATAGTTAACTTGTAGAATGGTCCAAGTGACTCATTCCTCTCTTAAATGAACTAATTCATTACACCTCATGTAGGCCATTTACCTAATGTATTTACCCTATGTAATAGTAAAAAACATAATAATTACATCATCCTTATCAATTAAATCAGTAAAACATCAATTTCCCATAGGTGAAACTCAATTTGGAGAGAAACATTGAAAATTGGAGAAGACTGTCAAATGCGCTCTCTCTTTGTCAAACGCGCCCTTTCAGTGTCAAATGCGCCCTCCAAGTTTAGGACTGCTTTTGGGTGCCTTCTAGGTGTCCAAATTTTCTCCAAGATAGCTCATTGGAAATCCCTTCAAGTTTAATTTCTAGATATGTCTTCAAACTTAAATTTGGAGCTCATTTTCCCTGTCAAAAACTCAATCTCCCAAGAATGGTAAACGCGCAGCGCGCAAGACAAAAATGAGGCAGAAAGGTGGTTTTTTGGTGGTTTTTAACCTTTTTGGCTAACCTATTTGTCTCCAAATGCTTAGTGAATGCATAGGGTTCATGTCCTCATCACTCTAAATCCAAATATGCTGACCGTTTTCTCATCATATGCCCCAAAAAAGAGTGCAACACCCTAGGTGTTGTGCGTTTGACCTTTTGACTGTGCTAAACATGCCTAAAAAAACACAGTAATTCACAAGTTACAAAATTTGTTTCAAAAGTTGTCAAAATTGGTTGGATGACAGCTGATCATGTGTTTGAGGCATGGAGTGATGCTTCAGCAAGAATGTCTAGCCTCCTTTTTTCCTCTTGCTTGGTCAAGGCTTCAATATTTGCATGGGCTCTTTTGCATTTTTCCCTGGTTAAAGCATGTCACAGAGATGGTAAATGCCATGAGTTCTCTGGTATTAGTTGGCTCGTGTCTAATGATTCTTCCTCCTCTCATAGATAGCCTCCTCTCCTGTCTTTCTTCCTCACTATGACTTTTTTCTCTTCTTCTACCATGAGTTATTGGAGTCAAATCCTAGGGAGATGATGAAATTGAATGTAGGTGTAGAGAGTATGGAATGGTGTGAAGAAATTGAGGAGATGGAAATGGGGATGTGTGATATGAGGGAGGTGAAAAGGGGTAGTTTTGAAATGTAGGAATGGTAGTGGGAATTTAGGAAATGGAATTTATGAATGATATTATGTTACTAGGGTTTTGAATCTAGTAGGACACCAAAAAACAATGAACCACCATATAATTCAACTGTGGAGGAGAGGAGTCATGTGATCTCAACCTACTTGTGGTGCTGGAGCATGTTGGTGACACATTTTCAAGTTTGGAAAGGATGTTGTGCTCTGTGGGAAACCTCTAGAAGTTTCTGGGCAAACGCGCAACAATATGGTCAAACGCACCCTCTTTTTACAGGTGCGCAACACCATTACAAAATGCACAAACATTTCAGGCAAACGCGCAACACTCTGGTCAAAGTCACCCTCCAACGTCAAGGTTGATTTTGACTGCCTTCCCTGTGTCCAGATTGATCCTAGGATAGGTCATTGGCAAGCTTGTCCTGTCTAGTTTCCAAATCTACCTTCAGTTTTCAAAATGGACTTGATTTGACCCTCCACAAGTTGATTCTCCCACGATTGGTCAAAAAGTGCAAAATGAAGTCTTCTCTTGAAGGAAACTTTTGGAGTTCTTACTCAACTCCAAATTGAGCTCATGATATCTTATTGGAAATATATTTCTCTCTAGTTATCATTTGACTCATCAAGGAAGTCATTTGGACACTCCAACTAGGAGAAAAAAATATTTTCCCAAGGTTACTCCATAAGTGCAACAACTCTCATGTAGAAACTGTATTTTTGACATTTCTCCAAAACCATCACACCTGTGTAAAAAATGAAGGCTGTTTTTCATTCTTTTCCTATTATAGACAAAAATTTCTCTCACTTTTGTAAAATTCATCTCTGTTTAGTTGGAAACATACTTTGAAGAATAACTGGCCCTACGTGTGGAAAATGATTTGTCCCTTGGAATGACTTCTTGAAAAATGATGGAGACATGATGTTTATGAGTTGGAATGGCTTCGTACTTTCTAAAATGACCTCCCTTAGGCCTCCTATGCTCAAATGTCTTTGATTCCATATCTAACCCTAGCTTAGTGGGAGAGGAAATTAGGGTTTAGTGCTTGTGAAAAATGATGATTTGGATACCCTTGGGAAAAGACAACTCCCTTTGGCATTCACTTAACTTTTTGAAACATTACCCTTTCACTTGACTATTTCCTTTGACAAATTGATCTTTTGATGGTCTTTGAGAACTCTTTGAATTTGAATTTTCTTTAATGAATTTGGTATATAGAGATTGAGTTGGTAGCTTAGGAACAAAACTTATTACATATAGTGAACATAAAGGTACATGGTGAAATAAGAATTTCCCTTTACAAATCATCTTCACATGGTGAAGAGATGTTATTTGATCACCCTTTACTTGCCGGTCTTATGCAATAGAATGGAGTTTTATTGGAACCTTGGAAACCCTAATGACCTAATGAAACCTTGAAAAACCCTAAAAGACATAATGACACCTCAAAGGACTAAATTTCAAGATGACATGACTGATGTGATGGCATGATGTCATTAACTTTGTGGACAATGGATACTGAACAGGGTTGGAATGAGCCAGTAAGGGGTAAATTTCTAAAAGGAGTAAAGGAAACCCTAATTCAACCTTTAGTGACCAAATTTTTTCATGACGACATAGTGGAATGACAAAAAATTTAGAATGGGAGCCTAATATGATATGAAAAGAGGATTTTTTATCACTGATGGTAGTATGCAAATACTGACACTAACACACTCCAACAACATAATCTGCCTCAATACACATTCTTGAGGATGATGAAATCAAATATCAATATGCTTGGACCAATCATGAAAAACTGGATTTGATACAACTCTGATTATCACAGTAAATCACAGTTGGATCCATCTGTTGACCAAAAAAACCAACCAAAATCTTCCTCATCAAG
Organism: Pinus tabuliformis; assembly: GCA_031772625.1. Taxonomy (NCBI): domain Eukaryota; kingdom Viridiplantae; phylum Streptophyta; class Pinopsida; order Pinales; family Pinaceae; genus Pinus; species Pinus tabuliformis. The sequence continues at coordinate 490,392,167 of CM062808.1, read as the reverse complement.
ATGGCCTCACATGTTGCCTTACTAACTTCCATGTACTTTGCCTCTGCCAAACTGAGTGCAACCAATATTTTTTTCCTACTGTACCAAGAAAGAAATGTTGACACAATACTGAAGATCCCTCCTAATGTGCTCTTCCTGTCGGATGGACTCCCTACCCAATCTATATCAGTGAATCCTTGAATCTTCACTCCCTTTGTCCGTCTGTACCACAATCCATACTAAGTAGTGCCCCTGAGATATCTCAACACATGCTTGGTCGCCTTCTAATACAACTTGGAAGGCCTAACCATCGCTTGACTAAGTTGATTAACTGGATAACACATGTTTGGTCATGTGTTCACCAAATACATGAGTGAACCCACAAGTTGCCTGTAAACAATAGCTTCCACTACTTCCCCTGAAGTAGCATCCTCCTTCCTCTAGTTACCTAATAGAGGAGTCTCCATGGGTTTGTTTCTCTCCATGTGGAGCCTCCTAAGTATCTTGTTGGCATACTTTCCCTGAGACACAAAAAATTCCCCATCACCCTACCATACTTCCATGCCCAGAAAGTAATGCATGAGCCCCATGTCCTTCATCTCAAACTCTCTTGCAAGGTCCTCCTTGCAAGACTTGATCAACTAATCATCACCTGTCATAATCAAATCATCAACATATAAAACAATGATCAACAATTTACCTTCCACCACTATGTGGTACAGGTTCGCATCCGCTTCACTCTTGGTGAAGCCCAACCTGGTGAAGTAGCTATCGATCCTGGTGTACCAAGCACATGGCAATTCCTTTAGCCCATACAACACTCGCTTGAGTTGGCACACATGTGACTCATGGTTAAAGGTCTCGAAAACTTCAAGTTTCTTTATGTACACCTCTTCCTCAATCATGCCATAAGGGAGGTTGTCTTTACATCCATTTGATATATCTTCCAATCCATCTACGCTAATAGTGCCAATATAGATCTTATCGATGAGTACCTTTCAACAGGAGGAAATGTCTCATCATAGTCAATCCCATATACCTATGAAAAGCCACGGGCCACAAACCTGGCCTTATGCTTCTCCACACTACCATCTGCAGCTTGCTTTACCTTCTAAAGCCATCAAGAGCTCGCCACTGACTTGTCCTCCGGTCTTGGGACAACATCCCAAACAATGTTATGAACTATGGAGTCATACTCCTCCACCATGGCATCAACCCACATTGGTTTTTGCACTACCTCCTCAAAGGAAGATGGCTCTGTCTCAACACATCCGCTCATGAAATCCATGTATCTAGTGTACCTCTCAAGTGATCTCCTCTGTATGCGCTGATATGTGGGTGCTCCCACATTCTCCTGTGCATCATACAATAACCTGTCAGCCTCTCTAGTGCACTTTCTCCCATCTCTAGAAGCCTTTGCCTGAGTGGTTTCCTCCACTCCCGGATCTCTGCGTGTGGCTGCTCCAAATCAATCCGAGGCTCCTCAAACTTAGGAGCTAAGAGCTCCTCAATCACATGTAGTTGAAGTTCCCTCTCAAGGGAACATCACATGGACTTCTCCTCATTGAATCTGACATCCTTGCAAACCACTGTCATCCTTCTGGTTGGCAAGTACACCCGATAGTTGTGAGGTGTATCAGTGTACCCCACAAATATCCCCAACTCTATTGTCATCTCAAGCTTCTTTCTTGCATATTTGGTCACATGGAAATATACTGATGACCCAAAAATCATATAGTGACCAACATCTGGTCTCTTACCGGAGTAAGCTTCCTCTCGTGATTTCATCACAAGTATCTGATGTGGGGTTCTGTTCTGCAAATAAATAGTTGTGTTGCATGCCTTGGCCCACAAGTGTAGTGCTAGGCCTTGATCATGCAATATCATTCGTTCTTCCCTACAATGCTTCTATTCTTCCTCTCAGCCACCCCATTATGCTATGGGTTATGGGGTTTTGTTAACTCCTGTTTAATCCCTTCTGAAGCACAGAAGTTCTTAAACTCATTTGAGACATACTCACCACTGTTATCACTCCTTAGAGTTGTAGCCTTCTTGCTAGACTCTTTCTCAACCAGTTCTTTAAATTCACAAAACTTTGTGAAATTTTGATCCTTCTTTTGCATGAAAAATATCCAACATTTACGAGAAAAGTCGTCAACAAAGATAACATAATACCTGTGTTTGGTCGTGGATGCTATCAAGAATGGTCCACACACATCTAAATGTACTCGCTCTAGAATCACCTCTGCTCAACTGTCTTTGTCATGAAAGGAAGACTTGTTGTATTTTCCAAAAGTACACCCTTTACATGTATCAACTTGCTCTAGCGTACCTTTAGGAAGACTGATAGAGATATGTTGTGTGATTTTCAAAGCCCCATGATGCAAGTGACCCAATCACCTATGCCACTACTTGTCAACATATCGGATCTGCACCTTCTCTGCTTTCGTTCTCAAAGTAGCACAATCCTCTACCTCCAACTTATAGAGATTCTTAACTCAAATCCCAATCTTCTTTACCTAACGCGTGGCTATGTGTCAAAGGAACACCTTTCCTTTGCTAAAGACTACATCATAGCCTCTATCTTCCAACATGGCGATCGATACTAAGTTCTTATTCAACCAAGGCATGTACATAACATCTCTCAAGGTGAGAAGAGCACCCTTCTCCCTCTGAAAATCAACCTTGCCCAATCCAATAACACTATACCTCTCATCATCACCCATCTCGATATGCATCTAGAGATCTTTCTCATCTAGGTCACTAAACAACTCCTTGTCACCAGTCATGTGGAAGCTCCACTGTCAAGGTACCATACACTACCCATCATTGATGACACCATGCATGTAATGAGAGTAAAGTCCAATTCGAATTGAGAGGCCAAAGCCTCACCCCCGCTCCTCCTAAGGACTTCTTCTTGGACTTCTTGAGCGAACAATTTGTAGCAAAATGGCCCAACTCATGACAATGAAAGCACTTAAATTTCGACATGTCTTTCTTCTTAACTCAATGGCAAGAATCTGATTTGGAATGGGATTCCTTCCCTTTCCCTTTCATTGCCTTACTCTCTAAGGCAAAATTTCCCTCATCATCAGTCTTTGATGATGAACCATCTCTAGTGTTCCTTCTTATCTCCTCCTACATCAAATTCGACCACAGTCATTCCCAATCTGGAAGCTTCTCCCTCCCATTGACAAAGTCCTAATAGTTATTCCAACTCTTGGGAAGGCCTAAGAGAGCTAGGCTCACCATATCATCCTCGGCGATAGTTATTCCAACACTTCCAAGTTCATCATGATAGTGAGTGAACTTGGTCAAGTATTTTGGAATGGTATCTCCTTTCTCCATTTTGATTTTTTGGAATTTATATTTAAGTGCTAACTTCCTATGGTCACTGTTGTTGTGGAACAGGTCCATCAATTCTTTCCACATAGCATACGTTGTTTCCTTTCCATGGAGACTTGAGACAATGTGATCTCGAACTCCCTCAAGGATTATCCACCTCGCCTTCGCCACACACTTCTTCCATTCAACCAGATCTTTTGCATATAATGTTGTTGGCTTAGGAATGTCTTGATCAATGAATTCCTTGAGGCCATTATCCTATAGAACTGCCTCCATCATGTCCTTCCAAGCTATATAATTTGAGTTTCCTCCCAAGGCCTACTCGAGCCTCAAACCGTAGAAATCCATTTGCCAATCTGAAGTATGTATTGCAAATTCGAATTTCACCTGAAACACCAAACTCAAAACTTTGAAATCTCCTCTAGCATATTGTCTTCATCTCTGATACCATGTAGATTTTCCTATAGATTCATAACCCATGTAATGTACTAAAACACAAGGCAAAAATATACTCCACTTCTTAAACAACGGAAATCAATAGATCAAAAACAATAATCAACAAGAGAAAGATAATCAATGGCTCATAACACAATAATTTCTCTCGGGAAATCTTACTACTCAAAACCCTGACTATCTATATTTCATTAATCATAAATCTAAGTGAAAATGCAAAGCTTGTTCTCACACGAACAATCCTAGCATAAGTATGATCAACTCTCTACCTCACAAGCCTGCTCTAGCCAATTTTGCTACTGGCCAAGCCCCTATTTCCTTGCGCAATTCCTAAGAGGATCAACCCATATTTAATTGGGAATCCATGCTTCCAAAACTGTGCAATCAAATCTTAGGTCCATAACTGATTGCATGCATGATCTGTACAACTCGGAAAATCATACAACTAATAGTACACTTTCCCTGCACTCTAGTTTCAACTGGGTCTTTCTCTGAACTGACATGCATGAGTTTCTCACGAGGGAATCTTTAGTTAACTAGAGTAGCACGGGTTGATGCATTGGTGCACTAATCCACTACTAGACCACTACTAGTTCCAAAAACAGTTAGAACTATTTTAAATGTCTATAACTCAGTCAAACTAAGTTATATAATTACAACGCAAATAAACTCATCCTGGACCCCTAAAATTTAGGGAGAATATATACATGACTACAGAAATGCTTCCAACTCGAAATTTATAAGCTAATTAATTCAATTAAACTTTATTAACTATTTACAAGTTGCTATGAGAATATAATTCGATTTTAATTCTCAATTTAATTCAAGGACAAATTAAGCTGGAATTTCTTGTTGCCATTTCTCAACAAAATCCATTTCATAAATCACTTTTTCAACGATGTCAAGCATATGGATCAAATCCTACTTGATAGGAATGAAATAGGGACAAATGAATTTAGATTCCAATGAATCAACTATTAGCATACAATCGGTACTTTGGACTCTTTAGTGCTTTGTGCATATTTTTTAGTGGCCCATCATGTTGATATTTTGTATGCCAAAATGGTGTATATAGATGTTTTCAGGGCATATGGTCTCAATGTAATTGACATAATTAAATTTAAATATTTTCGACTATGAAAATGTTTAGTATATTTTTTCTTGCAAGACAAAAAAAATTGCTTCCTAGTTTATTAATGTGGATGAAATGAAAGTGGAATGACATTTCTTGCTACTTTATGGAAAAACCTTATTTACTATGCTTAACAATAATTGGTTCATCAATCCAATCCCGTATGAAAAATTTATACTCTTTATGAATGCCAAAAACTGCGGGGTTTCACCAATGCACAAATTAATTAAATTTTTGAATGTTCACCATTACTCGTCTAGTTTTTTCTTATCCTTTTCAACAATGACGATGTGTAGTTACAATATTAAAGTATTCACAATCATGTTTCAAGGCTTGTCCCATAGTAGGGATGATACAAATCCATTAAAGCTCAAATCAATATCATTGACCACTAAAGCACCAAATGAACTATGAAAACAATGGGTAACCATCGATTACCTATGATTTAATAAAATAAAGAAGTTTCAACAATCTTAAGATTGAAAATAATGGTTTATGAATTTTCTGTGATTTAATAAAATAAAGGTGTTTCAACAATATTACAATTGAAAATTATGGTTTTTACTATAGTTGTATGCTTTGTCTTGATTCTAGAAGCATGTTGTTCCAAGTTTGAGTTTAATCGTTAACTTTGGAGGGGCTTCCTAGTCTCTTAAGCCAAAAATTTGCTTCACAAGGAAAAAATGTTGACTATGAAGACCAATAGACCCAGTGACCCATTTCACCTTCCACTCTTGAGCTCAACAAAATTTAGCATGACTATGTCAATAAATTGCAGGATGTTGTCATCAAGATTGTGTGACATTTAGGTGAGCTTGTATACCCCTTGGGACAATTTGTTTGTCTCAAATATAGCCCCCACCCTCAATCCCTCCCATGGAATTTGAACTAGTAATCTAATGGGTTAAACCCCACACAAACCAATTAGGTTACACCTTATGGGTACCTTCATTCATTTCATATTTGCTTTCTTTCTCATGCTTTTTCCATGTTTTGTAGGCCTACATGTTGTCATAACTAAGGCATCTGTTAAAAGAGAGGAAAAAACCTTTGCAACACAATATGTTGTATCAGAGGCATGAACAAGGGCATGTGGCTGAAGGAAAATTGATTTGTTGAGGTTTTAATGGCTAGAGAAGTATATTGAGGTTTGGATGATAAATTATATGTTTGTATGTGAGAACCCAAGTAATAAGCCTATTTATTTTAGTATTTTCAATCAATGTTATCAAAATTGAACTGATTGACCCCTCTAACCATGAATCAGTTTGGAATTGGAAAAAAAATATAGTAAAAGATTGATCCACAAAAAAAAACATAAATATTCAAATTTCACACACACACACACACACATAATACCTACATCTCATCAAAATCGTTCCTATATTGGGATCATAGTCATCAAATCACCCTCTAAATATTAAAATAAGATAGAAAAAGCTTAGCATGTGTACGTGAGATCAAGATTTTCTCAGTGATGTATACATTTTTACGAGGGTCGTGATAGAGAAGTTTAACAATCAATGTCACTAACATCAAGTTACATAGACAACTTGAAACTCTTGATTAATTGATAGTTTCTTACCCTTGTACATGACAAAATCCAATGGAAATGTTGCAATCCCTCCAATCCTAAAATCCTAAAAAGTGTTAATTCTATTAAATGTTGAGTATGATTTAAAATTCTTCTTCCTCCATACGAAATCCACTGAGGTTGGAACCACTCCCAAACATCCTAAAACAATTGATGGTAATATTATAAATTTAAGTAAATAATGTCACTTTTATTTTAAGAATTTAATATTACCATCAACTACAATCCTATTACATAGCATGTAATAGCATTGTTATTTTTCCCCTTTGTTTTTCTAAATTGCATTCGTATGGTCCTTCATTCCATGTAAAAATATGTTGGTTTTTTATAAAATAACCTTTTTTGATTTTGTGCCATCAATCAGATTGATTTAGACATCAAGATGGTTAGTCGAACCAGTTCCACTAGTTATGATTCAATTCTAGTAACATTATTTTCAATTTAAAATGAGTGCACAACCAGTCACATTACTCATTCAACATAAAAATTGATTTTCCATCAATCACATTGACAGACAACATCCAAAACATGAAGAAAATTGATTTTACATTAATAGTATGTGTTGTGAGCCCCGACATTGTAATAGATGAAAAGAAGCAACTTAAAATTTTGAAACATTCTTCTTTGAAGTGGGGATGAACTGTTGAATTTCCTTGAAAAATATTCTTGATGACTCTTGTCTTGCATTCTAATTTCCATATTTCTAAACATTTTTATTGCAAGAACGAGGCCGTGAAGAATTTGTGGAGGAGTAGTTTATTTTCTTTACTACTATTCTCCTTTCTTCTGGATTTTCATTTGACGGTCAAAGTCTTTATTCTAGATTTGTTAGTGAAATAGAAGAGAAAGTCAATTCATCTTGCATTTAAAAACATCGTAAATATAAAAACATTAATGGGATAATACTTATACAAGAGTAAGCAAACATTAATGGGATAATCCTTATACAAGAGTAAGCAATGGTGAAAATGTTTTAACTTCATGGAGTTGAAGGACAAAGTACAAAGGAAATTATATCTTAAGAAATAAAAGTCTCTTACCTAAAATAAATGTAAAGGATTGCAAAAATGATAGCCATGCATTGTCATTAATTTGCATTTAAAATTTTGTGATATGAGTGCATTTTGTTGCATATTTCATAAACAAATTGCAATGATATTTTATGCACAAGAAGCCATTTCTTGAGGATAGTAGTTATTGATATTTTAATGAAGGATCCATCGTGGATCCAAAGTTTTCACATTTATTATGTTTTTATAATTTCAATATTCAAAGAAAGTTTATAGAATCATGTTTCATTGTGTGCATTTATTTGCTCAACACTTCGAAATAATCTTGTTACCTTTTATGAAGAATCCGTACAATTTTTTGATAAGTTTATGGTGTTATTAAGTTCATTTGTTAACGATATTTATTGGAAACCATGGGAGGATCTTAATAGTTTGATACAAAATATAATTGGCTTCCATACCACTGAATCGTTCATACTTTTATGTATTTATAATCTTAAAACAAATTCACTCATCTATTTCTTATAAATATTTATTATTTTTTACAAACATTTTTTACTGGACTTGTTGGATATGGAATTTAATTCCATATCCAAAGGGTATCTACACTTGACATGAGAGTAAACATATATGGTATATCCCTATAATACTAGTGTATTCCCCTTATTATTAGTGTATTCCTCTATTGCTATTTTTGTGTCCATATATATCTCATGTTGTTATTGTTGTGTCCTTACATTATTATTGTTATGTAGGCTCTTATTATATTGTAACCCCTTAGACTCCTATATATACCAAGGAATTTTCATTTGTATCATTCAAGAATTGTTCATTTATGTAATGTAAAGGATTTTTTACTCTCGAACATGCTATTTTTTTAAGTTTTTGATCTTTTTTTCTATTTTATGAGATGGTTGCATAACATTAGTATTAGAGCTTTGGATTCTAGGGTTTCGCTTCTTAAAACAAGTCATCTTGGAATTTTCGCTATAAATTTTTCTACGAGGCTTCAGAAGCTGAAATTGCGACCATGTGGATCCAAAATATTGGTGAACTTCATGTATGAATTTCAGATCTTGGTTCGCTATATTTTCGGAGATATGATCCGAGGAAGTTACGGTTTTTCCAAGCTCCACAATTCCATCTCAAACATGTGACCTAGGGAAAATCGTCATAACTTTCTCTTTGAGAATCACATTTCAATTTTGTAAAAAATGGCTGAAATTGCGTGGATTGTAGTTTTTTGTGTATCATTTTTAGGGTCGAAGGTCAAAACAATGACACGTGGCACTCCGTACAAGTTAGCTCTACTGAACTAGTCTATAATCAAGTCATCGTGGGAATATTGAAGAATCCAATCTCAACCTGACTTGTGGGGTTGGAAAGAAGACTCATAGGGATATCACAGGATGAAACTTCAGACCTTGGAGATACGAAATTACAAAGATACAATAACTTCAATATCGAGCTCCTAAAAAGTAAGAAAAAGGTGTGTATTTTGTTAAATTTTTCATAACTTTTGTTTGAAAAACCAGTTTGAAGTGATTCAAAGGGAATATTGAAGCATAGATATCATTCTTTGGTTCTAAAATTCCTCCCAAACAAAAGAATTCTACACCCATTAAGCCCTCATAAAGCTCTACTATGACTAATGAATATGAAGTATTGCAACATGATATATCAAAATTACAAGACCAAGCGCAACACATTTCTCTCTCATAAAGAAACTCTAAGAAAAAATAAAAGGGACATGAATGGTTTAAAAGAAGACATGGAGGTTTGAAGGAGGGTTTGACAAAATTACTACAAGAAATGCTTCCTAATGGAAAAA